>JACCHW010000030.1:0-378052 GCA_018907185.1 Platyscapa corneri
GTCTTGACATATAATTTACTCAGAAACATAGGATGTAGTTAATAAAACTGAACATTAGTTTTTTAGTATATTTAGAGATGTATATTTAGAGATCTAAAAGTTAGAATTTGCCTACAGAGAGTATCTGATGAAAACAATTTCGGCAGAATACTAATATGACCACACTTAACATATAACGCAAATACAAACAGATAAGGAACAGAAGATAGTTCATACAGAAAATCACGATTGATGCGTAAAATGATATGTTACAAATAATTGTTTTCACTCACCCTGGCACGATTCTCGGAAGAGTAAAATTCTTCATTCTGATTACCAATGATGTACTTCGCCTAAACCTTTTTCTATTTTAACATGTAACCAATATTGTACAATTTTGTAGTATTTATTAATACAATTAATTTAATATAAGCATAGAAAAGGACTATTTTATAAAAAAAATCGTTTTCCTTTTATTTTATTTAAATATTATAAAAATAATTTATACGAATAGAATGTTGCCTCTATTTATTAGTCCAATTGGGATGATTTTAAAAGTTTTGTTGTTAATCGAGTTGATATCATCTTCAGTTCTGAGTTGAAGATTTAAAAGTTTCTTCTCCTACAGGTATTGAGTTTTCGGGCGGGAGGAATGTGTGGGGTAAAGATAGTGGTGCGGGTCATGACGGGGGCAAAGGGAAGAGGAACGGAAGACAGGAATAAGTGGCTGGTAGGCAAGGGGGAAGTGGAAAACGCAACAAGGAGACAAAGGGGAGGCCGGGGCACCGGGGTAGAGAGAATAAGTCAAGTGGTGGAAAGAGAGAAATAAAGGGGGGTGAGTAAAGCGAACACAAGAAAATAAAGTGATTTGCAGAAGACGGCGGAGTCTGGTAAATGCTATACTAAAGACCTCCGAGGCGAGAACACCAGGTGATGAGGAGAAGAAAGGAGGCAATAAAACAGGGGGAAGGGACGTGGGACCGTCCACGCCTAGTAGGACAAGAAAGGGTGGATAAAGGAACGGGGACGTGAGGAAGGCACAAACAAACGGTATATTGAAAAATAACAAATAGTGAAGGTGAGAGAGGGAGGTGGGGGGGTGAGGACAAGTGAAAGTTCAAGTGTTAGTAGAAAGAAAAGAGGAAAGGACAATTTTAATACTAATTTAAGAAAAAATATTTATTTAAAAATAACTATAACAAAATTTAGATCATATACCATATGAAACTAAATATTTGCTGTGTATTTATTATAACAAATTAATTAATTGTTTATTAATTTATAATATTATATTGGGTAAGAATAAAATCATTAATTAAACATTTAAATATTTTTATAACCAAATCTAATAAAATTTTTATTTATTTTAACAAAATTAATATTTTTAACACTATCCTAAATAAAAGAAATTTCTATAAAATATTTAGTAATTTATTGAAGATAAAATATTTATTTAAAACAATATTTGCATACTATCAATTAAAAGTTGGGATGCCTTTAAATTTTTCGTGAAAATTGTTCCCTTTCTTTATTTTTATGAAGAAATTATCATTTTGAGAGAAAATATTTTTTGTGTAGACAGAAAAAATATTGAAGGTGATTGAAAGAGATTAGAGTGGTCGTTTTCGCGAAAATTGCAGGTTCATCCTTGAAAGATTACAGGCAGGGAAAACTCTCGGAATTACAATGGGAGCGAATAATCTTTATATGTTTGTGAATATCTTTCAGCTTCTTTAATATTGAAGTCAAAAGATTTAAAATTTATGCTCTGAGACATCTTCTTAATTTACACTAAACAGTATTAAGTGCTGTGCGTTAAAGAAGTGAATAAAATTTTTACCATAAGAACATAACTTACAAAGAACATTTTTTTAATTTATTGAGAGTTATTATGTGGAGACAGAAATTGTTATTGCACTCGAAGGCTCTGTAGAATTATGAAAAAGACTATTCGAGTATGATGGATCAATATTTAAAACAAAGGATTTTATATTTTTGTTTGAATTATTTCGCTTGTAAGGTCGAATGATCCTTTGCAAGCATCGATAATATAATATGTAGATACGAGCGCACCGCATAGTCTTAGAATAGCATCTATTCAATGTGAGCGTTACATTAATATTGTTTATGTTGTCAATATTATTAATATCGTTAACAATAAATAATTACCATTAAATTTATTGATTGTATGATATTAAAATGAGGTATATTATTTAGCGAAAATAAAAATAGATATATTATGCACATATTTTATTATTAACTTTTATTTATTATTGTTGTATAAATGAAAAGTTATGTAAATAAAATTTTTTTAAATATATTTAGATTTTTTATCATCAAAAAAATAAATATATTCTTATAAAAATTTTAAATTGTTGAATTGTTATCTTAAAACATGCACGTTAAATATTAGAATCTAAAATATAATTTAACATTTGAATACATTGAAGATAAAATATTATAACTGTATTATATTAAAAATAAATATAGGTTTCTAATAACAAATTAAACAATATTTAGTTTTTTAAAAATTTTATTAAACATTATAAGAATAAAATATTAATAAATACAAATGATAGAGTTTCTTATCTTTAGTTTACTTATTTGTTAAACATAATTATTGTATATTTAGAGTAAAAAAATGCAGTAATTATATTTCGTCGAGCATAACTGAGACATTTATGTAAGATACAACGAGTAAAATAAGAGATTTTATTTGTTTTCATGAATTTATAAAATAATATTTTAGAGATAAAATATCATTTTATAGAGAAAATTGTTTCTGTTGATAGATAAATTTATCTCGTATAATTAAAAGGGAAGATGGAGGTGTTATTAGGTATCGATAATATACGCAATCTATTTATAGAATAGATGGTCAATATAAACTAAAGGTCTTCTATTTATGTAAATTTTTCAAATAATCGTGACGATTTAATATAATAATATCAACTGTTTCATTTACACAAGTAGCGCAAAAAAGTTTTGTCATTACAATTAAAGATTATAAAAATCTACTTGAAACATGTTTTTTGAGAATGATCTATCTTCTACAGAAACAAAATATTGACTGATTTGTTCTGCCTTGCACTTTATAGTATTTTTAAATATTAGTTTAGTTTTATTTCATATTTGAAGTTCTTACAGATCGGCTATTGTTTACTCGAATGTAAACCTAAATAATTTGTATTTTGAGATTTATATTTTCATGAGCAATTCTATAACCTTGTGGAACCAAACGTAACGTAACAGTCTAATTATACTGTTTAAAGTTTAGCGGTTAGGAATATAGTAATTAGCGCCGGGACTATGTGGAGACGAGGAAGGGGCGGGGTTAGGTGGGGGTGAAGGAGGAACGATAGCGGAAGTAGGGTGTGATAAGAACATCAATAGGAAAAGTTAAAAAAAAATAAAAAGGCAATGGAAGAATGGACCAGGGGAAGGGAGGGAAAGAGAAGAAAGGGGAGTGGTGAAACAAATGGTTGGAGGGGAGTTTCTAGGTGGCACGCATGCGTGAGGTGTCGTCTAGCACCCAGGCGCGAGGTCTGGGATGCACAGGGGTGGACGGGCTGGCTGGGTAGGCGGCAGACGTGGCCGTTCATTTTGCCATTTACTATCAAAAAATTTCCCGACTTTTCTGATCCGCAGCTCGTAATTATTTCATTTATTAAATAAAATTTTAATTCTATTCATAAACAAAGATATTAATATCTTTTTTCAAAATTTTTAGGGATTTCAAGCTCGAGGAACTTTGTTAGCACAAAGATTAATTACTTGGAAAAATTTAATTGATTCAAATTCAAGAGAGTATCTTATTGATAATCCAATAGAATATGCTTGTCATATTCAAGAAATTCATTTACAGGTGCATGTCACCTAATATTATATTCTCCAAATAATTTTTTACTATGGTTTATCTATCTATGCACGATCAAGTCTGATCTGATTTAGTAAAGATAATTTGGATATAATCATATTTTAAAATAATATTTTTACCTAATAAATAATGCAAAATAATGTGTTGAAAGTTTGATCATTAGATATATAATTTAATTATATGATTGCATTTAAAATAATACATAATTGATTTTGAAAATTATATTTATATTATTAATTAAAGTTAGTTGATATAATTAAAATACTTATAAGAAAATTTATGGCAATCTATAATACTTGTATATAGGTTTAAAATTAATTTTAACAATTGTGTTATTAAAATCATTTTAATATGAATTAAAATACCAAAAAAATTAAATTAATATCAAGTGAAATATTAAAATAATCATGATTATCTTGAATCAGATCAAATTAACTAAGATCATACATAATATTGGATAAATAGTGAAATAGTTTTTAAAGTTAATAAATACACTTGTTGGTAAGACCAGTATTAAAATATAATTTCTTGATATAATGGAAATAAATTTTCATGCATTTTAATTAAATTTTAATAATTCTTTATAAAGGTAAAGTACCAGTATTTTACTTTTTTAAATGTATAATTTCGTGGATTATAATGGAAATACATTTTCCATGCATTTGGGTAATATTGAAAGAGTGTTTCTGTTTGGGTTTGGTTTTTGGGCTGGGGGTTGTGGGGGAAAAAGAAAGAATAAAATAGATAGAAACGAGGATTGCGAGTAGAAACTTACTAAGTTTGACATAGATAGGACACACAGGAAGGGGGTTGGGAGGAGGGTATATGGAAAAGAAGTGAGGGCAGAACAAATTTGTTGGGGGGGAATTTACAAAAAGTAAGAGGTTGTTGAGTAAAATTTATTTATAAGACATATATTAGTACACACATAATGGTTATATGTATAAAATAGTATTTCATACAATTTAAAAGGTTTATAAAAATAAATAACATATTGGTATATAAAAATAAACTTTCAAACGATACAAAAAAAGTTAAATTGTTATATATAATTTTACTAAAACTAATACTATTTTTATGTTTTTATCACATATATTTAGAACAAATAACTGATAATTTTTGTTTGACGATACAATTTGTTTATTTAATTATTAATTTTAAAATGTATTAAAATTCATGAAAATAATAATTAAAAATATAATTTTTTAAGACAATATCCTTAGATCATATAATAATAATAATAATGGTTGTATTATACTAATATGATAATAAAAATAATTTTTTTTTTGTTAGTTACTTTGTACCTTTTATGTTTTTATTATTAAAATCATTTTATATTTAAAAACTTGTATTATATTGAAGAAGTATTCTATTGAAAAATAAGTGTATACCTAATTCGATGATCAATTAATATTACAATATAAAAAAAATTTTAAATATTTGTAATTATTAACAGCTATAAAGCTGTTTTGTATTACTGTTTTAGTATATGGTTAATATTAAATTTTAGAATTTTTCCTTCTGTTTAAAAAGTATAGTTCAAATTTTATTTTTGATATTAATTTAAAGATAAAATTAAAAAAAAATAATACATAGGTAAGAAACATAATTATTAATATTTCAAAAATTTTTTTTTTTTTTTATTTAAATAAGTCAAATTATCGTATTTAATATGAAACATAATTATTAAAAAAATTTTATTTTATTTATTTTACTTTACTATATTTATTTTAATTCATATTTTAATATTATCCAATTCTTTAGTTTCCTAGTTGTTTGGTACAAAGCATATTACAGTTTCTATTTGTATAGAGAATGAAGAATAATATAATAATATTTTTTATAGTCTGTCACAAAAAGTATTTAAAAGAACTAAGTTTCTTGAAACGAAGATAAGGGCATGTATTTAATTATAATTTTTGAGTTTTTGTCATTGAGTAGATAGAAAATGCGTTATCCGTACAAACGCGACAACGTTGATCTTTGTTTTATTATTACATCAAAATTTCGCAAATATATAAAAAATTATATAGAAGATTTGGATTATCCCGTGCTTGAGATTTGTAAGATGTATTTTAATCAACATTCTGTATATCGATAAGTAAGCACAAAAATTTGTTCTAATAACTTACTAAATTTTAGAGAGCTTGCAAATAACTTAGACCAATATATGCTTCATTAGTATTTTCCGTATTGTTTTCTCATATCTTTTGTTCAAAATAAAATTAACTAACCGTTACAAACTGTTCTTTTAAGTGGTTATTTCTTTCTGAACAACCTAAACAGTAAACTTCTCGAGTTAGTTTGATATTTTTTTCGGTGCATTCTTTTCTTTAATCGCTCATCATAAGACAGTATTTTTCTTCTTAATGGTCATAACATATCTATGGTGGACCATGTTGTGTTCTTTGAAAAATACCAATACCATGTTTGTTATATTCTTGATTTTGATTTTTGAAAAAAAACATAATTCAGTGATTTATAATTTTTATTTTTAAAAAACTTGATAATTTTGATTTGTACATTATGCCTTTTAAGATTTCCTATTGATTTTAACCTTGAAGATTTCAATACGTTACTTACTGAAGTACTCTTTGTATCTTTTGTATTATTCCGCCTTCTTTGCAAATAGTTTTACAAAACTTCAATATGAATCATTATTTAGTGTATTTCTCTGTAATTTTCGCTTGTACATTAATTATCATAAAAAATTAGTGATTTTCTTTCACGAGTTATATATTCACCAATTTTTCATTTTTTTAATTCAATAATTTTACTTTTTTAATGTCGTAGGCAGTATGCCACTATCCAAAAAAATGATAAATGTCACAGGGTATTTTATATATTATAATGAAAACTTTAGGTCTTATTACTAGCTGTGTAAAAGATTACTGAACAACTACTTAGAGCGGAAAATGCGGGGAAAATTTTTTGAAAAAACAAAACGAAAAAAGAAAGTTTGAATAGTTGTAAAGTATATTTAAATTACCAATCAATAGAAAAAAAAGGATAGAAGTCAATATCACGCTATCACTTTGCTCAACATTGATTTAAATTCAATATGTTATTTTAAGGTTTATGAAATTGAATTTTGTAATCTTTGTACCCATGCTATCAATAAATATTTCAATTTTTTTATTATTTAATAAATTATTAGTATTTATTTTATGGTGTAATATTATTTTAATCGCACTCAAGTTAAATTCTTTGCCCAGAATTTTCGATTTTCTTATATCCTGCCGTCCTTATACCACCACATGAACTGGTAATTAATATCCTTATAATTATACTAGGTAGATACCGGTAAATTAATGAGGTGATGAATGCGCACTTATAAGAGCTACTTAAACTCACACTTAAGTAGCACGAGTACATTACATTACAGGGAATGAATGAACGCAATCTATTCATTCATTCGCACTTACAGATTTTCGTCGTTTCGAAAAGCTGGGAATCCAATTACAATGTATAGATATACATATAATCACTAGCTTCTTCATATATAAAAACATTTATTTCTTTATATATATTTAAACAAGAAAGTTGTTGATATTATGCGCATTAATAATAGATTAGGTATAGGAATAAAACTTTTCGAGTTTGTCGTTTATTAGAACAAATACATATAAAGTGATTTTACAAGCTACATGTCATCAGAAGTAATAATTTTCTCTCATTGTTTAGATAGAAAATACATTGTTTATCTGTGAAACTATATTTTTCGACTAATTTAAAAAGTATCATACTCAAATAATAATACTTAAAAAATGGCGTTTCTTAATTAAAATTAATAACATGGAAACCGAGTGACATATTTTTTTATAGGTTTTATTATTGAAGCAAACGCTTATGATTATTATTCAAAAGATAATATTATTGAGAAAAATGAATGAAAACACCAATTACTAACATATTTTTTCTTTCGCTCGATGTATTTAATCATTCCTGTTCATAATCAGATTTTTATCGTTTAACGTTAAAAACCATTTTAACTTCGATTCTCATATTTATTTACTTTTAAATTCTGTGGTATCCATTTTTCATTCTCGAATATATATTTCTAATTTGTTGCGCATATTTATTTACATTAAAAAAATATATAAAGAACACTCAATTTATAGCATTAGTTGATACATCTTTCAAAATTAATTATTTTATAATTTAAAATGATGTTTCTATGAGTTTTGTTTTTAATCTATTATTTTTAATTTATAACTAGATAAATTAGATTTTTTAGAGTTAGCTATCTTTCGATCATAATAAAAATATTCTTTCTGGTATATTTTTACATGTGACTAATACTGTTACCAAGTTACTATTAATGATGTTAAGAGAATTTTGAATTTTGTATATATAAAGCTCTATATAAACCTCTACCTTCTACATAACTATAATTGCTGTTGTAATTTTTATTTTCAAATTTTATCTTTTCTATAGATGTATGTAAAATATATTAGATAATTATTTACTCATCATAACTTAAATTTTCATTGTAACTCACACTCTTATTATATATTTTGTAACATTATATCATGATATTATTTATGCATAATAAAATAAATGATTAACAAATTTATAAAAAAATGTGGAATTGTTTGATATGAAAAGTAAAATGAACTATTATATTTTTTATGAATAATATCATTCCAATACTTATAATGAGCTATAATATTGTTCTTTTCCGGCATAAAAATATATCATTATAATCAGTAATTTATGAGACATCTATATTAAATATTTAAAGTAAGTAATTTGAAATACTGAAATATTAGTTTTACCACTATTAAAAAATGAACTCAATTTTAAATTAATTTAGCAATTTTTTGAAAATATAAAATTATTTTCTACTTTTTTTTAAATTATGTGATTAAAAAATTTTTTTTAATTGAATATTCTCTTTTTTATAATTTTTTAATTATTATATTATAACTGACTAAATTTTCATTTTAAAAATTATTTATAATGTAATATTTAAATTAAAATTAAAATCGTTTTATTTTAATTCAAATATTTCATTAAGAAATATTAAATTTTATATTATATTTAAAAAATTTAACTAAGGATAATATGTTAACATTTTTCTATTCTAAATTATAGAATAAAAATGCTCAACTAAATAATATTATCCTGTATTGATCAAGAAAGATAATTTAAAAAAACTAAAAAACGGAATAGACAAAGATTTCAACTATAAGATAAGAAAATAAGTAAATCAATACATTTGAAAGGAAATATTAAAATGTTAAAAAATGATAAGCGATTTCGATAATCAATTATCTTACGAAATAATGACAAAGGAATTGGTAATTCCGCAAGCACACTTGAATCCTATTATTAATATTTTTTTGTAATGCCCCAAGTTCAGCATATGCTAGAGTTGTTATCAGTTCTACAGATAAAAAACAAAATTTATGGACACTGGATGGTATTTTAGCCCAATGCCATATTGATGCAGCTTTACGAATAAGTCCGCATTTTGCATTGCTATGTCAACGACAACTAGAATACAAACAAGAATGTTGTCGTAGTTGGTCTCCTGCAAATTATATAGCTCTTTTATCAAACAAAACCTCATGTTTGGAAGTAACAGATACAGATTTATTAAAAGTTAAAAAACCTTTACAACTATGTTCATATTTTTATAAAAATCTTGAATTAACATCTGATTGTACAGATGATTTTCATTGCCAACGTAAGGTACCTGAATCATGTTATACTTATAATGCAGTTTATTATCTACTGCATTATCTTCTTGATATAGATTTTTTTGTTAACAGTAATAATACTACAATCTTAAATTCAGTTATGATTATATTACCTATACCAGCAACTTCTGCAAATTTAGACTATTATAATGATATATGTTTGGCTTCTTTAAACTATAAAACAGTATATGTAGCAGCTATGGAATTTGGATTAAAAAGCACCTTATTTGACAAATTGTTGATTTCAGATTCTATTTTTTTACTATTTGGATTTATTTTTATAACTATATGTATATGGTTTTGTACTGGATCATTTTTGATAACCTTCTCAACAATACTAGTTGTTATCTTTAGTTTAGGAATTTCATATGCAATTTACACTTTATTTTTAAGGATTTCTTTTTTCCCGTTTATGAACTTACTCACTATCGTTATAGCAATAGGTAATTGTATATTATTTAAAATTAAAAATTTTAATATTCAAATTATTAATTAAGTTTTTTTAAGGGATTGGAGCGGATGATGCATTTATTTACTGCAAAGTATGGGAATGTAATAAGCGTAAAAAATCACAAAATGTAAATAGTGACTTGACTCATTTGGTACATGAAACAATGAAACACGCTATACCTTCAATGTTTGTAACAACATTGACAACATCGATAGCTTTTTTTGCATCAATTGTCAGTAATGTTACTGCTATTAATTGTTTCAGGTAACTATTAAAAAACTGAAAGAAATCGAAATTGATGTAAAAATTTTCATTAAAATTTTTTATTTTTAGTTTATTTTCTGGAATAATAGTAATTATTAATTTTTTACTCATGATAACTTGGCTACCTGCAAGTGTTGTAGTAGCTGAAAATTGTAACACTCGTATAATATCACTACAAAATTTTTTTATAAGAAATATTTTTCAACCTTTAGAAATATTCATTGATAAAGTTACATACTCTTCCATTAACATGCTCATTTTTATAGTAATTTCATTAAAATGGTTCTGGTTTCTTTTTTTCTTTATTCTTGGTATTGGAAGCTGCTGTATAGTTTTTAAATTCCCAGGTCTTCAGCTTCCAAATTCTCAAGAATTTCAACTTTTTCATAGCTCACACATATTTGAGCAGTATGATATCATTTATACAAAACACTTTGGATTTGAAAAAATTAAACAGGTAAGTGTACTAATTATTAAAATAATAGATTTAATTAAATTAATACAAATAAATTTGTATTAATATTTTTCAAATTTATTCTTAAAAATTTTATTTGATTGTATATATCTGAATGATGTATGATTAGAATATTATGTAAAACTATCATATCAAAATAAAATATCTGTATTATTAATTTAAACTTATAAACTTAACTTTATTATAAGTTTATCTGTGAGAAAAAGTTTGATATTAATATATAAAAGCAATAATAGTAGAATTATTTACTAATATTCCTATTTATGCGGAGACCTCAACAGTAAACTGTTACATCGGTAAATGAAAAAAATAAAATAACAATAATTTTGCTTGTGACAGTTATTTATAAAGAGTTAACAACAGGAAAGATTTTTTAATAACGACTACCCATGTTATAGAAAAAAGCTTTTTCATTTTGGGGGAAAATAGAAGATTTTTTAAGATTTAGCTCATAAAAACAATCCTAGATACTTGTGTGCATTTCTTTTAGAATAACTGAAAGCGTTGGCTAAAAACCGAGGTATATGTAGTGCCAGCTCCTCTACTTATGTCACATACACGTATCTTGTTTTTCGAGATTTATCTCATACTCATGCAGTGAATAACCTTCTTGTAACTCATGTAAATCAAGGCTTGATTGTTCGTCATACAAGATAATCACCTCATCTTTCTTCACGCTACGTTTGTTACTTCCCTATTAGTAACACAAGTTCACTACAAGCTTCACATGTATCAAGTATTTAGAAAATTATATGTGCGTATGTTTATTTATTTATAGTTATAAGGGTATTTTTTATCTAATATTACTAAAATCAATTATGAGCATAGACCTTTCGATAAAGATTATGTGTGATAATAATTTACACTTATACGTAGTGTTCTTCGTATTAAAACATCGTTTTAACAGAATTTATTATCTGTGAGTCTTCACAGATGGAAAACAAGAATTATAGTATTAGAGATAACAGATAATATAATATAATATATATAAGACAAGAAAATGAATTAAAACTTATTATTATAGTAACATAAAATTTATTATCAAGAAAATTAAAAAAATCAACTAAATTAGTTGTAATAGCAGTAGAAATGTACCAAAACAGTGTCATACATATTGTGTCGAAAGCAAATATATGTAAAGGAAAATATAGTTGTTTTCAAAATACAGGCTTGTACAATTTTTTGCTTTTCAAAAAATAATTCAATAATTTTAAGTGTGTTTTAATTTTATTGTTTCATTGCTTGTTTCTTTAACTTTTAAGTAAGTTTATTCATCGTATGTTGACCGTCCACAAAAAAATGAAGTAATTAAAGAAAAATAACTTCGGATCAGCTATAATATAACGGTAATATAACAACGAAAACTACGTAAGAAAGTATTTATGTATGAATTATTAAAATAATAAAGTAATTTTACATTTGGAAAATATTTATGATGTATAAATGTATATTGTAAAATAAATGTAGAATGTTTTCGGATCTAATCCAAAACAAATTTTGATTGTGTGATAGTCTGCATCTGTCTTACGTGCTCTCTCTCTCTCTCTCGCTCACTCTTCTCTATTTATCACCGTAAATAACAGTGGGTCAAACATTTTAAATTAGTTTTTTTTTACTAATAAACTAATAACAATGGGCTATTTAAAAATTTTTTTTATACGAGTTAAATAAATGTATATAGTAATTAAAAATAATTCTTATTAAAACATTAAAAAAACTCTAAAAATACTCGTGTCGTCTCGATGTTATCAAAACGTACTTGTTATGGTTGAAGTTCCTATTTTAAAAGTTCTATTCTTATAGTTTAGAATTTTTAACAGTTTTATGCTAATCGAATCAATTATGAAATAATAAATGCATAATAATAACGTCAGTATTAGTTTGGTCAGTATTACTTATACTTAAAATATCCTATTATTAAAGAGAATCTGTACTGCTTAAAAAATCTAGTATAGATAAGCCATATATATAAATTTAATTGATGTAACATGATTGTAATGAAATTTTGGATGTAACTAGAAAAATAATTTATTTATTTGGCAAATCAACAGATAGATGATAGCTTAACAATGCATTTTATAATTACCTAAAAAAGTGTAAATTCTAATAATTGATTTTGTAAGAAGAAATAAAAAAGAAAATTAAAGAAAAAACATAAAAATTTAATCTCAAAAATTATTTTACAATCTTAAAAATAACTGCGTAAGAACAAAGTTTTCTCTTGATTATTAATTTTATCAAACTAATACAAATATATAACAAATATTATTAGTTTTATCATCAAATACGTATTCTTTCAAGCTTAGAATATATTTACGAATTTCTCAGATAAAAAATAGTAAAGATAAATAGAAACTAATGTATTCTATAAAATATTTAAAAGCACAGCCTAGACGATTCTATAATTTTTACATATTTTATGATAGAATTAAACTTCCAAAGACTTTTTTTCAATATTACAAAAAAAGCATAGTAAGGAAATATAAAAAATAAAAAGATATAAGATTATGATATGTAAATGTTATAAACGTGATATTAATTCTTAAAAAGATTTAAGTAAAGAGAAAAAATTATTATTATTATTATTATTATTATTATTATTATTTAAAAGTGAGAGTGTGATAAATAATTTAAATGCAAACTTAAAGAATATAAATTTAAAGGATATTCATTAAATATTATTGAGAGTACACCAAGTATTTCGGTATAATCTGTTATGCTGTGTATTTATCTCGCTCTTTTCTAAAGTGCAACGCACAATTGCTGTATTATTTTACAATACCGTGAAATGTGCGTGCCGTATCTTTAGGCGTTTTCCCACGTAAAAACCTTTTGTAACTCGATATGTCGTCTACGTGCTTTTTAGTCGCTTTTCGGTTTCTTCCTGCATAAAAGTATAGTGAAATTCATATTGTCTATCTTCACATATTGTATTAACAGAATATTTCAAGTGTACAATTTACTTTTAATATTATTAACAAGCTTATTATTTATATATAAACCACTGTTTACCATCACCTATCCTACAGATATAAAAGAATCGTAAAAGTTATTATTTTATATTTAAGTATCCACGATATTTTTAATTATAAATATTTTTAATGAAACCTGCTATCAACTTGGATAAAATTATATAAATTAAGAATCGTTTCAATTTTTTGAATGTATTATTTTAGATTGACTAATAATTTAAATAAATATGAAATTTTTAATTTGATATTGCTACATATGAAATTGATGGAGCAATTTACAGAAACAATTTACGTTATTCATGAATTAACTGTGGAATTATAGATTGTTGAAATTAGTTTGTCAATTATAGAAAGTATCATACGTACTTTTGTGGGATCATGTGAAGTATAGGCAAGAACAGTTAGACACTTGTTACAAAAAGGTATATAATCTAATCATTCTTGCTCAAATACATGGTATATATTCTTACTTTCATAATGGATAGTTAGGGAGTTCTCTCGTTGACCGAGTGGGCTCGGTAGGAGTCAGGTTGCTAGGGGGCATCCCTTCTCTCGACGTCGCATATTCCTCCACTCACTGCGCACGCATACTCATACACTTCCGCTCTCTCTCTCTCTCTCTCTCTCTCTCTCTCTCTCTCTCTCTCTCACTTCTATACTTTTATAAATATTATTAAGAACAATTTATTAAGTGGTGTTAATTAAATCATATTTTAAAATACTGTTTTTTACATTTTATTCTATGTAATATCATACTTTTATAAATAGAATACATTTTCTTCTAATATTACCTTTTTATGATTCATCTGTTTCTCTATATATTCTTTCTTTCTTTTCTTTTCATTTTAGTTTCTGCAAAATCCTGAAATGAAAATTGGACAAAATCTTTAATATAATGATTGAATTGAATTGATAAGATAAAATGAAATTCTTAAAGATTTTCTTGTTAAGAAAATGTACCATGTACATGTAAAAATGTAGTTGTCAAGTATTATTTTTTTTTATACTGCAAAAATCTAAAACTAAATATAATTTATATTTATATATTTGAAGAAAAGTTTGAACTGTAATGTAATGACCAGTTTTAAGTAAATTCATCCAGTATAGCTATATTATTTGTAATAATAAAATTTGTAATTTAATATATTTAGAAAAAAATTATTTTCATTTTTAGATTAAGATAATATTTTCTTTAACAAGTATTATATTTAACATGATGATCACTAATCAGATACACTTTAAAGGAGTATTATTTATAAATGAATAAAATATAAAATATAGTAAAACATAGAAATTAAAATAAAAATTTTGTTTTAACAGAGTGACAGTAATAACGTGCTTCCGTTGCGATTTATTTGGGGTGTTTTACCGATGGACAATGGAAATTATTTTAACCCCGGATCTCTAGGAAATTTAGTAATTGATAATAGTTTTAATATTAGTGATCAAGAGTCCCAGCTGTGGCTGCAAAATTTTTGCAAAGATTTACGAGTACAATCATTCTATCGAAGTACTTTTGGACCGCTTATAACAAATTGCTTTATTGAGTCGCTTCAACATTGGATGGAACGTCGGTGTGAAGATCCAATTAATTCAAAAATAAGTCGCTCACCTTGCTGTGAGCATAGCAGCTTTCCGTATCAACCAAAAGTACTGAATCGTTGTGCTGCTGAAGCTGTAGCAGAAATTCATCGAACACCGTCGTATCTTTGGAATTTTAAACCATCACACGCTTTTCAAACGGCGGGTGTGAGATTTGCCCAAAAAAATAATAGTAATTTAATATCGGCGAATATTATTTTTGAAATTCAAGTAGTAATTGTTGAATACGATAGTAATATTCCATATTCTATGTCTTTCACAGAGATGAATAATTTTTTTAACCAGGTCTGAATTTATATTATTTTAATCTTATTATTATGTTAATATAATGAAAATTTATTTTTAGGTTGAAACTTGGATGCAAAACCAGCTTTTATCAGCACCAATTGGTATGAAAAATGGCTGGTTTGTAAGTGATTTGGAGTTTTTTGAATTACAGAGAACATTATATGAAGGTACAATATGGTCGGTAATTATTTCAATGATTCTAGCTTTCACGGTTGTAGCCTTTATTACTTTAAATCCAATGATTAGTTTATATGCAATTTTATCTGTTGGAGCTACGATTATAGTCAGTATAGCAGGACTCGTAATAATTGGATGGAAACTTAATATTTTAGAAAGTATTGCTATTTCAACAGCTATTGGTAATCAAAAATATTTATTAATAACTGTAATAATTTATTTACCTATAATTTATCATTACTATTATTTAAGTTATACTTTTAGTAACTTATTATTATTATTATTCGTTGTTGTACTTTTTTAAATTGCTTTCATATTAGTTACATTTTATACTATAGATACTTGAATAAACTTATATAGTTTTTCACATTTAAGTATATAAAAATAATTAAATTTTTTTTTATTTTCTCCTTTACTCTTCATATTGTCTTTTTACATTGTATTCATATCAAATTCTTGTTTTCTTCTCTCCCTGCTTTCTTTCTTTTTATTGCTTTTTTCTTCCCATAATATTTTTCTAATTCTTTATATTAGTACAAATAACATTTCACTCTTTTAAAACGTGCTTCATTGCATATATTTCATCGTTAAATAACCTTCAAATTCTTTCTTTCTGTATAAATCAATTTTTCTTTCTTTTTCTTTAAATATACATAGTTTCTTTATAATTTATACTATAATATATTTAGATTCTTCTACATTTTAGAATTTTCAAGGTTGCTTATCAAAATTTATCTTTATTTTAATTTTGTGGTGTCTGTTTTTTTCCATACTGCTTTTCCTCTTTTCAATGGCTTCTGTTAGTAACAACTTGACCGCGTAATAGCATGTCAAAAATTTATCTTATAGACTGCATACTTTCTTCTATATGTTTTGTCATTCTTTTCATTGCCTTGGAATAAGATACCCATCTCTATCATTTTAACACGTCATAATTCTATATGTATAATTATCTCTCCTTAAGTTGCTTTAAAGAGGGTAATTTATGGTAATTATTAAATTATATTTGACGTAGTTTTATATACATATTCTTTAAAATTATTACTTTCTTTCTTACAATAAAACAGTATTTAAAACATTCTTAAAATTAAAAAAAAATTAATTTAGAATTAAGAATAATTTTATTTTATTTCAGAATAATAATTTATTTATATAAATACAGAAAAATTTTATTTTACACTGGATTATTGAAAAATATGATAGATTTCAATACAATATCATCAAATACATGAATCGAAAAAATATAAACATTTATTTATGTTTAATTTTTTGTTCGATGTTTATAAAAATTATTTTTCTTTAATTTTGGTTCAAATATTTTTTAAATTATACTAACTTTCATCCCCGTGTTTTATAATACTTTTTGGCGTCTGTTAATAATTGGGTAATTCTTGTTCAACAAAAATTGGGCGATGCGTACTCAGTTTTTAACAATACTTGCAATAATAGTCAATCAAATATAATTAGTTGCAAAATTAATTCACTAACAAAATATTATGATTTAAGGGAGAAGAGGCAATGAAATTTCAAATTAGATTAAAAAATGAATTAATGTCTTATTTCATATACTTACAGGTTCATTAAATTAATAAATCGCGTTCTTGATAGGCCAAAATAAAATCTACCAATTTAACTTGTCTTAATAGAAATAATAATATATATATATATTTCGAATATAAATAAGTGTTTGAATTTTTACTGTTGAGTAGCCCTTTTAGGAAAAGGGTAATTAGCGCTAGTGGCAATAACTTAAACACTAGCGCAATTAGTAATAATTGTAATAAATAATAATTATGAGCTTAGGTATTAACACAAATATAACAATTACAACTACAATGCACTTATCTAATAATTATAATACAAAACTTATATGAGTAATGCATATTACTGATCGCGCCGCGTTTTTGTATTCGATTGGAAATATTGAAGAAATTAATTAAATTAAGTGTCTTTGTAGGCTCAGATAATACTTTTTATTGGTAATTATTTGCAATATTGGCGAAGTAAATGGTTTGTTTCGATACAGGTATCGTGGCAAAAAGCTCTCGATCGCTGCGCGGTCGTCCTTTTATCCTATTTTCGGTACATCTGTATGCACTTCTTCGGTCATAAATTTTCCTTTTTTTTTGTATTTTACGCGTTAAACTTATTATTGAATTGTGAGTCCTGTAAACCATCGCCTAAATTTCTAGCGAAATTTAATATAATGCGCCCCTTGTAAGCATACACTAAATGTACTCGTTATAAATTAACTAAATTATTTTTATTTATCGGTAATCGTGAATAGGCTACAGTCTAGTGTATTTATTTCGGCTTAACTTAAGTAAAGTAAATTGAGTCTATATAAAAAATTGTGCGTCAATTGGTTGCGAGAATAGTCTCCTCGCTGTTCGCCGCTCTTTCATTTCACTTACAAATATTTAATTTCCGCGCGTCCCTGGGCCAGAAAAAACCCCTCTGTGCCGCCGGGAAAAAAGGCCCTTACATGTCATCGTGCGATGAAACGAACGTCGTACCGGCTAAGCTGCGATATTCGCTTTCCATTTGAGTTTTAAGGCGGACACGTAGCTATGTGTACCGCCCCCACCACTCCTGATAATATCCGTTGGAGCCACGACACCCGCGAGATGTTCGATTTTGATGCCGGGGATTGCGCCACGTCTCAACCGACGGGCCCCGACGTTACGACGCATCTGCGCTGCCCGACTCCAACCTTAGACCCACTTCTTTCGTACGAGCGGGAGTTAAGGGTATCATATGTGAGGAGTGAAGGAATTTTATTTAATGACATTTTCTTCGCGGCCCCGGTGCAATTTTATCCTTTGCCCGTCGCGGCGGGCTGTTAATTCCCTCCCTTCTTCGTTTGTTTCGGTGTTTATAAGACGCGGGGCCTGCCGGATGAGCGCTAGAGGGAGAGAGGATAGGTATAGACTAAGTGCATGAGCGAGAGAGAGAGAGAGAGATAGACTAGAAACAGAGCTAGCGCATGGGCGCTAGAGAGAGTGGGTTGGTATGGACGAAGCGCGCGAGAAGGAGAGAGAGTAGGAGCAGTCAGCGCGTGAGCGCTAGAGAGATAGGGGAGGTACGGACTAAGCGCGTGAAAGGGAGAGAGAGAGTGAGTGGGGACTAGTGACAGGAGGAGGTATCGCTGCAGCTTGCTCGCACTCAAATGCTGTGACTGCACGGCATAGGCCTGCAAATTTTAACTTTATTTTCTGAAAATATTTTACTTAAAATATTTTCGACGTTGGTTACTTCTCTCATTATGCTGAGTTTTCGGCTTACTTGGGAAGTGTCGTTTTCCAGTTCTGTCTGCTTGCCCCACATCTGCTTACCCTTTACACTGACACCATTGTTCCTTCTACTACCACACTCATGCTTTAATTTTAATTTTGCTTATTTATTTTTGGACAGGCAGACGACTTGTTTAGGATTTTGAGCTTGAACGTCGAATATTCCGTTACCGCGACATCGCTGTTTAGCCTATGATTTACTTTATTTTCATTTATACTGTAGCCCATTCTTATAGACGTAATTTAATACATAGTATTCGGTCCTATTCTTAATTACAATTAAAAAATTTTCTTTAATTTTTGTTTTTTGTTAATTATTCTTATATTTTAAATTTAATTATTCAAATTAACACGCGAGATTTATATTTTTAACCTACTTAATAAAATTATTATCGTAATTTATTTTATCTTAAATTAGATTAAATTAGAAACATAATAATTAATAAACTAATTATTTGAACTTATAATTATCAACTACTTATGTTATTAACTTGTTCAAAAACAGTTTTATAAAATTCTTAGTTGAAACGCATAAATTATACGAATAATTTTCCGATATAACTAATTTTCAAGCTAAACGTGCGCTTCGAAATCGACAGGTACCGCAACTCTGTGCATAGTCTACAATGCACTTGTTTAAAACTATTTACAATTAATACTTATAACTATTAAACTAAGTGAAAATGTAGTGTTCTATACGTGTGTCACTATGTGAGTGTATGAGTGTCTGTATGTGTTTTCTTGTGAGAATGATTTTCATTAATTTTTAATCAGTGTGTTGTGTAGATGATGATGTACTAGACTTTTGTGTGATGATGTACTAAAATTTAACAAAAACGCCGTGTGTTCAATGGTCTTAATAATTTTTTGAGTGGATTTTATACGAGTATGAATATTTCAGGATGAGTGTAGAAGTGCCTAGATCAATTGACATGAGCTGACTCAATGTAATCATATATGATAAGAGTAGCCGTGTGCCATATTCATCAATCTTACCACATAATCATTGATAGATGATCGATGATCATATCATGTAGGGCGTCGTACTCACTGTCAAATAGGATGATTGATGACATTTGAATGATTGGTGTGAACATAGCTCTTTGTGCTTTGCGGGGGTCGATCGAGCTGATTGAATATCGACACGCTTAAGTTGAGCAGCGCCCTCTTTTTCGCCACGTGGTGAGCGGTCATTGTCGATAATCGATAATTGATTATCCCGCTGGCGCCAGAGGTACCAAAATTAAAATGATTCATTCTCGAACAATAAGATTAATAAAAAAACCATTTAAATTTATTATTTAACTATCTTCGGTGTTTATATGATAGTAATAATTATATACAAAGAAGAACGTTAGATTAATTTATTAACTGCTCAGTAAAATTGCAAAATTAAATCTACAAAGAAAGTCGAACCATATCAGATAAATAAGAAATATATAAAATTTCACTTATTATTCAAATAAAATATATCAAATATTATCAATTAAATATTACATAAGAAAATGATTATAATGAAACATAAATAAAAACTTTTGTAACACTGTACAATCAAGAAATAACAGAAATTTTTACAAACAACAGAAATATTATAGAAATTTCTTATGCCTTCATAGTTTCTATGAAGAATCAGATTCTGTACAATATAAGTTGAAATAATTCTGCGACTTATAATCAGAACTATACAAAAATTAATATGGCTTACAAATTGTGATAATATTAAAACGGAAATAAGATAAACTGATAATTCAAATTTTAAGTATTGATAAGCACGTTTCTTCTGAAAGACGTTGTAAAAAAAATGAAAGGTAGGGGGAAGGAACAACCACGTAGGTTATTTTTCATATTGCTTGGCACGATACGTTCTGTAACGTGTTCAGAAGCTTCTACTCTTTCTATTTTTTTAGACGAATTTATATTCGCAAGGAGAGCTTCTAGGTCGGAGAGATATCTGTACTGATTTACCAGTTTTCTTTAACGAGCAACTAAATGGCTTCCCAGAAAAGTCTTTTGCAACCTTTACGTTCCATCAATGGTTTTATGAAAAACATTGAAGTTCGTTCGATGACTTCTCAGAAGCCTTAACGGCCAATTAACGATTTCTTAGAATTATTGAATTTACCGTTCTTTCTGCGCGGATGACCCATTATCCGTTTTTCCTATGATAGGCCGAGACATGTCATTATCTATGTAAGAATAATTATATTCAATTTTCAAATAACAAAGGGCAAGTTAATATCATACAACACTATAAATATAAAATAAATTATTACGCGAAATTGATGAAATACATATTTAATAGAAATACTTATAACAAAGAATTAAAAAAAAATTTCGAATTCAAATTTTTTTGACGTTTCACACATATGTCAAGCACTCAAGCTCGCAACAAATTTCAGTTAAACGTATAAAAAATTAGAGAAAATAATGCTTATAAAAATAAACAATCCATAAAGAAAATCTATAAAGAAACTAAAATAAGTGACAAAATAAATAGCGACATAATAAAGGAAATAAGTCCAAAATCTATAATCAGGTAATATTGTCCGATGATTTCAACATTATTTAATATTGTAATTACTGGCTTAGGGGAAGAATTGAAATTAACTAGAAGTTTATGAATAAGAATAGGAGGAAAAAATAAGGTATAATAAAAACATAAGATGATAGTAATAATAGAAGGGAATGTCAGAAAATTTAACAAATTATCATGATTGTTTAAGGATGAGCATATAATATACTTGTAATAAATATTATTTTAAATATATTACTTAAAAAGAAAAAGATTTAAATTATAAACAGATACAATAAAAATAATGAAGTTTTGAAAAACGAGGAAACACAAAAATATTTTAAAATTTGATGAAAAGTAATGAAAAAAGAAATAGTTAACTAATTTAAGTATCTTAGGTATAAATTTAAAGAACAAAGCACAGACAAAGAACGTTAAAAGTTTATAGTCAAAAGAGCAAATACGATATGTAATTCACAGTGAGGGATAGCTTACAGGATAATAATAGACAGAAGTTCAGTTCAAAGTAATATTTTATTTGTTTTGTAAAGCGGCACTTGCAGTATTAAAGTATATGTAGGTGGAAAGAGAGATACAGGTAGTTTCGCTCGTTCCATGGACGCTGAAAAGCTAGAAAACAAAGCTGTTAGTGCTCGTCGCATCGGGCTATTAAAGAGTTTCCCATCTCTTTTCTCCTTTACAAAAATTTAACATGATATAGAAAAAGTACGTACATTGAAGAAAGATGATTTAAAGAAGACATTAGTATAAAAATGATATTATTTGACGAATTCATAGAAAATGTGTTATTGTATAGAATAGAATTAAGGAAATAGAAATATTACGAAGAAATAAAAAAGATTCCATTTAAATATAAAATAAACAAAAATCTGATGAATTGCATAATGATATTATAAGTAGAAGGGATTAGAATCGAAATAAACAAAGAACAATAACTGGACAAATAACTTTGAAATGAAAGTAATAAACAACAAAAAAGTGAGAATATTCAATGAGTGTTTTTGAATGGTGGTAGAAACGGAAAAATCTCGAATTTGTGAATTCATTTCTCTTAATCACCAAGAATTATAACTTCAAATTATTTATTAGCCATAATAGTTTATGTAAATAAAAGAGTTTAATTCTTTGGTCGATTGATTAGATAGAAATTAAAATTTTATTCTTATAGCTTCATCAGTAAATATTGAAAATGTACTATAAATTGTGTATTAGATAGGATTATCGATGAATTATAAAAGAATACGCAGGATTAATTGTATATCTTTACAAAAAATACCTCAAGTAAATGATATAAAAAGATGCGATATAAGATGATCAGTCACATTAATTTGGCGACATTAAAAATAGTGAAGAAAAAAAATTGTACATATTTAATTCTGACGTGAGCTGATTCGTCAAACCTCTTTTCAATTGACAAACAATTTTTTTTTTGTCACAAAAGAGGAAAAAAAGGGTATAATGAGTGTAGATGATATGATTCTCGAAATATGGGACTTTAAATAATAAAATTTTTCTAAAAAAGGTATTTTTAGTATAGTATATATAATCATGATATAATAAGATATCACATAATATAATAAGATAATATAATAAAAATCTACATCATATAATAAGATGTAGACTTACAAATGTTATAAAACATTTGTATATTCAGAAAATTCGAGTGAAAAATATGAATTTAAGCAAGTTTGAAGAAGTATTAGTTGGCAATATCAAGAAAGGACAACACATTACTGTTTTATTTGGACGATAACATATTATAAATGCTAACATGATAAGTACAAGTACAGAAAGGTAAGTTGTATTACTGAATTTTCTTTTGAGTGAGGGCTGTAAAATAAGAAATTAATCTGTTTTAAGTTAATTTGTAACTTTACTTTTTTTTCTCCCATAAATTATAATGATTCAACAGTAAATTGACTTTAAAATTAGTTACATTTAATTGAGTGTTATTGCAAGTATTGTTAACCACTAAAAATCTAGTGTTTATGCAGGTAGTTCAGTTCAATAGGTGGAATCACTATTTATTTCTTTAATTATTTCATTTGAATGCTATAAAAACACTTATATGTTCAAATAGTAATATTTAAACAGTTGACACAACACGATAGACCGTTCAATCTGTAAATGACACAGTCACTGCGTCACAGTTGTAAGATAACGAGGTAAAGTATATCATGTACTGGCTCATGTCAAAGCACCACATACAATCAATACTCCCTTCAATCTGTGTTATCCGTTCCATCCCTGTTTGGTCTCTTATTACAATTATATGAGTTTTCACTGTTGAACAATTTAGTCTTAAGGTATTTATGTAGGTCAAGAGGAACAAATTTCATCTTAATGTCTGCTATGTTATATTTAGAATGCAGCCAAAGGATTATGATTACATTCTTATAACACACTTTTTGATGTAGTTTCAATGTGTTTCCGACATCGGTGATTTATGTCCAGTTTCCTCTTTTATCTTCAGTTGCTGTCTAACTGTGTTTAAGGATCATGCAATATTTTTTGTGAAAACTCTCCACCTTGATACAGTTTCTAGTGGATTTATTATCACACCAGACGGTTGCAGGACAAAGTGTCTTGTCAATGACACTTCTGATGGCTTTGTTAATTGATATTAATTTTTGTCAAGGTTCACTTATTGCCACATACTCCGCTTGAC
Organism: Platyscapa corneri; assembly: GCA_018907185.1. Taxonomy (NCBI): domain Eukaryota; kingdom Metazoa; phylum Arthropoda; class Insecta; order Hymenoptera; family Agaonidae; genus Platyscapa; species Platyscapa corneri. Next base: position 24,285 of record JACCHW010000030.1, read on the forward strand.
ATATGAGTAAGAAGATGTATTTTTGCTTATAACTTTGACACCAGATTGTGTCTCCATATAGTATTATAAAATATCCGGTTGTGAAAGTAAAGTCTACGTAGTCTCTAAAACTTAAGTTGAATTAAACTTCTATAAACTCAAGTATGGATTTGTACTTCAATCCTAAAGATGTACCATTTAAAAACTTTAAGATCTTTTTCATTTTATTTTAGCTTTCCTATTTTCTGGAAAAGAAGTTAATGGTAAACACGATTTCAGGTCTGGTGGAGTTGATTGCTTCATGAAACGGAATCTTTTCGTTTATTGCATTTAACTATTTAGTTAATAAATCCTTCTTAAGTGTTTTTTTATTAATATGTACTTGTCTCGTTACTGTACATTGTATCACGAGGTTTATAGTCCTCCAAATTAAAACTCTTCAAGATGCTCCAAATGTATTTTTCTTGAAACAAATATATGGTGTTATTTTGGGTATTATCTGATTGATATATCTAAAAAATACTTGTATTAACTTAAGTTTTTCATCTCAAAGATTTTTCCGAGTTAAGTTTTAATTATCTTTCATTGTTGTTGGACAAACGTATGTCATCTACATTAAAAGTTTTGTCATTCTCTTCTTTCTCTCCATACGTAGAAGTACGGCTATTATGGGTTATTTCCTATAATCCAGGTTCAGTTTAAAAGCTTCTTCGGTAAATCTGTTATTCTGTCTTTTAGGGATTACCTTGAATTCACTTAGTACACACTCCAATTTATAGATATGAGATCTCTTGTTACAATGTGGATATTCGCCTGTCTCCGGTATCCTCATAAAAATGGCGTCTTTTAAGGTGTGGTTCAAGAACGTAATTTTTACATCTAATTGACAGATATGCATCTTGAATATGTTTGTTATCGACACATGGGTTCTTACCAATGGCAACCTTGACACGGAAGCATATGTTTCTTTCGCGTCATATGCTATCTTGTCTATAAAATCAGAAATTATAGACAGACGAGCCTTCTAGTTTTCTAGTCTAATTATTTCTTGAATACCTATCTAGAATTTTTATTTTTTAATTCAATCTAATTCCTCCTTGAGGCCTTGTCGTCATTGGTGATATTTATCATCTATCATAGCTCCTGCATTATTTAATCATGGTTGAATGATGTTTTGAGAATTTTGACTTTAACATTTGATACATAATAGTCTTTGATTATGATTCTTTTAACAAGACTAAAGGTATTCTGCTTTCTTTTTTAAATTATTATTCTTGTTGTAGTGGTTTTTTCTCAAATCTTTCTATTTTTTTTAATTATTTTTTCCCTGTGTTAGATTCTGAATTTGTCTTCAATTTTTGCAGGTGGTTAATCTTCTCATTGAATATCACATGCCTGAAATCTATAAAATTACCATCAGTTGGATTCCAGAATTTATAATAACCAGGTTTGAAACCCACTGCAATTATCATATTAATTGCCTTTGCGGAAAACTTATTTTTTATCGAGTCCATTTTAGCTTAAACTACGCATTCGAATCTCCTAAAACTTTTAACGTTATTCTTCACCTTTTCATTCAATTTTCGAAGTAGTGTATCGTATCCAATACTTCTATGGACGAATTTTTATATACGCAGACAGCTACTTTTGTGACTAGAATCTATAAGATGGTCCATATTCCAGTATCAAAGATTTCATTTTTATTTGTGAGATCTAATTGAACAATTCTACTAGGCCATTATGTTCTGAAGTATTTGATGATAATAGTTAGAATGCAATCTTTTCTCTTTTTATCACAATTTAAAACTTTTCTTCCATATACTCAGTGGATTGATCCAGTTTGATAAAACAGACCTTTTCGTCTTTATCTAATAAGTTCCTAGCGGTTTACTAGAAAATTTTTAAAGGTTTCAGCTCCATCATCTTTATTTTTAATTGCGTACATTTTTAGCCATATTGAGTAATCATCAATAAATGATATAATATATCTCTTATGACTTAGATGTGTGCTTGTTCAGATCGGATCCATGATATTAGTATAAATGGTGTGCAGTGGTCTAGTGGATCTAGATCTAACTTCTGTTGCTAAAAGTTTTCTTATTTTTGAAGGTATACATATCTCGCATTCTTTTATTTCTTCTGTTATTCCCTTCAATGGGTTGTAACGTAGTATTAAATTTTCTCATATAATCTATCGAGTTATGACTCTGAGTAATGTACCAGAGCATACCTTAGGTCAAACCTTTAGAGATTACTTTTATTTGGTTTTCTTCTTCTACTCCTTCGTCTTTTTCTTCTGCTTTTTCTCCGTCTGAACCAGATTTTGATTAATCCCCTATCATTTCTTTTGGAGCTTTTTTATTTTTATTGTCTATTATCTTACCTTTGCAGAAGTATAGTGCTAGTTCGTACTTTCTACTTCTGCTAGATAATCTTATTTTATCTTTAATCTTATAATATAGTTGTATTTTTCATACGAGCCTTTTAAACTGGTTTTTAACGTCTTGTCATAAATCTTTAAAATGTTTATATGAAGGATAACCTCTATTTTGATGTTCACAAACTTTTTTTGTTGTAGACTTATTATATTTATCCGAACATTTTTCAAAATTTTTTAATATAATTCTCTTACTTACTATATGGTATGTTGCTCTTGAGTCCACAATAAATTTAACGCATGATACTCCTGCTTTATTTTTTTTTTTGTTTTCTTCGTTTTTCGTTGAATTTTTTCTCTTATTGTCTGGCTGCAGTATCTTCTGAGATTTATAAATCGAGAATCTGGATTCGCTGCTATGGGATTGAGAGTTTTTGGTTGGAAGTTTTGCCTGAAAGGTTGCCTTGATCCACCTGACGTTTTTCAATACTTGGGTCTCATGTCTGTACCCCCTAACAGTAATAGCACTATCAATTGTTGCTACCATTCAGGGAATACTTATTCAATCAATGATCTTACCTTTTGCACCAGTATTAGTGTGAACATGTTGGAATGTACTCTTCTCGCATTAATTTCTTGTATTCTATTTTGTAATACTAATTTTTTTTTTACTTAATTCTACTTTCAATATGTGAGCTTTGAGTTGATTAGAATTCAATTCAGGCACAGTAAGAGTGAAGAGGATGATATCCATCTACACCAGTTTGCTAAAAGCAGACCTTTTCTCTTGTTTTTACAGAGGCATTACGTTCAGTTAGGCCTTGTATATTTCCTAATAAGTTTTTCAAATTACTTATAAAAGCTAAGTTTCATTTTTCTTCTTTCGTTGGTTGTACAGTTGAATCTTTATAGAGATATGCAAAAGATTTTCTTCATTACGCTTTGCTTCTATTAGCTTACAAATAATCTTCTGTGACTCGGTGAAGTTAAATAAATACCTGATTATGGTAATTATTCAAATTTATTAATGATGATTCGTCACACCCTCCATTTCATCTTAGTGATGTTTTCCTCTGATAAGTTGTTCAGAAGTTTATTAGCCAATTTTCACTAACATTATAGCAGTCCAATTCTGCCTTCAGATGGTCTAGTTAAATTAATGTTTTCCCTCTTTCCTAACTTGTATTTCATATTAAATTTTACCAGATCTTGAAGCTTGTCCCAGGGTTGCAAAACCATTCTTTAAGTTGAAGGAATAGTGATATTAGTTAGTGTCGGTTGAATCGGCTCTGGCTTTGTCTCGTTAGTTGAATTTTTTGTGTTTGAAACTGAACAGAATCCCGTTCCCGTTCCTAGTATTCCAATCGTCTTCTCCAACTCAATCAAATCCCTATTCGTCCCTATTATTCTCTATAAGGGGGTGAAGAGTCTCCAGCATATTATTATTGGATTAAAAGTCTTAGTGATGCTTATCCAGGGTTCTGTCAAGCTGAATAAACATTTCTCTGACATTACCAATTGCTTTTTTCAATTTTGATACTGTTTGATCGAATTGTTCCGGTTTAGTTGAATTTCTATAATATCTGTTAAAGAAAATGAAAGTGTTATATATATAATACTTATATTAATATTATTATCATTATTACCTATCATCTGCTTTAAGTCTTACTTAAGTCAGAGAAAGAATTATATATTTACAAGTTGTATCTTGGTTTTCGGTCAATATAAATACTAGGTACTCTTTGCGTACAGTTTGCTAGAATTAGTGAATAAGGAGAAAGACAGAGATAAAAAACTATGAAAATATTTGATCGCAGAAATGCTATTCAAAACACTTGCATATTCTTTAATTAACCTCACACTGTTTTTAATTTCCAATTCACTGTAGATGTATTGGAAAGTGAGAAAAAATATTGCAAAAAAATTCAAGTGCAAATACGTTTGTATACTTATACACATTCCACATTACACAGTCTCCTCCATTATCTCTCCAAATATTTACCATGTTCCATTTCAAATATTGCAACAAAAAAATTTTTATGAATCTTTACATAATAGAAGTAAGTCTTTGAATGTATTTTTTTCTGCTGTAAAATACCAAAACAATCATGTGTGTGGTTTCTCTTTTTATTCATGAGGTTTATATATACAAATATACGATTGTATATTAATTAACATCTAACTTATAATATAATAAATAACTTATATAATAAACATCTAAATTAAAGTCTGAAAAAATTATATATTTAAACATTTAATTATATATTTACAACTCTCGTATTTATATTTAAAAATGTAAAAACTTTTATCTCTTAAATTAACCCCTGACTCGTTCAAAACAAAATTTTATTTGTACGTTTAAATATCTTTAATTTATTTATAAAAAATTATAATATCTCTCACTCTTAAATTAACATCTAATCTCTTTAAAACAAAATTTTATATATACAACTAAAGCTCTCAAGTTTATATATTAAAAAATATATGTGAAAAAAAATTAAAAAAAAAATATTTTAAATTACCATACATGTTGTTCAGCAATTCTTTTTGCATGATATGATATTTTGTATCTGCTTATAAATGAGGCACTGATTGTTTATTCTACAAAACAGTGATTTAATAAGTTTCTAAATTTTAGTTTTTCCATTGGACTAACAAGAAATACACATGAGTACTGCGAGTCCGCTCGATTATGTGGAAGCTTACCATGTATGTACTTTACAATAAATTTAGCAATCACTTTATCAGCACCTTCATCTGACAAGTGTAGTGAACTTTCCTTGAGCAAAAGATGTCTCAGAAGAGTGCATGGTCTACTCACAGAATTTTCTTTGAAGTAGGCACTTTTTCCATTTTAAATAGATAGAATGCACACTTTCAAGAAATAAGGATAATTCTAAGAAAAAATCTATTCTTACGTTACTTACTTTGGTGAAAAAACAAATATTTATACAATATCACACACTTTAAACAAAAATACCAGATATTGTGCAATTGAAGTGTGTCTTGTACAATAACCTGTTGTAGTATTTTTCTAATTTTGTTGAAGGATAATGGTGTAAATGCAGGTGATTTAGTTCAATAAGTTGAATTACTATTCATTTCTTTAACTACTTTATTTGAATACTCTAAATAACACTCTTATATATTCAAATAGCAATATTAAAACACTTGACGCAACAAATTAGACTATATCAGTTAAAGTATAAATAACACACGGACTCTAATATGGCGTCCCCCAAGCGTCGCTATGATAAACACAGGTAACTCTACGTACACGTGTGGCGTCACAGCTAAGGAAGTAAAATACAGACTACGGCTCGCGCCGAAGCACTAAATTCAATCTCAACAGATTTATAATTGTTTGTCAGTTTAAATATAACTAATTTTATATTCATTATTTTTAATGTACTATAAATTAGTTGAATACTAATCTAAATTTTTTTTAAAGAAAATTAAAAATTTATTTAATATTTAGTATTTATTGATTTAATATAAATTTTTTTAATTTATGTATAAAAATCAATATATAGGTCCTACTTTTACGCATTGTATTCGTAAATATTAAGTTGAAATGTGCGCTCGTATTATAATGTAATTGTTAATATATATAATTTAGATAGAATTATGGCATAATAAAATTTAAATTTTCAGGTCTTGCTGTTGATTTTAATTTACATTATGGAATGAGTTATCGAATACATCATGAAAATAGTCGAATTGAACGAGTGAAACTAGCCTTAGAACAAATGATAGGACCAACTTTTATGGCTTCTCTTACAACTGCTGCTGTTGGTGCTTTTATGTTATCTTCACAAATTTTAGCTTACATACAAATTGGTATTTTTCTTGTAATAATTATGGGAGTAAGCTGGGTTTATGCAACATTTTTCCTTTGTCCATTACTTTCTATAGTGGGACCATCAAATTTTGTAAAATTTAATTCAAGGTATTGAAGTTATATGTTTAAATTATTTAAGATAAAATAATCATATAATTCAATTATTTAATCATTAAAAGGTTCAAATTTTCGTTACTAAGATTAAAAAGAAAAGAAGTAAAAAATATAAATAAGACTAAAATTAATAGATCTATGATTAGAATGCAACAAAAAACATTTTCAATAGCACCATTAGAAACAACTATAGATAATTTAAATACAAGATCTCAGCCTGATTGTGATTCTTCACCTAGAATTTCTCATGTAATACTTAATGCTGATATACATCAACCAATGAATAACAGTTAGACATTGCATAGTATAATCGAGTAAATACTACGTCTTTCTGATATGTAAGTGCATATTCACAAAGATTTTATGAAATGAATTATGATTAAATAATTGAAACTATATATTATAGCAAATACTAAATCATAACAATTCTATGTAAAAAAAATTATTAAAATCAATTATTCATTCATGATAATAAAAAATCTAAAAATTAAATAATGTTAAAGTAAAATATTACGTATTTTTTAATAATTTAAGAATTATAAATATTATTATATTTTAGCAAAATAAGAACTAATCAATTTCAATTTAAGAAACACTTAGGGGAAAACCAAATCTACATCAGGTATCTTAGAATTTGCGAGATATACGTAAGAATACGTTTTTTGAGAAAAATGAAAAAGAAATTTCGTTCAAGACTTTATATTCGTTGCTAAATTTTGATAATTAGAGGATAATATTTCTCGCTATATTCGATTTAAAAAAAAATCTATTGATAAATTTCTCAGCGTAAATTAAAGACTTATCTAACTGAAAAAATTCATTCAATAACTATAAAAAAATAGCTTATTAGACATTAATCAATTTTAATGTATTAGATTATAACCTATCTATCATTTTTGTAGCGAGAAATTAGAATTAAATTTTTTTGATGCTCAGTAATAAATTATTATTTTTCAAGTGATTTATAAAGTTATAAAAAAAAAATCATTAAAATTGTATTATTACATAACTTGTAGTTAAAATTTATATTTATTTAAGAAAATCATTTTTATTATTATTCATATTGGTGATATAATAAATACAAATTATAACTAAATAAAACCATTATTACTTATTAAAGATATATAGTTTATACTGTAAATTAAAACCAAAATGTTTATAAAAGGCATATTAATTTATTACATGGCATAATTTATTGTTTTTTAAACACAAATTTTTTCATAACATATATTCGTTGAAATAATAAATTATAATAATATACCATCATGAAAACTAAATCAATTTCAAACTGAATATTTTAGAACTGATGCTCATTATACAACTACTCAAAATGTTGATAATAAGTAAATTGTGATCAATAAGATGTCCATAAAAAACAAACAAAAATATAAAAGGAATATACAGAATTATAAAAATAAAAAAAAACTGTATCAACTAATCAACTTTAGTTAACAATCCGATAAGCTGGAAGAACTAAATTATTTGACCGAGGCAAACAACATTTTAAAATTCATACCATACGCAAATAATAAAAAATAAAATTTGACAAGTATTTTACCATATCCGTTTTCGTAAAGTAAAATTTAATGATAATTAGTAATCATTTACGTTTGAATTAAGTTTTCTTCTGTTATCATAATGAAATATTAATGGAATCAAACTACTTTTTCAAAGATAAATTTAATTTCTTTATTAGCATATATTTTATACTAATATTAGAAATAATAACAATTTGATTTTTATTTGAAAAATCTTTCGAGTCCCTTATTTTTAATTTTTATTTAGTATCTATATTGTAACTATGTTGTAATACATATCTTGATTTGGTACAATTCTGCAACATTAGAAAAAACTTATTCTTCCTTAAGTTAAATAATAGATAACCGATTGCTTTAGTTTGATTGCGCATGCGGTAAAATTAATTTTTTAGCATTGTTGACACCTGATATTTTGTTTACTTTAGTAGCTATCGACAAACTGTATATTATAACTTTTTTGTATTTTTATAAGGTTAAATTTTTTATACAATTAAAATTTTGATACGGCAATGTTTTGAATATGCTTTAAAAAAATAAAAAAAATCAAAGACTGAAATAAGGTAAATTTATTATTGTTAAATTTTTTTAATAGTTCTATAAGTTTTTGCTTATGAAAAGTTAACATTATTATTTTGCAATATACTTTTCACATTTAAATTAATGTTTTTTTTATTACTTTTATAATAAGAAAATATTTTATTCAATACATTTGAAAATGATAACTTTTACTATCTTCTTTTATTTATATTTTAATTATATTATCGAATTTTAGATGCTAACATATTTTAAATATTTTTTTAGTGCTTAAATCATAAATATTAGAAAATAAATATTTAACAGTTAATGTCAAGTATATATATACATATATATATATATAAACTTTAATTTAGAATTTTTTAATAGATTGTATAAAATTAATTTTTATTTCGTTTTTTTAAATTATTAATATTAAATATATTTTATAAAATATAATATTATTGTTTTAATTTTTGTAAATTGGCTATTTGAAATGATATTTCAATTTTTTTATTTCATTAGTTTATTAAATATAATTTTTATTTAATATCTACTTCATTAATATGTTTTGTTTAAAAATAGTACATTTAAATTTTATTTGAGAATTTATATATTAAAAATATATATTGAATGTTGATAAATTAATACAATATATTCAACTGTGAAATAAATTATCGTATAATTTTCATTCTTAAACTGTGTAAGATTTTACATCTCATTTTATATTATAATTTAATTTACAAAGATTCAGTGTAGAAAAATTGGAATTAATTTGATTAATTTAAATACTAAAATTTTTACATGTAAAGAATTTATTGGATTAATAGTGGATATGAAGTGATTTTCTTAAATTAACATATATAATTTAAAAAATTTTAAATTAATATTTTTACCATTTTATATATAATATTCGAACAAAAAAATAGAAAAAGATAAAGAAAAAGTACAGTAGTAAATTATCCTATATTTCTTAAGTAAAGACATTTCATATTTGCTAATGTGATAGTTAAGGAGTTGACCATATTCACACTGAGCTTTTTACATAAATAAAAGAAGTAAAGACCTATTTATATAAAAAATATACATGTCATAAAAAGAATATTAAATTATTCAATCAAAAAATATGTAGAATAAACTATGAAACCAAAGTATTAAAGTAATTAAATTTAAATTCCTTATTGTTATAAATTTAAATATAATACTGACGTAGTAATTTATTGTACATTGATAAAAAAATGCAGGAAATAGTAGTAGTAGTTTTTTTATTGAATTATTACATTGTTATTATAATTACAGTATTTAATTTTACATTTTATATAACACATTAATTTTCTATTCTTATCTTATTATTTAACTATTTACATTTCTATGTTAGTTGCATGGAAATTACTCTAACATAGTTTATCATAACATTATACATAGAATTTCAATTTTATGTCTTATATTATTTATTTTCTCTTTATGTAGATATACATGTATATTTACTTTCTTCTTTTCTTATTTATTAATCATATGAGTTTCTTTATTACATTATTATATTCATTTTTATCCTTATTTTATACATTTGGTAATATCATTGCATTATCTATTCATTTATAAATTTAAATGATGTTTTACATATTATTGCATTTTACTAAATTTTCTGTTCATCCTTCTGTAATATTCTATTTTTATTTTAAACATTTAATCTTTTTTACTATCTTTTATATTATATTTTAATCCTGAGATATACACGTTTTTCACTTATTATTACTTTATTATTATTCTATCAACTATGTATTTCAAATTCTTGCACTATTTCACAATATCGCTTCTTTTTTAATTATATCATTATTCAAGTACAAATTCATTAATATTATATTCACATACAAGTTTATATTTAAACTTGCATTACACTGATTTCATATCGAGTTTCATTCTTTTTTTACACCTTTTATACACTTTGTTCTTCATTTTTCTTTCTATGCCTCTCTCTCTTCCAGCGTATCTTTTATAATATACTTATGTCTTTTTTATTTCCTAACATGCAGTTTCTGCAGTTATTTATATTAATTTCTAATTCTTTACACTCTTGAAAAATGTTTTTTAATGATTCTTACATTTTTTTCTTTTGACAGTCAGTGTTTGTTTGCTCTATTTTCATTAGCTATTTTAAATCTTGCTAATATCTTCATTCCTACTCTACTTTTCCCTTCCTTCTTTTTGTCGTAAATACATTATTTTTATTTTATGCCTTCTCTAATTGTATTTTTACATTCCTCTGTATACTTCAACTTTTCTGTATGATTAATTCATATTTGCATTCGTTGACTTATTTTTATTTCTTTATTTTCTCTCCATAATGTATTGACGTTTACACTTTTCTCTTTCTATTTACACCTTATCTTTTCTTCTTAGTTTTTCTATTTTCCTTCCTTTCTCTATTCTTTGACCAAATTCATATTTTCACTGGACATTATTTTGTTTTTGAATATTATTGCTCTTTGTACCCTTTAGCACCATCTTATTTCTTTTAATTTTTTATATTAGAACATTATCTGGAATATTTCTGTCTAATTCTAAACACCATTTTAAATATTTTCTTTATATTTTTTCTGAGACCTCACATCCTTTCCATTCCCATATTTCTACACCAAATAACATTACATTTTTTATTAATTAGTCGAATAATTTTATTTTGATTTTTGTCTTTAAATTTTTTCAAAATACTTCAGGCTTTACCTAAGATAATATTTGCCTTTTTTTACAAGGATTTTTTGTGGTTTTATTCTCTTTTGTTTTGAGTGAATGTATATCCTAAATAGTAAAAATGTTTAACTGTCTTGATGATGTTATTGTTTCATCTGAAAAACATTTTTTTTTTTCCTACATCATTCTACTTTTCTGCAATTCATGATCTTTGCCTTTTCTGTGTTAAGGTCTAGGCCTTTTTTCTAAGTAACTTTTCAAAATTCTTAGCATTTCTCTTATTTCCATCTCACACTTTGCAAATAATATAATATTATTTGATAGATTGATTTAGTTTACTTTACCAATCTTTATTCCTGAATTGTTTAATTGTTTTAGCTTCTCTAAATTGCCTTTCGCTTCTATATTTCTGTTCTTTTTATATTATTATTTATATCTTCTTCTCTTACTGCTTTGCATTTTTTCCTATGGTCTTCCAACATTCATGTCTCCCTTGCACACTTCCATTTTCTCTAACTGCATCCTCTTCTTTTTGTCTTTGTCCTTCTCTTCTTTTGCATCCTTTCTTTCCATCTGTAACTTTTAGTCTATCATTTTATCTAATTTTTCTTCTACGTTTTTTCTATCTTAACATATCTTTTCATAATTTTCTCCATTCTGTTCAATTTTTCTTTAAATTCATTCAATAATTTTTTTGTCCCCGGTCATATTGTTCATTCTCTTTGGAGCAATAGTTTTCTTGCACTACATCACACGCTTTTTTGCTCTTCTCTTCTTTTCTCGGTTTTATTCGTTAACATCTCTTTTTTTTTTTTGCTTGGCAAGCTAACGTTACATTGCAATATTTTTCCATTATCTCGGTGATTTCTTTCCCGTAACTTTTTTTCTTTCGCTGCGATTCTGCTTCTCTTCGCGCATGCGCCTTTTCACTTTTGCTGCACTTATGCTCGATTGCCTAATGTGTTTCCACTATTTTTGAGACTATCCACGTTTTCCTTCTAACCTCACTTTTCATACATTTTTATTTTTCTGCTTATTATTCACTAAACAATTTTTCAACTATGTTTTTATTTATTTTTTACTTTTTTCACACTTCAATTATAGTATAACCACTTTTCCACTTGTTTACTATGATCAAATTTGTTTTATCTATTACAACATCAAATCTCACTACTTTCCACGTTTTTATCGTTCGACCTATACCCTTTATTTCCCTAATACAGGAAATAATAACCCAAATATTGACAAATTAAAAAATGAACTTTATTTTGTATTTTTTTTGCGATAGTAATTCATTTCAATTTTAAAGTCTATATAAATATGTAAAGCAAATAAAATTTCATTATTTTAATCTAGTTTCGTCCAAAGACATCAAATCATGTAAAAGATTGAATATATTAAATTTTTCGTATTAGATTGTGTCTAAATATATTGTAAATAAGAGTTAATTGACTTTATATAAAAAAAAACGTAAAAGAAATACAAAGACCTAAATTTTAAATTCAATTTTGGTATGCTATTTAGTACATCTCGTTACATTGTTCAGGTTCATTTTCAATTGAAATTTCATAGGTAACATTGAAAGGTTTATAATTGAATAAAATACTTTGTAAACAAATTATACATAAAGTTAATATTCATGTCAACAAACAAATATATATATATATATATATATATATATATATATATATATATATATACAGGACCGATGCGAGAGCTTGTGAAAGAAGATCTGAACAGAAAAGAATAGAGGTAAGAGTAACGTAATTAAAATGGGTGGAAAAAAAAGAAGTGTAAAAGAAATTATTAGAAAGAAGACAAATAAAAGTAAAATGAAATAAATGAGAAAATAGAAGTAAAAAGTCTAAAATTAAGTTTAAGTTAACAAGATCGACTTGACTTGAAGCCCTTATCAAGGAAGAATAGATAGTAAAGGGAAGAATTCAAAATAAATATGTTATTTTGATTCACGAAGGGATTTTACTGCCACGTCGAGAGTGTCTGTTTGCCCCCGAATTCCTACTGTTACGTAGCTACTGGTACTACGTTTGCGCGAATTTATACATGTCCAGATTGTACCTGGCTCGATTTATCTGATCTCGGTTCGCGGAAAATCCTTGACGCCCCTAATGGCCGATTCCCCGAAAATTCGAACAACCGTTTGATGGCTTCTGAAAAGCCCTAAACAGCAGCTAATGACCTCCCGGAAAATTTATGCATTATTTATATGAAAATTTATTATATTTTACCTCCCGGCGACTTATTGTTAATTATTCCGTATTACGGCTTGGTCTGCGACAAGCCGGGAAAAGTTAAAGTGGTAGTAACATTAAGTTTGTTCAAGGACAGAGAAATGATGTGAAAGCAGAGCTGCAGAAGGCGCACCACAAAAATAATATAGATCGCACAAATAGAAAAAATTAAAGTTAATAAAATTAATTAAATATAAACTTAAGCAGAAAAAGAATAAGGTACCAGGATAGGATAAAATCAGTGAATATTTATTTCGGGAAAAATACAATAGAGAAGAGGACAAAAAGAAAGATATCATTCCCACCGACTGAATAAACCGAAAAGAATAAACTGAGTATAAACAAATCAGGGGATAATGACAGTGAAAAGCAGGAAGAACTAATAAAAATAGTGGAAATATGACAGAGAATGTAAAGAATAAGATTAGGATTAGAAAACGGGAATTGGAGAAGAAATACAAAAAAGACACGAAGAATAAGATGTTGATTATCGTGAATGAGTTGGAAGTGAAGAAAAATACAAAACGATTGGCGGAAAGGGAAAAAAGTAGATGATCAAAAATACAGCGGGAAATAATAAAGATTGCAATTACAGGCAGGTGTATTGGATAGCAAAGGAGAAAGAAATAAAAACAGACAGAATAACTTTATTGTAACAGATCTTAAAAAGGAAAAATAATTAACAATGAAGAAGTGAAAAGTTAGGTTAATTGATAATGATGAAGGTAATTGTAAGCAAAAAGATTTCGAAGGAAACATATAGAAGTTGGTGGGGATTAGTAATAGAAGTCTAGAATAATGTAAAGATAATTATCATGAAAAAAACTTCAAAAAGAAAGATTGAATATTTTTGACGGGAAAATAGTACGGAAATAGGAACTAACTGTTACTTCTAAAATGAAAAAAATAGTGAGAGAAGAGACCACACGGAATTTAAGTAAAAATAAATGGAATTGGTTTCATAGAGAAGAATACGAAGCAGAAAAGAAACATTTCCGAAAATTAAACGATAATAAAAGAGAAATAGGAAAAAAATAAAAATCGAAAGGCACGGGTAAGACTTTATGCAGCGGATTAGACGAATTAGGAATGACGAAAATCAGAGTACAAATAAATAAATATTACTTAATAAAGATTTTAAAAATTATGATCTTATGGTAATTTACGAGATGGAAGAGTTTAAAAAGGAAGAACAAGAAATAGGGTATTTTTAAAAATAAGATAGAATATAAGAAAGTTAATTATGGAAAAAAAGATAGAAGAGAAAGAGAGAGTTTTAAATTTAGGTGTTATTTATATAAAGATGCAAGTTTATACATAATATAGGAGGACAGAAAAGAGAATGAAATTTTGATAGGAGACTTTAATGGGAGTACAGAGGAAGATTAATAGAATGGATAGATAGCCATATGAGGAAAGGAGAGAAGAATATTCAACGACAAAGTTAAAAATAAAACGAAGGAAGAATCGATATACTGAATTAAGATTATTGATGAGGGATTATATATTTCAAATTTGAAATGGGGAAAAGAAAACGGTGTAATAAAATAAGAGTAAAAAGAATTAAGGATATGAAAAAGATAAAAGATAACCATCATTCAATAGCTCTAGAAATGTTAGGAGAGTTAAAACAAAAAGAAAAAATTTTAGAAAATTGTAAGAAAATTGAGTGAGAACTGATGGTCGACAAAAACAATAGAAAAATATAAGTAAAAAATGTAAAAGATAACGATGTAAATATTGGAATTGGCGGGAACGATGTTAAGGTGGCTATGATTATATATACAACACTTTATAATATATGTAGACTGTTTATTGTTAGTCTATATTATACTAAATATATTATACTATAATATAATATATATTAATAAAGATACTTAATGTATAAACTGTGCACAGAAAACAGGTATATAAAAATTTTATAAGTGGAACACGTGGTGAAACAGATAAAAAATATGTAAGAATATAACATGACGACTAGTACAGACACAGTACGGCAAGTACGTGTTGACGCACACACCTATACTCTGTCCCCACGTGCACGTACTGCGTCATGAGACTAAGGCAGGATAATTATGAACCGTGCCTCGGCAATGCCGAAGCACAGCTCTTTTATTAATTCCAACAGTAAAAAAAATAAATGAAATAAAATCTGGACGTAATTGAAAGAGAAAATGAAAAATATAATCGAAATAAAGGAAATATGTGGAAAAGATAATAAAATAGATATAGTAGGACAAAGAGTGTGGGCGGAGCAAGAAAAATTGATGGAAGACTACAGAAGGTATAAGAAAAAAATTGAGAAGACGGCAGGAATATACATCCAAGAAAACAAAAAATACACGAAACTATTAAAAAATAGAAAGATGAAAGAAAAATAATATAAAATAGAGAAAGCGACAATAGATAAGACAAAAATATATCTTGGAAAATAGCAAATAGATAAAGAAAGGCAAAAAATAGATATAAGTATTAGAAAAAAAATATAGTAGACAAATTTCAAAAATATATATAATAAAATAAACACAAAAGACAGGAAGAATTAAGGAAAAAGTTTGAATGATTACTCTGAAGAAGAAGAAGAAATTATAGAAGAGGTTGCAACGGAAGAGGTATTTAAAGTAGTGAATAAAATGAAATTGAGAAAGAGTCCGAAAGAAGATCCAATCACAAATTGAATGTAGAAATATGGAACTAAAGAGATATCAGTATGCATGACGAGAATAGTGACTAGAATTATGAATGCAGAAAGAATATTAGAAAAATGAAAAATCGGAAAGATTCTGCCAATATTCGAAAAAGATAATAAAAAAGAGACGAAGACCAACAGGGGAATAACCTTAAAGGATACCTTATGCAGAGATAATAAAATACAAAATAGTAGATATTATGGGAAAAATAAAAAATACAATAAAACTTAATTTTGAGTAAGCTGATAAGCTCAAGTAAAGCGATAGTCATAGATGCAAAACTGAACCAAGAAAACAGAAAAATGTTTGTATATTTTCCGATTTATATATAATATTTCGTAGCATTAAAAGAGAAGAAACCAGGAAACCTATAAAACATATAGTTTTAAAAAAGTATTTATTAAATCGTACAAAACATATATATATTATATATAATGAAATTATATAAAGTAATGAAAAATGAAAATAAAAATTAATTGAAATATAATTGGGATAATAAAAACGAAAAGGGTAGTAAGACGTGGTTGTCTATAAACACAATATATTCAACATAGGGATAGTAGAATTACAGAAGTTAAAAAGATCAATAAGTTTAGATATTAATATTATAGGATAATAATATTTATTACGTGTATAGATGACATAATAATAATAGCATAAAATGAAGGGGAATTAAGATAAATGCTAAGAATGTTTGAGATTATTTGGAAAAAAGACTTAAAATTAAATTAAAAGAAAATCAAATCGATAATATTTATGAAAACAAGATCCAGGGAAAAAAAATAGAATTATTATAGAAAGAAAAATAAATAGATGTAGTCGATGAGTTACATGTTCATATTATAAATTCTAAAAAGATATAAGCATAGTGACAAAAAAATAATTGTTAAAAAATAAAGTGCTTATAAATGATGAAGAAATTTGAAGGTGAAAAAGTGATAAAGAGTTAGAGAAGATACAGAAGAAATTCATAAAATGGAGCCATAACTTAGACAAAAACAAACATAGATAGTATTATGATGATAAAAACTAAAAGAAACAGGATAAAAGTTAAAACTACTAGGAGAGCAATTGGATTTGAAAGCAAAATAATAAATAGTGAAGATATGGAAACCATAGAAGAGTGTGTAAAATGAAGATGCAAGAAAGGAGAGATTATGAAAATAATATATCAAAAGACAAAAAAGAAAAGAATAAAAAGTATGGTATAGGATGCCCATAGTGTGCATGAAGAGAAACATTTAAATGTTGATACATTGTGAGAAAAGATAGATAAAAGAAAGTTGAACAGTAGCTAAAATTATGGTTAAGTTATTTAGAAAGATCCTAACATACGGAGAAATTTAGGAATATCATAATAAAAAGTGTGAAAGGAAAAAATATGTGTATAATAAAAGGAGAAAGAAGAAGTTTCGGAATAAAAATTTTAGCAAGATTTAGAATATATTATTAAACAAGAGGGAACAAACACTGGTTGATGAAACAAGGAAAAGTGTATAGATTGTGCAAATAAGAGAAAAAATTAATGAGACACATTATGGAAGAGTACAATACAGTAGAATTTAGAAAACGGGATGAAAATAATTTAAGCTTAATGTACAAATACACTGGAAGAGAAAATAAGAATATAGATAAATGAGAGGTGATAACTATGTGCAAGTCAAATTTATTTGAACATTTAAATATAAAGTCATAGTGGAATGCGTGAAGTGTTATATTACGTGTAAATATTTTATGCATAGTAAAATTTTATTTATTTATATATATCCAAAATGTTACCACAGCGTTAAATGTAAGAAAAACTGATAACATTTAATCGGCAATAGTACAAAATCTATATGCATATATTTTAAGTTGTTAATAGATATAAAAATATGAGATGTGACTATATGAAAAATAAATGTATAAACTAATATTATAATATATAATAATAATGTACTATATTATTCAATAAACTAATTAACTAACTAATTATATATCACAATAATAATTATTTTTAATGATGAATATTGTGGATTGTGAAAGGTGCAATAAGTAAAATATTTTTAGCACGTTATAGTTGTATTTATTAGTAAAAAGGACGATAGGAGACAAAGCTTCGATTAACGAGACTAAATCTGTTAATCTGCTGAAAAATTAGACAATTTTTTATCTGCTTATTTCGTCCACCCTCGGGTTTTTATATGTTATTGACCCTCTCTTCTTATTTTTCAACAATTCGGCTTACGTTTATAATTGTCATTATTTACATTTATCGTTTTCGTATTTATATTTTGAATATATAAAATAATTGTCTTGCAATTGCCATTTATTTTATGTTTATATTTTCTAGTTAATTGTAAATGATATTTCATTTCCGCTCACTTTGCATTTAAACTAACACGTTTATTCTAAATTTCAGTTACAAAACTTAACGCCTTTTGATTACCAAATTGCGTTTTCTCTAACTATCACAGTACTCTATTTTATTTCGTTGTTCATCTAATACTAGGCTCTGGCATAAAAAAGGCTCTACTATGACAGAAAGAAAACATCTTGACATTCTAAACTATTTATTATAATTCGCTTAGTCGTTTTCTACATTGTTTATGAGTAGGATCAATTATTTATTATTTATTGGAGGTAGAGAGATAGAGAGCAAAAGAAGGAGGTAGTGGTAGAGGGACAGGCTGTCGGTCAGTAACGGTATGAGAAAAAAGAGAGAGAGACAGTCGGACGGTGTAGGAGACCTCTGTCAACTACCAAATCAGTGACGTAGTTGTAAAAGTAGGGTAGGGAATAGACCTAATTAAATTTCGTTGTTCCTAGCATGACAATTTTCTCACGTAGTTTTCATTCTTCTCAGAACACATCAAATGTTATGCTAATTTTCCCGAAATTCTTTACAAGACTCTTAAGACTATTAAATCTTTAAAATAATTAAATCTGAATGTAGCCAAAAAGCCTTTTTTAGCCTATAGAAAACATTAAAAAGCTACATTTAGATTCAATTTATTTCAAAGATTTAAACCAACAAAAAGTCTGAATACGAAAAATGTTAAATTGGGGTTAACGCTTAATAAACATAACAATGCTACTAATCACCTTATGATCACTAATATTTTTAAATATTTTAATTAAAAATATAATTCTCTTTAAATTATTTAAGAAGATAATAAATGAAGAAATGTTTAATCATTATAGGTTTGACATATAAACACGTAAGTGTTAAAATGTTGAAATACTAGCTCAATTATGATTGATTGATCGCTTTCTTACAAGGTAATAGATTATACAATACTAGATTATACAAATTTCACTCGTTCATTAAATTACTTCGAAAAGCCAAAAATTATAAAGTATTATCACACGTGGATATTTGCATTGTTCTAGTACCGCAAGAATCGCAATTTTATACATTTATTAAGAATGTATAAGTATAAAGTATGACAAATTTTATACTTGTTACTTTAAAAAATAAAAATACAATTTATTGTATTAATTTATTGTATTAATTTATTAATTTATGTTTAAATTTCGTATTAAACAAGTTGTTTTTAAAATGTTACATTAAATAAAATTAACTTTCAAAAATAAGAATAATTTACAATAAAATTAGATTAAAATCTCTAAAATAGAAATGTGATAAAAACATGTCACTCTTTGATTGATTACAAACTTTTAAGATTTTGAATCTTAATAAGTAATTTAATAAGTATTTTTAATTTTAAGATACATAAATAAATTTTAAAAGTATTAAATAAAAATTGTTTTGATTAAAAAAATTATTTTTATATTTGCTATTTCTGACTTTTCTAAATTATATATAACTGTAGTTACATATATCTTTTTGTGTACTCACAATTCACAGATTCTAAAAAAATCATTTATCTAATCTAAAATTAAGTAAAATTGCTCTACTCAAAAGTTCATTATTTCGAGGTTACAATTTATAGAAAAATTATTATTAGACAAACTCATTAAACATGCTGAAGTTCGTTTGAGTACGAGTATTTTTACAATGTATTTATGAACGAATTCAAACATGAGTTAAAACTTATCGTTTTCAAACAAATAGTTAAAACTTTTTTTATGATAGACGAAACCATCATGACTTTAGAAATTAGAGACTTCTTAGCATACTTAGCTCATTAAAGATCCAACCAAGTTTTATACCCAAGAGTTTGATATTGTAATTTCATGTTATGCAGTTAGCTTGTCTATAAAATATCAATATGATTCATAAATATCGATCAAGATATTATTAAAGGGTAATATTTTCAAGTTTATCTAAAGTAAGGTTGGGTATAAAGATCTGTTTAAATCGTCAATATCTTAACAAATGATATAAACAAGTCTCTTAGATCAAAGAAACTCAAACTACATCTCTT
The DNA here is from genome assembly GCA_018907185.1 of Platyscapa corneri. NCBI lineage: Eukaryota > Metazoa > Arthropoda > Insecta > Hymenoptera > Agaonidae > Platyscapa > Platyscapa corneri. The sequence continues at coordinate 44,650 of JACCHW010000030.1, forward strand.
AAAGAAAATTGACGTATCTACAGATGAAAATCATCTACCATCTTGGAAGTTGCAGTCATCGATTAATCAATTAACTTAATCCTTTATCATGAAAATAAAGTTATTCTCAGTTATTATTCCAGGTTACTCGAGATTGTCAAAAATCATCACCAACCAATTTCGTAAACTAACCAAGTAAGATGAAATTCAATCTAAATTAGTTAAAATGAAGCTACAATACTAGATAATTAGACTAATGTTTGATATGTGCTCGGTAAAGAAGAATTTATGTTTGAGTTAAATATCTTACACTTCGGTAGTACTGTCATATGCATTCTTGAATACGATGGTTGACAAGTTAGTCATTTTCAAAAGGTGAAATATTTTCAAATACTAAATAGTCTATAAGAGATGGATTTATCTTTATATCTCTTCGTTTTCAACATATTTTCAATGTAGTTACAGATTAGCAGAAGAATTTACTATTTTCTGTACATGAGTTACATTTCAAAGACCTAACTCTGATTTTAAAACAAATTTTTTAATTTTTGATGTTCAATTGAAGAAAATCAATTGTAAAGGTATGCTACACGATATGATAAACTGTCTGTTTGGTCTTTATATTAACGGAAAATGGAATGTAGTTGTTAATTCAATAAAAATTCATCAGCTATATATATCGTAGAAAAAGCATTACTCATCAATGCAAAAATATAAAAATTATTGTAGAAAATAGAAGTAATTCTAAATATAAACCTCTGTTTAATCCAGATAATCTCATTTACACGCTAGCTATTATTTTAGATGATTTTTAATTAAAAATAGAATTTAAAGAATCATTTATAATTATCTCGTTCTCCTGAATTTTAAAATAGTAAATCAGTAAACAGTGTAGTAATTTGTTTTTAGTGCTCTTTTGAATACCGTCAAATATTGCAGACAATTTTAAAGTGAATCTTTTAAATATATACACCATTGTTTCATCAAATATAGAAATTATTCCATAGTAACAACTTTTAAAAAATAGCGGAAACTTATTTTTCTGCATCTAACATAGTTATCTGCTTATTTTAGTATATTGATCTTCTCCTACCCATAATCTGTAGAATCAAGATTTACAATGTCAACATACTATACAGTAATATGTTTGATTTAAACTTCATTTTATTGAAACCAAGTTACATGATGGAGTATATACTTTTCTGTTATTTTATATATATATTTAATATTATATCATTCAATATATACATGATTAATAAATTATTATGCTTAAACAAAAATATTTACATCGAAAAATTATTTTAACAATTCTATTTTTTTATTTTATATATTTAATTATTTATTGGTTTTATTTATCAAAAAATTTAAATAATTTAATACTCTATTTTATTAGTTGTATTTAACACTTGTATTAAAAAAAAATAATTGATTGAATCTTAAGTAAAAAACATTTTGTATCAAATTATTAAATAGAACTTTATTTTAATAATATAGCCTTGTTCCTGAATACTACTGTGTTGCATTCGCGTTTAGAGGCAAATCTAATGATGCGCAACTAGAAATTTGAAAATGCATCAAAGGTAAGAGAGGGACAAAGATTGTTATTGTCAGTATGTCATGCTATCGAAAGAATATTTATCTTATGCATATATTGCACTGTTTAAGTCGAACAATTTTACGCTATATTCAATATAATAAACGAATGAGGATTCTCTTATACGACATATCGTATCCTCGTACTTTTACGCTTCAAAAGTATCAACTAATTGGGAATATGTAAATCTATTTAAAGTCACCATACATTATAAGGACAGTGGCAGAAAAAGTCACCATGGCGCAGATCAGCTCTAGCTGATTCTCCGAAAAGGATTGGCTAAAGCAATGTTTAACTTATAAAACTAACCACTTTCTACACTAACGGTCTAGAATATTATCCAGATAATACCTTCTATGTCACCTTAGTCTTGTGGTTGCCATTTCGACAACAAAAATTTCCGTAAACGTCAGGACATAACACTGGTGATGATAGCGATAATATTGTAAAGTGACTGTAAATAGCTAGATTTTAGTTTGTATACACACACTGGGACAGCATTTTCCTCCTATAAAAATGATTTGTAATTTCTTGATAGCTCTAAATAAATTCAATTGATAAATTAAGATATAACTTGTATTTTAATTAATTACAATTACTTCAAAAATATGGAAACCTTTCTTCATAAAGACTTATTTTATTATTGTCATGATTATGACAATTATTATTATTTGTATTGATTCTCGTACTTTGCAATAATAGTCCTGAATTAATATTTTTGTAGATTTGTTTATTATATATAAATATAATAATTGGCTTATTATTCACAAATACTGATTTTATATTTATAAATTTTAAATAATATTTTTATTAATATTTTTTTATCTAATATTACTTTTGCAATATGTTTTAATTGAATTAGTTTCATATCATTGTTGCTATTACATTTTCAGATGATTCTTCGACAATATATAATTCTAGCTATAACAGGTCTTTTTACCATATTTATCATAAATGTTTATTTCATGAAACTTATTGAGAGTTCAAAATTAAATTTAAATCATGCTTCATTATTACCTAATAAAGTATTACAAAAGAAAAATATACATTCTCAATTAGACTTTTTCAATTCAAAACTATCTACAATGGAATTTATGCAAGAAAATGTTAATAAAAGGATAAAATTACTTCCAAAAAAATATTTTAAGAAAAACGTAAATTTTATTAGAATACTCGAACAAATTCTTGTGGAATTAAAACTTATACAAAATAGGAATAATGATATTCTTAGAGTATTAAAAAACGTAAGTAAAAGAAATAAAATATTCTTTAATTATTTCATTTATAACTAACAAAATATCTTGTAATTATTATTATATATTGTAGTGGACAAGTGCTCGACATCTGATTCCATCTTTTTCACCAGAATTAGGAACAATAATAGAATTATTAAGACAATCAGACATTACTAAAGCTGACACAGCTAAAGTTGGTACACAATTGAAACTGATATTGACCTTTAAAAATGGCTTAAGAGCTGTATTCAAACCACAATGGTATAATAGAACTACAAAAATTATAGGTCCAGTTTATTACGGGAAAGACAGACATAATGCAGAGGTGGTTGCTTTTTACTTAGCATTGTTACTTTCTCTTCGAAGAGTGCCTTTAGCTTTAATAAGGAAATGTAAGAATAAGCAATTATTATCTGAAAATGGATTTTTTAAGATAAAATTTTAGTTATATATTTTTAAAACAACATGTTAAATTTTATAAATACTTTATTATATTTGTAAAAATTTTTACAATTTACAATCTATCGTTTTCAAATATGATATTAACAGTATATAAATTGAAGAAAAAGAACTTTTTAATTATCTTAATATTTAATTTAATATTTAATCGTTAGTTTTTTTATAAATTAAATAATCAATTAATATTAAACATAAATATATAAATGTATGTAAAAAATTCTTTAGGAAGAAAATTAAGCAAAAATTTGTATTCAATGGATATTTTAGTTTAAAAAATTTTTAGTGCATGTTATGCTTTAAATTATATAATTATATATGTATTTTATCATAAAAGGTAAGTAATTAGATCATTTTTTAGTACATGATATATTTATTTCAATATAAATAGAATATATAAATTATAATTATATTGTAACAATTACAACTTAAAAAAATTTCTTATAAAATTCTACAATTGAAGTCTTACAATTTTAGGAAAATTTATTTACAATCGACCACTCACCTGGTATTTTTTTTAAATTATTGATATAGTTTTATACGATGATGATAATTTATTAGTATACTTAAAATAATATATTTGATAAATATTTTAAAATTGAATATTAAATATATAGATGAACAAAATAATTTTAAATAACCCTGTTAACGATCAGTAAGTGAGGCAAGATAAGTGTTCGTATATTTCAAAAAATATATTCTAGTCTTTTAAATAATCTGAAAAAGAACATCTTCATCATTTGAATATTTTTAAACGTTAAATTAAAAAATAAAATAAGAGATATTTTGATCTTCTAAAGATTGCTTTGTTGATTTGAACAATAATACATTTATTTAACCAAAACAAAATATACTGTCACATGTTATCATTATTTTATAATTTATTTTTAAAAAGTATGTATTTAATAAAAAGTTATTTATTTATAAATGTACCTTTTTGTCAAATACATTAAACTTATGATTTTCAATGTTATCAATTAATGATAATCAGTATAAATTATGTTAATCATAATGTGTATTAATAACAAAAGTTTTAGATAATGTAACACATTCATTATTATGTTATTACAAATTTATGTATTATAGATATTTTACATAAACAATATATTTCATGTTTATAACTTATTAATGCGTATATTTTGTTAAAGCGAAATATATAATAAATGTGAACACGAGTTATAAATATAATTTTAATTTAGATAATATATATAATATATATATATATTATATAATATATATATATAAATAATATCTGGTTGCTTAGTATTCACCAGCTTCGCAGAAAAGATAGGAAGGAAAATTCGTGGATTCCCGGCACAGAATGTTCGGTGCAAGAAAAAAATCAAGAAAGTGGAGGCAATTAAGAAAAAAACAATATGTCGTTTTTTTTGGTGTAGCAAAAAGTCGCGTTAAAGCTTAATATCATTATATGAACTGTGGAACAATCTCTAAAAATACCCTCGTGAAGCGAATACGAAGAGTTAAGCTAATCCATGGCGAAAAGAAATTTATGACGAAAAATGACTTCATACTGAAAAAGATTATTTATAATTGCTATAAGGTGATTATGAAGCGTTTGCGGTAAGTAATTTTGATCATGTATTTTAACATTGACCAATTTTTCATGTGTATTAATTCATGAATAGATGCAATTGATCTGTGAATTATTTATCCGATTGTTTTGTGTAAGATTACGTCATTTAAATAAATTTTTAATTTATTAAAAATCAATTCATTGTTCGCATTCTTTTTTTATTCGATTTTGTACATTTTTTATCCCAAAAATCTGAACGTTTCCTTGGACAATCGGCTTTGATTATGATTGAAGATTTTGATAAATAGGAATCCTTCATCAATTTACAATTATTTTACAAGAATGAGATTGCTTAATAGTAATTTAATTGATAATTGACATGTATGTAAGAAAAAAGTTGTTAATTATTCAATGTATAAAACTATCCGCGAAAGGTGTTCAAAAAATGTTAATTAAATAGAAAATTTCTATCTTAAAGGTTAGATGAAACGAATATTTATATAAAAATTTAATTTTTTCCTTACATTTTCTAAAATTAAAACATCTTAAAAATATTGTATTAAATTTTACAATTCATCTAATTATAAGTTTTTAAACAAAAGTCTAGTTTCTAGAGTTTCAAATTACGATTTAAATATTTTCTTGAAAGACAATTAAGCATATTAATTAATTATAAAAATGTTATTCAAATAATATTAAGTTTAAGAAATTTAAAAGTTATAAAAACCTTTAATTTTGAATTTGTAATTTATTTGAATTTTTTATGTTATTCCATTATATAAGCAAAATAATTGCCAATAAAATAAAAACTAATAAATGTAAAAATACAAATTGTTTAATTTGTTTAACATTTATTAAGCATAAATAAAAACGTATTTTTTCAATTTGTGAACTTATTGTCAACAGTAAATTCAATAATTTTATATTATAGCATAATTATAATAAAAATTGTAAGTAGATTTATATGCAAAACTTCTCTCGAAAGAAATTATCCAAGTCTACAATAAGCAATAATGGAGGAAAAAATTATTCATAATTATTAATACATTAATATTTTTAAAACTAAAAGGAACTCGTTGTGTAGGTCTAAACAAAAAAAAATAAATATATTCTTTTTGTTAAAATGTTGAATGCGTGTATTTAAAAAAAAAAAGTGTTCTAAATTAGTGCTAAAAATAATTCGAATGCTAAGCTTTAATCAACCCCTAAATTTTATATACTTATTTTATATTAAGAAACTATCGTTAATAATACGATACAAAGGTATTTCTTAAAAGTGTTTCGGAATAACTTAAAATATTATTTTTTAGTTATTGTATAGTGTAATGTATTAATATGAAATTTTAAAATATATATAATATAGCAATTCAAAAATGTTTATTTTTATTTAAACTTAAATTGTGAAATCAGAGTGATAATTTGAAGACGAGAAACTTTGTAAATATAAACATTTTATTAATAATCATTGTTTCGTATTGATATCTATAAATATAACCATTTTTTATTAAATTTTACACGCCGAAGCTTTGATGCATCTATATTATAATATATTTAAAATTATTTATCACATATATTTAAATATTCTTTCAAGTCGTTCTCTCTCGTTCTCTTTACATATTACTTAATTATCTAGTCATAATCTTTACTTTTAAAGGACTAGGCTGATCTAGAATGTTTAATACACTCATTATATTTTATATTAATTTTCTTTGTAAGATTATACTTATATAGTCGTACAATATTCTGCTCTTTTCATTATGTATAATTTTGAATTAAGAATTTAATTATCTCGACTTTTTATCTTTCCTTGTTTATTTAAATTTAAGTTTTTTAATTTCTACATAAAATTATATATGGAGTTTTATACATTTTTATCTCATTAATATTTTAGTCTTTACTTCTAATTTACTTGCAGTAGACAAAATGTTTATAATTCTATTTAATTATTTTTTTTAAATTTAATAATATAATTAACTATGATTTCAAGTATTTCTATTCTACTCGTTAAATAATTGAGTATTTTGTATAAAAATCGATTTTTTATAATTTCTAAAATATATATTTTATCAAGAATTGAGTTTAGGTAGAATTGTTTATTAAGAAATATTTTATATAAAATAAAATTATTATAAAATTATAAATATAGAATAAACTAATTTATTTATGTACTTTTTCTAAACTATTTATATGGATTTTTATTTACTTATCTTTCGTAATACACTTTGCATAAATTTGTTTTATAATTTATATTTTACATATTCTTAATCTGGCTTTTTTCACAAACTTTCTACCTATTTTACTATTGAATTCTCTACAATAAATTAGTCGAAAGCTTTTATCTATTATGAATTTTATTTATTTACTTATACTTATACTTATATTTATATTTATATAATTTTATTTATTTACTTTCAATGGCAAATAAGTATTTTTAAATTGAATAGAACACAATTTAATGTGTATTTTTCAATATTAAAAGGTTTTGTATATAATGTATATTTTTAATGAAATCTTTTAATACTATTTAGATTTCTCTAAAAATTTTTTATTTTATCATCTTATCGTTAAAAATTTTGAGGTTCATAAATTTATTCGCTTGTTTAAAAATAATTTTTTAAATTATCTTAGATACTAACAATAGTAAATTTGCTTCTAAAAACTAATTTATCAAATAACTAGAATATTCATATTACCGTGTTTTGATATTCTATTTTACATTAAATACAATAGACTACTTAAACTTCTGTTTTAATAAAATAATCAAAAAATTTATTAAGAAATTAACGATAGTATAAAAATTAAATTAATGTATAACATATAAACAAAATGATATAACTATGATTACATTGTTCAAGAAATTTGGAATTAATATAAGCATCATATAATATTTATATTAAAAAATACATATATATCACTCAAATCCATACAATAATAATATATTATAAATATAATTTTTTTAATTCAATAAATAATTAAATATAAAATTTTTTTAAAAACATAATTTTTGAAATTAGTTTTGTTTAAATTAAAACATAAACATGAAAGTACTTAAACCTTCATGAAATAATTCGATCAAGTTTTTGTGAAATAGGAATTATTGTTAAATATTCAGTGTTATTATATCTTGACTGAGGGTACAATAATTTTATATCAATTTATATACATTTAATATTATTTACACATTTTTACATAAACTCATATTTAAATAAACTGAAAATAATTATTACAACTTAATTAATCTTAAATAATATTATATACATATATATATGTGTATATATATGTACATACGCACACACGCCCACACACATAAGCATACAGAATACTTTAATTACATTTTTTATTTTTAGTAAAATTAAGAGAAGAAATACAAAAAAATGCTACTCCTGAATTATTATCAACAATTTATGAAGAAGGTCATAATACTTGCTTTTATGGTGTTTGTCACTATTGCTCTCCCATTGATCCAGTTTGTGGAGTTGAAGACATTTTAGAAGGAACTATACTTTTATGGTTACCACAAAAACTTGTAAAACACAAACATCCTTGGCAAAGAACTTACACAAAAAATTATCCAGCTCTATGGGAAGTGGATATGAATTATTGTAAAAAGGTATTTGTATATTTTTATATTAAATGATGAATTTGAAATTAATTTTATACACAAACTGGTTTCTTTTTTTAAGGTGAAACTATCTAAAACTTATTCGCTTCAACAGTCAAATAGACTTTTAGATTTAATTGATACAGCTATCTTTGACTTTTTAATAGATAATGGCGATCGTCATCATTATGAATTACTAAAAGGAAATTTCCTGGATCCTACTGTTTTATTAATTGATAATGGTAAAGGTCTTGGAAATCCTGATGTAGATCATATTGATATTTTAGCACCACTCTATCAATGTTGTATGTTAGTATAAATTTTAAATAATCTTTTATGCTGAACTACTAATATTTTATATAAAATACTTTTGTTTCTAGAATACATAAAACAACGTGGAAACAATTACAACTTTTGAGTGGTGGCTCACTTAGTTATTCTTTGAAAAAACTTCTAGCTCATGAGTCATCTATGGCAGATGTGTTACCAATAATTACAGAGAAACACTTAATTGCTATTGACAGAAGACTTATAACTGTTTATGCTGTAGTTGAATTTTGTTTGAATAAAAATAAAAATTCATCTAAAGTTATTCTTGAATAATTAATCAATTCTTGTATAAAAAATACATTTATATAATATTTAAAAGAATAAAATAATTTTTTAATAAAAACGTAAATTGAAAAATTAAATTATTGTGATAATAACTGATATATTTCTAAGTTGAAAAATTATTACTAGACTAAAAGAGTTGGCATTGGTTTTTTTCCAGGCCATGCTTCTTTTGCATATTTTTTTTTCTTTGGCTCTATTGAATGAGTTTCTATTGAATCATTAACTTCCACTACATGCACTGGCTCCATTTGCATTTGATTAGGTATCATTTCTACTTCAGGTGCTGGATTTGGTAATCCTATACCCAACCTTGAAGTTAATGATGTTAAAGCAACTGAAAATAGATTGTTTGTAGATGAAGAAATTGAGAATTGTTCAGGAGGTAAATTATGATATAGTGATTGGGTATTAGATGTTGATTGCATATGCTTTAACGAGTTATTTGTTTCTTCTGACAGTGATATTAAACCACCTTCCATTCTCATTCTCTGTAAACAAATTAAAAATATATTATTAAATATATTTTATAATTACAAAAAAAAAATTTTATTTAAAAATTATCAATTTTATACAAACTTTGCTAGGAACAACTGTAGTTTGAATGAGGTTACGAAATCTACCAACAGATGGATCAACATCTTCTGGATTTATAATTTCTTCATCATCATTGAAAGTAATACCTTTCTTTTTACGTTTCCTTGTTGGCTTATGAATATCATCATCAGTTATACCCAACATAGAAATTCGTCGATTATGAGCTGTATTGAATTCTGTTAAATTCTATCGAATAGAATTTAAAAAATTATTTTATACAATAAATTTATAAAGACAAAAAACTACATGAATACTTGCATCAAGTTCTGTTTCTGTTTCAGGTAATCCTAGTAAGCCACCAGTATCTTGTTCATCATTATTTTTTTCTAGTTCATCAATTATTGTTCTTGTTCCAGTTTGTGGTCTCTCTCTAATAACATAATAACGTGTTGATGCTCCAAAATGAAAAGTACTATCTATAGGCAATTGAGTAGGCTTTTGTGATTCCAAACGCATACTACCAATATATGTTCCATGAGCTAATAATAATAATAATAATAATAATAATAATAATAATAATAATAATAATAAAATATTAAATTTAAATAGCAAAAAAATTATATAAATATTTTTATTTCATCTGAACTTACTACTTCCTAAATCAACTAAAAATGTTCTGTTCAAGTGTTTATGATACACAAGCGCAGCATGAACTCTAGAGCAAGAAGCATGATCGATGCAAAAGTCATTCAATTGTTGATTTCGACCAAATAAATAACACTTTTTTTCATCTACCATCAATTTCTAGAGAAAACAAAAATATTAAAATTATATTTGAATTAATAATATATAATTATTAAAAAATTAATTAAAAAATTACCTGAATTAATTTGTCACCTTTTAGAACATCCAAATGCAAACCAATAGGAGGTTTGCCAGCCCTACAATAAATTAAAATACACATACTATAGTAAATTTTATTAAAATTTTGATTTAAATTAAATTGTTAAGAATATTACCAATTTGGAACCTCATAATGATTTGCCATATCAACAGAAAATAATAGAAAAGTTATTGAGCCTTATTTAATAGTTACAATTTGTTTAATACATAATTTCTTCTTAAACTTAAAGAAATTTAAGTTTTAACATTAATTAGAAAAACCCTATTGCATAATAGTTAAATATTGTTATATTTATTTGCAGCTTATAATAAATTTATAAAATGTCAATATTTGATCGAGTGCGCAACGTTTATGAAAAACTGCAAAAAAGAGACAACATAAATATATAAATTATACGACATATCAACCTTATAATTACATAAATTAAGAAATTCTAAATTCTATTTTTCCATTATATTTACTTTATCGATTTAAAATAAATAATTATTCATATACAATTATTTATTTTTGAAAAATTATTAATTACACATTTATTAAATTTATTGACTTACTCTTGTATTCATTTACTCAAATACGTGTTTAAATGTTGATACATGGATTTTTCAACGAAAGCTTTATTTTTAAAGTTAAATCGTGAATTATAATTTTAAGATTAATTGTAATCTTAAAATGCACACGAATCTCTTATATGATAATGTCTCATGTGCATACAAATAAACTATGACTACTAGTCTCCATACATTAAACCGCTTAAAAAAAAATGACTAAAACTAAATATATCGATATGAAGCAATGAGTATTGTACAGAAAATGAATTGCGAAAGTTGACGGTTTAAGTTATTTACAAAAGAAGTAGTGTTAAATAAAATTATAAATATTATTTATTTAAAGACTATTGAATTATACAATTTTTGAGATAAAAATTTGAATTTGAAAATCTATAAAACACATTTTGTTACAGTAATTAAATCAAAATAACAATTAAAATAAAGAAAGATTGCCACGCTATTTTAAGGTTACCTTTTCAGCGGATGCATGAAAAATTATTGGTGAAAATAACTAGATAGTACTTCGTTAATCCTATGCTTTTGCAGATCATTGGCAATAAGTGCGGTGCTGGGAAAACTAAAAATATTATTAAAAAACTATTGAAACTGGATATTTTTCAAATTGATTAACAGCATTTGTATCTTACAATTTGCAAAATACATATTTTTTGAACATAAACAATAATGAAAATTGAAAAAAGTTTACTATTGTGAAATGTCATTGGTAGATTATTTTTATGCGCATGTCTCATTTACCCTTTCATAGAAATAACTAGATAAGATACTGATTTAATTTGAAAATTATCACCGCGTAACAATAAATTTGCAAAAAAGAAAAAAAACTAATTAAAAAACTTTATAGAATGAAAATGAAAAATTTTATTTATCTAAGATATTAAACATATTATCGAACAATTATTAATTAAATAATGTAATTTAAATAAAGCTATAATTTCATAAAAATATATAATTATATACATATTATAAATGTTCTTATTAAACCTATATTATATATTATACCTATACCAGAAAATATTTTTAAATTGTTATAAAGCTATTTAAAAATAATAAATACAATTTTATAAAATATAGCTAATATATTTTATATATATAAATATATATAAATTTTATTTTAAATTTACAATTAGAAAGGTAAAAATAAATAATTTTTTAATTTTAAAATACCATGTTTGCAGACGTTAGTGCAGAGTTCTTTCAATATAATAAAACGAGTAGCATGTATACAGTTATACAAATTATTAATTCGTCTAATAGTGTACATATTTTGCAAAAATTAGCATGTTATAGCTGATAGCAGAAATGTTGATTTGTTAAATATTGATTTTCGTATGTCACGTGTTCTTGAAAATATTGTAGTCACGTGTGTGTAGTAAGTATTTGTCAATTAATACTGTAGCACCAGCTAAAATACACAAGTAAATTAAAGCTGTGAGATTTATGTATAGACTTAGTATACGTTGTAACTGAAAGCCATGCTAAATCACATTAATGATCGTTAAAGTATTGGACAAAAGGTTATACTCCATTGTATATGGTTACACGACTTTATGGAAGAAGTTTTGACAAATTCAGCTACGTAATTGTTGTAAAAAACAGATTAATTTTTTTAGTATAGTAAATAGGAGAAAAATAGAAACAAACAAAATTGTTTCACAAAATATACGTATATACAGTTTATGATTTTATGTTATGCTTCTATTCTCGATAAATCTTTTTGCTTTATTATTAAACATTTCGCGCTTATTTTTTTGCGTTTATTCGATTGCCGGCAATTTGTCGATCATTTTGTTATAGCATGGTTGATAATTGTGTACCACAGATTTAATGTCTATGACGCATTACAACAAAAAAAGTTGATAATTTACTAAAAAAAACATTAAAAAAATATGATAAAAAAAATTATATCTATGAGTTGTATTCTTAAAATATATATATTATTTTCATTGCAATTAATTTCTTGTTGAAAGATAAAATTTTAATAATATTTGGATTGTTTTAAAAATTTTTTTTTATTTACTACTTACATATCTTAATGTCACGCTTTCAAAGATAGTACATTATTATTATTATTATTATTATTATTATTATTATTATTATTATTATTATTATTACTAATAATTAGAAATTTTTTATTCTTATTATTGTTTACAATTTTATTATAATAAAAAATGCTCTTTATACATTTTAGAATGTAAAAACTTTGTCGCACAGAGATGGATAAATATCAAATTTTAAAAGGTAGTATTTATAATTTGTTTTAACACCTAGATTTTTTTTTAAATATCTTAAACATGCAAACAACACTTTTTTCTTTGCGTAATGGTGATAAAACTCAGTATTTTTTTTTAATATATGTTAAATTTTAACTTATCTGTAAATTGATACCGTTATACTTACGCATTCTTTTGAAAAACTGAAACTGTTAGTTTAGAGAATTAACAAATTCTCCAGAAAAATGTCGTATTCATAATATAGTTTGATCATATTGTATTATATATAGCAAGATTTGTAACAAATTTTAGTTTTTAAAAAATTTATTGGAAAAAAATGCTATTTTTACGTTATACAAAAAATGGATTATTTATGTATTTTTTAATTACTGATGTAAAATCTGAGTTTTAAAAATACTTCAAACTCTTACATATAATTAAAATTATAGATAATTAAACATATGAAATATTTTCCTAACAAAAACTCGTAAAAATATATACATATATTGCAGCAATTATTCAGCCATATATCCTAACCATTCCCAGTTGTACTAGTAAAAATCGCAAAGAGGAGTATATAATTTAGCAATGATACACAAGATTTGCAACTGTTTCCTCTCTTTCCATTCTGGAAAAACCACCTTTCCCTGATCCATCCTAGCAACTCTTCTTCAATATTGTTCTCTATCTTATCTTTAGATTTGTTTGTCTCATTCTCATTTTCATTTATTCACTATCCTATCTCACTATTTTCGAGTTTCAATTTTTTCAATTATTATAAGAATTAATTTTTTTCTAAAAAAAATTATTCAATCTGTCAGAATTTTTTTCTGTATTTTTTTTTATATGTACTATCTCGAATTTTAACATTCTTATCTTTATCGTTACTTTTACGCAAATCATCTTAATTTCTTTTGTCGCTTCGGGAATTTCTAAATACCCCTTTTACACGCTACAGGACTTCTTAATTTGATTTTTATTACTTCTCATTCTTTTTGCTGGAATTTCTATCGTGTAGTTATTCTCTTATTATTTTCTCCATTCTTTTTACTTTATTTCTAAACTTGTTTTTCTCTTTTGTCTTCAAAGACATTGCAATACCTAAAATTTTATGTTTTTCAAGAAATTTCAGGCATTCTCCTCTATATAGTCTTACCATATCTGGATCAGCATTTCTATCTTTATAACACCTTTTCAATTATTTTTGCTTCTCCTGTAGGAAATCACTAATTCTATCTTTTAATATTAACATCAAGTTTCTTCATCTTTTATTATTTTATTGTTTCCATGCTATCATCTTTACCATCTTTATCTTAATACCGAACGCTTAGTTTTAGCTGTTATATTTTTTATCTTCTTTTCTTATATGTTATATTATTATTAACGAATATTTTCATACCTTTGAGTTTACTTTTCATTTTTATCTCTTCCTTTAGACATAGGTCACTCCTGCCTACTCAAAGCTTCTCAATATTTACTTCCACTTGGGCAATGAAATAAGAGCATATAAATATTCGATAATTAAGGATGAAAAAATTTATAAACTAGTTAGAAACAGAATGAAACAATAAATTTTAGATAACTACTATTATAAATAAATATAATAAACAATTGTAAGGATATATTAAAATATATTAAATAAAAAAAAATTTTAAATATATAATATTCATAGCAGTGGGGAGAGAAAGAAAGGCACTAAAAGAAATATAATGTAAAAACATTAAAAAGAAAAAAGAATTAAATTTTAAAATTGATATATATGTGTATAGAATAATATAAAATAATATAATGTAACAATATTATAAAATGAAATTAAGTTATGAGGAATATATAAATTTGTAAATAACAATTTATAATTGATATTTTTTATTGATTTTTTCTTTTATGTTAATATCATTAACTTTTTAAAATACTATCGTGCATTATATCTTAAACAAACGACAAAGGATTGTTGTAAACAAAAACGAGTAAATACACAATTATAGTCTTGCATTTTTGTAAAAAAATGTTTCCAATATTGAGATAAATTAATTTATATATTTATTTTTGGATGTGCTTATTGTATAATGAATTATTTCTTACATAATGCATATCTTAAATCTAATGAATTTGCAAACTAATCCTCTGGATAATTAACCTTTATGTCACTAAATAATGGGTAAATTTCAAATTTATTAAAAAAATTATCTTGTATTAGGTATAGATATTATCTTTTAAATTCTTACAACTTTACATTTCAATAATAAACTATAACAGACTGCTGTATTAGTTTAATTTACTATTCAAAATTTATACATTATTTACAATTTTTATTTAATTTTTTTTTTGTGAATGCGATCGTTGTTGTGCATTTTAATATTATACTAATATAATATATTGTTTGGTGTTAAAAGTTAACCTCAATTACAAATACTATCTGTAAACTAAACAGGACAAACAAGAGTTTCATATTCAAACAAAAGTGATATTGTTACAAACACAAAATATAAAAGAAACATAGTAAAACCTAGTCCTTTATTCATTCGCCACTTAAAAAAAGCTATACTTAGAATAACGAAAATTAGCATGCAAAATAGAATTGCAATACTGCAAACCATCCCCACTGAATTTACTTCGACTGGTGTTCCATATATTAGTCCATATAACAGCCATGGTACTGGAAGCCTAGAATGTAGAAATATATGATTTAATGTAAGTTATTTTACTTAATATTTTATACGAATTCTATTATTAGTAAATGATTTTCTAAAAGTCGCTTTGAAATTTATGTACTACCTATGGAATTTTAAGTTAAACTAATAAGAGTTAAATTATAATTTAATATCTTGTATTATTTTATTTTCTCGAAATAATATATCTTACAGATAAAACAAATAATTAAATATTACGTAATAGTATATAATTAAAAAAATATATTAATTTTATAAAATTTTTATAAATTAATAATTGATAACATATTTTCGGCGAATAATAGTTTTATTTGACTATAGAACAAAAATGAATTCGTAAAAAACTATATTCATAAGATGTTGATTTAAAAAATGCAATAATGAAAATTTTTTCATATTATACTTGCAAAAAGCTTCTAATAAAAAATAAAATAGCTTTTAACTCTAAGATTTTTTACTGTTATAATATATTTCGTGTACATCGTTAGGAAAAAATTTTAGCTTATAATAAGTATTTTAATGTCAAGTAATATTAATTAAAAAATTATACTTTAAAGTAAAATCTGGGTTTTAATATAGGTTATAAATGAAGTATATAAGCAATCTTATTATTTTCAAGAGGCCATAAAAGCTTTGAAAATTATTTAAATTTATCTGGAGAATACATACAAATGTTTAATAACTGAATATTAAATATTTTATACCGATTAATAAAATGTACATCTTATTTTACTTATATTTTTATTTTTATTCAGTGATGATTTCGAGTTGTCTAA
The DNA here is from genome assembly GCA_018907185.1 of Platyscapa corneri. Lineage (NCBI taxonomy): Eukaryota > Metazoa > Arthropoda > Insecta > Hymenoptera > Agaonidae > Platyscapa > Platyscapa corneri. The sequence continues at coordinate 61,326 of JACCHW010000030.1, forward strand.
GTTCACAATGTAAATTAAAAAAGGATATATGTATAGAAGAATAGAGTATTTCTAATTTTTTAATCTTTCCAAATTAATTTATATCAATTATCAGTTTAAAGACACATCAAAAATTATTTTTAATAACCAGTAATTAATTCGTAAATATTTGTCTTTATAATCTTTGTAAACAAAAAATTAATATCATTTTTGAAACGGTGATACCAGGAGAAAGATGAAATATAAATTACTCAAATAATAACAAATAAATTCCATTTGCGCTGTCCAAAAAATTGATTATAAAGTAACTTGAGTAATACTCAAGGTTCGATAATAAATGTTATCATTCTAATTGGACTCTGTTTCGCTCTAGTTCTATATTTAAAATTTATTGTTGCCTTTTTATAAATACGCTAAGCTATTAAAATTACAATAGTTTAAATATTATTATAAAAATTGAATTTATATAAGGAAAGCTTAATAACATTTGTAAAATTTAATTAATTATAAATCTCGCCTAATTTAGAGCTTTTTATAATTTGAAGTCACCGAGGAAAAGATACGGAGACGTTCCTCTGTTCAAGTAGAGCATTAGTGTTTGAAAAAAACTCTGATTTAAAAAATCTGTATAGAAGTAGTTATGTATATTATAATATGAAGATACAATGGTGGTACGGTTAGCCGATTAGTGATTGATTAGTAAAATCGCGGTTGAGAGTGGTCGTTTAGGCGATGAGTGACTAAAACACAAATGTTTTTCATGCTATGTGGACGAGACGAATGAATAGCGAAATGAAATAGAATAAATAATGAAAAATGGATCAAGTACTGATATATTTGATTATATAAAAATCATTATTTTATAAAAAGCTTCAGCCGACAGGATAGAAGTATTTAAAGGATATAGACATAGCTACATGCATATATTTAACATATATAATGTTTGTAAAATAGATTAATTGTTTTTTATTTTTAATTTTTATTCGACACACATAATTTCTCGAAACTACAAAAGTACAATATATCAAATTAGTACAAATAGGTTGCTTCTAGATGCAATTATAAATCTATATATACACACAAAATATATTTTAGTAGTTTTTACTATTATTTTAATCCTTCATGTTATAAAAATTAAATCCATTCCTGAAAATATTTTATTAAAACGTAATATTATATATTTTATGTATTCATGCTTAAATAAAATACGAAAACTTATTTGCAATAGTATATAAAAGCATGATTAATATTAATTAATACTTAATATCTCTATGATTCTCATAGTATTATAAAATTTCAAATACCAAACAATGTAAAAGTAGAAACAGCAATATCAGTAGTTATATAAAGTATTTTTTTCCGTTTGAAGAGCATTTATATGCTATTTTATTATTTTTTTTTTTATTTTTGTAAGAATTTTATTCCTAGCTTCTCAAATAATAGTGATTCAATTTTTTTCGATTCACACATGTACATGTATCACAGAAATGCTAAATAACTTTTGAAAAAATATGCATTATTGGCTCGCCATATTCAGTAAATATCTTACCTTTTTAAGAGTTTATATCTTTTGACTAGTGTGTGTCATATATTGTAATTAATAATATAATAATATAACCCACTATATTGCCTTTTCACTATAGTAATTAATATAATTGCCCTATTTGTGTAGCTAGAATTTCTTTTATATAAACAAGGAATACCGTATTTATTCATGAACTGATGATTTTCAAATAATATTTTCATAACGAGTTCTACAATCTTGATGTAATATAATCAGTATATACATATAATTTTTTAAACACCAAATTTCTCTCGCAACTCTTTTAATTTATGTTTAACAGAAAATGCAATTTTTTTCATAAAATAGCTCGATTTTTAATTGCGTTCTTATTGTTTACGTATATTGTAGATATAAATAAAAAGCAATATGTTTTAGTTCATTAAAAACTTAATATTATTGTAAATATGTAATTTATTTATTTAAATAAATTGATGTAAAGTTAAAAAACTTCAAATATTTGCACTTTTATTTAAGTTATCAGTATCGCGTCATAATTATCTTATATTATCAAATAAATTATCGAAACAGATTAAATTTTTTCTGATTCTTCAGAAACAAACTATATTTCATTGCTTCCTTTTAAAGCTAAATGGTGTTTCGTGTATGGATGTCTTTTAGTCTTTACGGTGTTAATACTTCAATTATAGTAATGAGTTGTAAAACAATAAACCTATTAAGTTTCACTTTTACGGTCAATTTGACAAACTATTCATACTCTTATCTATCTCATCTCATAGCTACTCCATACTTACAAATGAGGATTTATCTTGAAAATTGTAAGTGAAAAATTCTTTTTTTATACCTCTAAAACAGTGCAAGGATCTTATAAATAAAAAAGAACAAAGAATGATTTTATTTAATATGAAGAATCCAAGTTTTTGTTATGCAGTTCGTTCATAAAAATTTTAATAAGTTACAGAGGGAAACAATACGACTAAAACTATTAATCAAATAAAAACATTTCTTTATACTAAATATCTGTCAGTTAAAATTAAACGTGTAAGAAAAAATTTAAAATTAAAGTTATATATGCGACAGACTTCGGACAAAAATATGTGCTACGATAAAGACTTTAATAGATTCAAATAATGCATTGAAGATAAATTTTAATGAATAAATCATATTAAGTTATTTTTTTGTATTAAGTCTTAAATAGTTTATTAGAAATCCATTACTTATGATATTTGAGTAACAAATTTTTGAAACTTAATCAGTTTAGCTATTTTGGTAAAAATATTTCAAAACTCTTTTAACACGTACCAACAAGCACTAGTAGCTTAATCAACGTAAGTCGTCAACAATTATCAGTATTTGTGATTAATTAGCTTGTCATAAAAGGGAGGAAGCGTTTATTTTGTAGCAGAAGACATTAGTTTTAAAAGATTGACAAGGACTTGACAGTTTTTTTAAATTTGCTTATCTATTTCTGTTGGAATCGAAACAATGGGGTGTACTTCGGCATTGCCGAGGCATAGTTCTTCACTTCCCCATACTAGTCCGACTTCGTGTTAATAGGTTTAATAACGCGGTATGTGTACGTGTGGATAGCACATGTGTATGTGTCTGCACGTGCTAGATGTACTGTGTGTGTGCCTACTGCTGCTGCACACCATCTTTACTTTTCTAAGCACTTGTACCACCACGTGTTATTCAAAACTATTATTATTTAGAGATTAAATACTTTAACATAAAAATAAACTTTGTTAACTTTGTATACATGTAATCACCGCCACCTCAATCACTTTCCTGAGACGTCCAATAACTTCAGTATGTAATTGTCAAGCCAATAAATTTCTATTTCAATTTATGATCTATTTTTTTACCTCTAGTAGCTTAGCGAATAATGATCGTATCAACTTAGCTATGTTCAATTCAGATTTTTGTTTCCTTTTTTCATGTATTTACAAAATGTTTACTATTTTGTTTATTCAATATGGAGCTAAAATAAAAATTTTTTTATATCTCAAAATTGTAAGATAAATAAGAGTCATTAAGAATTGTGAAATGACTTACAATTATCGTGAGTTTATTCTACTTATTACCTAAAATAAGAGATGTTGAGATTAAATCAAGTTCAAGATTTTTTCTTGTGAAAGTTTTAAAAATAATTTTTTCAATTAATCTCCAGAATTCTATATTGATGATTATGAAAGTTTATAAATATAAATAATACATGTTTATATTTAAAATTCTTTTTGTATCTGTTTATAATAAATGATTAGTGCATTTTGTTAATCTGTAGCAAAATTTATTTTTTCTCTATAAATTACATGTTCACTATATTTCACTACGTTTTTATCGATAATTTTGTGAACATCTTAAATAATTACTATTTATTACAATAATTTTTAAATTATGACACAAAATGGAAAATTGAAATTAAAAAAAAATTATTGGTAAATAAAATCCGAAACTTAAAAGTACCGAAATGGAAGTAAAGAAATGGAAAAAGGAAAAATAGTGCATATCAAAAACAACTCAGATAGTCAAGAACAAAATATGACTACAAATGAATAAAATATACAAAAAACTCAAAATGTAAAGGAAAAAATAACTTCTACAATTAAGGATGACTCTTTCCAACCAATCATAACAACCAGAAAATCCGTAAAACTTCATATGGATTACAAACTGGGTAAAAACACCAAGATTAATCATTAGCTTGATTTCCTCATAATAGAACTAAAAAGTCACATTTTAACCGAAATCGTCAGTAACTCTCCTCTACAGCATATATCGAACGAAACACTCGCTCAGATTAAAGACGAAATAAGAGGAATTATAAACTAAAATTATAATAACTAGTTTGGGACCTGAATATCAAGACCTAATAATAAACCTAACTGAACCTAATGAAAAAATTAAAAAATTACAATAACATAAAAGAAAGTACTGCACCGTTTCTGACATAAGTACAAGAATACATCTGTACATCATCAAAAGAAAGGAGGAGGAATCATTAAAAATATTTTATGAAAAATTCGAAAAAATCATTAGCGAACATGAAGCCAACGAAAATATTTCACCTTTTTCAGAACCAGAAAAAAAACTATTATTTCAAGCCCCTTTACCTACCATCCTGGATTTTGGAAACTCTAGTATTATCATTGCCCAGACAGAAAAAAACAGTATTTTTGAGTAGTTAAAAATTCAAGCAATATAAATAAAACTAAATCATAAATCCATAAATAAATAGAAAGATGACAACATAAAAGTCAGAATAACACAAGCAACAACAACAAAATTTACTGCTATAAGTGTAACAAAGATGGAAACAGACCAAACAACTGTTATCTCACAGCAATAAATAGATGGTTTTTCTTATATTACCAAGAAATTAAAGTACATAAAACTCAAGAATGTTTCAACAAATCAAAAAGGTTTGATAATACTAAATGGAATGAATAAAAAAGAATGTCAAGCTAATCAGAAAAGAAAATTTATAACAATAAAGGGAGGAAATAAAAAATTCAAACCTATCGATCAAGATAAGAGGATAATTAGTGTAAATTTTTTATGTAATTGCCCAAAGCAGGCCTTGATTTCATTTTCGATTCCGGAAAAACACACCATATTGTAAATAAAAATATAATACTGGAAACTTTTAAAAAATGCTCCAAAAAATATATAAAGTCAGCGAATAAAAACAAATTTTCTGACATCAAGATCAACAGAGATAGAGAATTAACACTATATCAAGAGAACAAACATAAAATCAAACTCACAAACGTGATTACTGCAGGAGATGTGAGCAACAATCTCTTGTTTTTAAGAAATCTAGCCGAGGCTGGACTAGGTGTTATTCTATATACTATCAACATAAAAATCTACGATAAGAAAACAAACAAAAAGATAATAGAAGGATCTTACGAAAAATCCAATTGGGTCGTAAGGCTAAAAATACAACCACAGAATAAAACTGAATCAGTTCACATAGAATCTGCACTATATTCTTGCTATGCAAAAATAATTGAAAACACAGATCACACGTCATCTGGTTCAGGGAGAGAAGAATACCAAACAGAGAACCATATGAGGTTTATTAACACAAACATGAGTAAGGATATATTATGGCATAAAAGGCTGGGTCAGGTTTCAATAAATTATCTAAGAAAATTAAGTAAACAATATAAACCATTGGAACAAGTGAAATTTTAAGACTATATTAAAAAATGTGAATTATGCATCTCATAAAAAATGATGAAATTCCCATTTTACTGAAATCAGGACCAGATAAATAACGCCACCATATACAATTCATACAGGCATCATGGGACCCATCTTTCCTGTTTCATACCCAGGTTGAAAAAATACATCGTAACATTCATAGAAGACTATTCAAGATGGGCCAAAATTTACACCTTAAAAAACAAAGACAATGGAGCTGACGCATTTAAAAAATTCATAGTATCCATAACTTACTACATAAAAACAACAAAATACAATACATAAAATCAGACCAAGACACAGAATACATAAGTGGAAAATTGAAAGAACTTCTACAAAAAGAAAATATTGAACTGAATCTATCTGCACCATATATTCCACAACATAATGGATTGGCAGATAGATTCAATAGAACATTACAGACAATAACACGATCACTATTACTAGATTCTGGATAACCTCCAAAAATGTGAAATTCAGCCACTGAAATAAAATAATATATATATATATAATACACCTTACCGCAGTATTGGATATGAAATTCCACTTCAGAAATTTAACAAAGAATCAGAAATAATCTCAAAATCAAACATAACACAACACAAGTTTGCACTTAGAGCAAACAGAATGTTCTTAGTAGGCTTCAATTCAATTTATTACGTACTTTGGAACCCTACAAATAGAAAATTTATCGAATCAAGACATGTCATATTCAGCGAAAACCTCACATACAAAGATATAAACATTTTAAAGAAAAATATAGAAATAACAACGACAGATTACAAAAACAAGAAAAGGGGAAGACCTCTCAAAAAACAACATGAAAACACTCATAACATAAAAAGGAGCGAAACAGACATAGACGGTCCAATTCCCAGAAGTAAAACACACAATACAAATATAACACCAGAAATTATAACAAATGCAATTCAAATACAAAATACAGAAGATAAAGTAACAGGAGAACCCGTATATTGCCTACTGGCAAACTTCGAAAAAGACCCAACAACATACGCAGACGCAATGTCAAATAAAGAGCAGCAACATAGGAAACAGCAATCAAAGAAGAATTAGAGTCTATGGAAAGAAACAAAGTTTGGAATATCGTTGTTAGACCACAAATAGATGTTAACAACGTAAAATCAAACATCATCGATTCAAGGTGGATATTAAAAAGGAAGATAGACATAATTGAAAAAACGAATTGCAAAGTCCGCCTAGTAGTCTGAAAATTCAAGGGCAGAATAGCTTACGATCTAAAAGAGCCATATGCCTCTGTAACTAGGCTGTCAACAGTAAGAGCATTAATGTCAATGGCAAATAAATTTATACTTTACATTTTCCAAATGGACGTCAAAGCAGCTTTTCTAAACAGTACAATAGAAGATGACATATATATGGAAATTCCAGAAGGTACCTACGAATCACAACAAAAATACAAGACACATGTGAAAGCTAGAAAAAGCATTATACGGAGTGAAAATAAGTTCCAAAAGATGGAACATCTTTCATAGAAGAAGTTCGAAAACTAGGATTAGAAAACGATAAGCACCAGCCATACCTATGCACATGGAAAAAAGGAGAGAAGCTAATCACACTGCTTTTATATGTAGACGACATACTCATTGTAAACAACGATATGACATACACCAACAAAATCAAAGACCATCTATGTAAAGTATTTGAAATGAAAGACTTAGGAGAACCTAGTGTTTCCTAGGCATACAAATTAAAAGAGACCTGAAGCACAACACTATGTATCCATTTCAAGAGGACTAGATAAAAAACATCTTAAAAAAATTCAATATGAAAACTGTAAACCACACGACACACCCACGATAACAAATCACATTAGGAGAATTAACAACTCAAAGTCAGACAAAATACCCTTCAGAGAAGCTATAGGAAGTTTGATGTATCTGGCAAATGGCACACGACTGTACATTGTATTTGCAGTCCACTTCCTTGCTTGGAAACAACATCTTGCCAATGAAGAAAGTTGGAAAGAAGTAGAAAGAATTTTCAAATACTTGCAAGGAACAACAGCACGAGCACTAATCTATGATTCTACGTCTGAAGGAATGGAAGCCTATATAGGCTTCAGTTTTAGAGATAACGAAGACTCAACATCAACAACTGGATATATCATCAGACTATTTGGTGATAATATCTCGTGGCATTTCACAAACAATCACTAATAACGCTATCAATCTACCAAGCGGAGTATCTAGCAATGACTGACTGTTATCAGGAACTAATATCTCTCGACAAAGGAATTCGAAACGCTATAAATATGAAGTTTTATCCTACAACAATCTGGCGTGACAATAAAGCAGCTATTGAATGTGGTAAAATGAATGAACACCAAAAATAAAAAATGTTTGACGATTCCGCCGAAGAAATTAAAAGGAAACTTAAAAAACGAGACAAAACTGGAATAAGACCACCACTGGAAAAAACGCACAGGGATTACATTAAGAGATACAATAATGAAAGTATGGTCATTGTCCGATAGCTACCATAAAAATACAACATAGCGAACATAACGACTAAACCTATATCTCTCGATCGTCACAGATACGTGACTGACAAAATATTAAATGTCCAAAACAATATTGAAATAAAAACCGTTTCTGCTACCGACAAGAACAACTGAATTTATAAAACACCTGTTCAGAAATTATAAAAGTGATTCCAGTGACGCCATCTGTCGAAATCATTGGTGTCACTAATCAATATTCAAAGGGCATGATTGACCATGCTGTCGCTCTTATAGACAAGTCGCATCGATCGACATTAACAGCCAATCATGAGTTAAGCATTCACTTTTCCAACCAATGAAGGGAAATGCGCACAACATTACAAAGATCATAGGCAATTTTCTTCCTGGACGGTCTGCCATTTATTCATCATGAAATTCAAGTGTAACAACACGTATTTTGCAAGATTGCAACTAACCTAACTTATAAAATATAGAGTTTTATAATCAATTATCAATCATTTTAACAGAATTTACCACTAACTGATTAAAAATATGAAAATGATTAAAAATATTTTCGATTTATTCTCAAACTTTAAAACTGTTTTTAGACTTCAATTTGAAGTTTACCTCATTGTTAATTTAAGACGATCTTTTGACTTTTGAAACTAATTGTTAGAAACTAAGTAACTACACTGAGTCACTGAAGTATGTCTCGCAGCTCTTATTATAGCAAAATTAGTGCTAAGTAACAGTAATTTTGTTAGATATAGCACATTTGTTACAATCTGAAGATGGCGCAATTACAATATAATAAATTTGATATTTTATATGATAATACAATACTATCTTCTCACTGTGTCAACACCTGTGTCCATTTTTTAAAAAAATATGTCGAGTTATTCGAATTGTTTATGTCATCTCACTATTTACGTGCATCAGTAATTTTTTTTACATATAATAATTTCAATCACTAGATGATACAATATGATATCAATCTAATACAAGTACATTTACAATTGCATTAATAAGAATAAATTATAAAAATAAAAATCAATACAATGATTTAGTAATACTTTTAAGAAGATATAAGTATATATGAAGTACGTAGAACACCGCTACAGTAATTATATTTTTACCCTTGACCAAGAAATTTTTACCGCTCAAGTAGTAGTATAATAGGTATTGTTCTAAAATAAAAAAATAAAAATGAAAAATCAGTAGTACAATAGTCGAAAATCATCAGAAAAATTTTCATATTTTTATTGAATAAAAATATAAAATAATTAAAAATAATTAACATTTTTAATAATTTATGTTTTAATTTTATGAAATATTCTGGGTGTTAAAAATCATATTTTAAATCATATGGCTAAAAAAATTATAATAATTTTTCAGAATCTTAAGATTTTTCTTTAATCTTATTTTTAACATGTACATAAATAACTTAAAATTTTGAACAAAAATATGGCTTTATTACAAAATATTACTTTCAATAATATAATAATATAAATGATATATCCATTTAAATTATATTGTAATATTTCAAGGCACAGCAAAACTAAAATAACGAAAAATTCTATATATTAGTTAGTAACTATTAGTAGATGTGAAATCTTATATTATTTAATGAATGTTATTAAATTTTAATAATCATTTGATAATTATATTCTTAATATATAATTATAAAATTTATTGGTATTTTTTTAGTAACGCCCGTTGTTTTTTGTATACCTTAATAAGCAGTTTTTTTGAAAATACTAATTCAAAAGAAGTATTTTCATAGTATTATTTCTTATCTGGGTAATATTTTTAATTAAGATCCAGCTATTCTCATTCAATTTATATTCACTTCAAAATTTACACATTGTCTTAAATTTAGAGTTCTAAAAAATAAGAACTTTCATGAATCTAGTACATAATTGATTTTTGTTTAGCTACGTTTTTTATATTATATTTTTATTTTTCTCTTACTAAATATTCGCTATATATTTCTGGTTTTTTGTTATTCTTTTATTTTTTGTCATATAAACCTTTGTATATTTTTCCATACAAATAATTTTATATAGCTGACTAAAGTTCTTTTATTTTTCTTTTATCGGAATTTTCTTCCAATAATGTGTATTTTTTTCGAATCTCTTTAATCTTCTCTAGTCTAGTGATGTGTTTTATTCTGTGAATTTTTGCGCATTATAATATAAATAGAATATAAACCTCACTAAACTTTTTATTACCTTTTATATCTCTATTACTTCTTCATTTCCATAAATGAAATTTACGTTCCTTAATCCTTCGATTATTAGATCTTTTACATTTAATGCAAATTTTGATATTTTCAAGTTTACTATCCAGATTTGTATCTGTTGATTTTTTCTTGTTTTTCAACCCCGTCTAAAATCCTCTCCTGTATTTTAAACTGTTTCTCCCACTTTTATATTGAGATATTTTATATCTAATTCCAAAGCTCTAATACTGTTAGTCGCGCCGAGTGGAATAGGTGGAAAAGTCGATAAAAGAATAGAAATTCTTTTAATATTTTTAATTTATTTCATCACTTTGTTTGCACGGAGTATAAAAGAGGTGTTGGTTAGTCACAACACTAATTCGAAGTGAAGTTTTTCGCCGTTGAGCTATACTAATTTTTCGCTGTTTACTGTTACGTTTTGGACGAGCATTGTCCATTACAACAATATATCGATATTGCTAATTTGAAGCCGATCGGCTACATGGAAACCCCTTTGGAAGTTTTATTTCTCTTTTCCCGGCATCGTCCGGCTTATCCCTTTAAACTTGGCCTGGCCCGACACCAGCTGGCCCCGGGAAATTCCGCGGGTATTCCATCGGCAAAAAATACATTTATTCATTATGCATTTAATGTACCTCTGCATTTTCCGTTATCTTACTAGTACAAAAATGATCGTATCGCATGAAACTCGCATTGCATTAAAACCTAGTAGAACTTTAAATTTACTTCTCAAATTCATGACAATAAAACATCTTACATGTGTTTAATTTTCCGCTATTTTGAATGCTCTAACTCATATGGCTGTAAGTATACACTAAAGTTAATACAAGAAAAAGAGAATTAAAGCTTAGCATAGAAAGAATTAAATAAATGAAGCAACGAGAATCGGTAATAAAATTTTAATTTTTTAATTTTTTACCATTTCCTAAAATTTACCATAAAATCTTCTTTAGAAAATATTCATCGTATAAGACAATTTACTGCATTTTATACATTGTAAATGCAAAACATGTATAAAAAATTTATTCTTTTAAGTTACAAGAAGATCTACGGCAACATATTCGTTATCTATTGTTATTTATAAAATATAATTCCAAAATCATAAAATTGTATCAGTGCCGACATCTATTGGAGTCATTGATACCAATAATCAATTATTGACACACATGACTGCGCTGTCATGTCGATCGATTTTATAGGCCAATCAATGTGCTAATTAAGGACTTAGCCGCTAATTACCACTTTGCTCGCTAACAAAGGGAAATTCGCGCGAATGATCACTTGATCATGCGCATTTTCTTTCGTTATCAGTATACATATTGATATCAAATCATTTGCACGTGCAAAATTTTTTCATGTATTATTATAATTATTATAAAAAATATATAAAGAAAAATTCAATCGAATATCTTCGATTTCACAATTAGTCAGTGTCTTACAACGACTGACTCATAATTTCATCGATTGTGGCCTAACTAACCACAATCAACTCACATAAAACAAACACACACCCATTCACACTTACATTCATATTTATCTTTAAAGTTATAATTTACACATTTATAATTCATATTTCTACTTCTATTATATTGTAATTACTTATATCATAATTTTTTGTTGTTTCTACGTTATTATAGTTATTGTTGCCGATAGAAAACTCGATTGTTAATTTTTCGCGCAACAGTCGAATTGGGTAACTCTCATCTAAAGGCCGCGGAAAAATAAACATCAGCTGTAGTCACGGGACGACTAAATAATGGCAGGACGGCGCCTTATTATGGAACAAATAGGCAAATTTCGCGAATTTAGGCGCAACTACTTCGATCGCGTACTGGTAATTCAAAAACATTATGTAAAGGGATAAGAGAGTATATATATAAGGACGCGATGGGCACGGGCTCACTTACTTAGCTTTTCGTTTTGCTAGAGTTACTTTATTCTTCCTCATTCTCGCGAACTTATAAGTGCCGAAATAAAATAAAATTCAAATAAACTTTGCCTTTTTTTGACACCTCTTTCATCACCTACGATTCGCGTTTGAAACAGTTATAATTAAGCTAGTGTAAATATTATAAACAGTGTTTGTACATTTATTATGTGAAAGAAATAAAACTGTTATTTCGTCAAATGTGTGTTTCTATTTCAATAAATTTCAAGCTGATCCATTTTTCCCACAGCCAGTTGTTGAAGTTACAAAACCACCAACAATTTGTAACAAAAATATATAATAAGAATTTAAGAAAAATAGTGTACATTATATTATATACTAAAGTACATACTGAAAATTACAAAAATTAAAAAATTTATATTTTTTGGATATACGAACGTTAGGTTTAAACTGTAATGACAACAATCATATTAGCTTTACATTTCTAATTGTTTGATATAATACAAAGAAAATCCCCACGTTTTTTTTTAATTTCTATGTTAAGATTACATGCTAAATAGTCACGAATAGTTTTTTTACTTTCTATCTGTTATTAAGTTACGCGCGTCAAAATATATGCTATGATACGCCTACAGTTTTAACCTATACTAAGTGCTTGCTTTTGTTAATCTTTTTCAATTTTACAAAAATATTATTTATTGCACTGAAGGTATCTTTAATAATCACACATTTAAAAAATTCCAAAATGAAGAATGAAGAACATAATAAATATGTGAATACAAATTTTAAATATATTTTTATTTCATAAAAAATTATATTTATTTTGCATATATAATATTCATCAGCTCCTCAAATTACATAATTTTTCATTTATCGTCAATAGAATTTTTAGAGTATTTACCATAATCTAAATAATTTTCAAAAAATATAATATTAGACTGAACTATTGTATTATAATATATCTTCATAAAAATTTTATATATAACTTAGAATTAATGAAAATTTTATGAAATATAAAATCGAATTTTAATAAAAAAATTAAAAAATTGGCTTTAATCTAAGCCCATTGTATACGTAAAAAATATTTAAACTTTTCATCTTTTGTAATAAATATATCACTATAAATAAAAATGAACTTTTACGACAAAATTCTAAGTGAATGCAATCTGAAAATAAAATACGCATTTACTTGTACAAAAACTTATTAAAATTTAAATTTATATTATACAATGAAAAGAAATTTAGTGTTGTATTAATAAAAGTTGTTTCTTATAAGTTGTGATGCTATTTAAATTTTTTTAATGGACGATGACTGTTCATATAGTAGTGATGTATATGTAATTAATGAGTGAAGTAATATAAGTGAATATTTTTATTTTCTTACAATATGAAGATATTTAAATAATATTAATCTAAGTAAATTAATAATATACTAATTTTAAGTACAGATTTTTTTATACTCTTTTAAATTTACTCGTTTCTATTTATATACATATTTCAGCAACGTCCAGTAATGTATTATCGATTGAGTGTAGAACACATTTTATTCTGAAGAATAGATAGGCAAAAAATCGAGAAAAAGAAGTCACCAGAATCAATACTTGCTTAGGAGTATAAAGAAAAATATTTTCTACGAGAGCTTTTAAATATATTAAATTTGTTAATGCATTATGGAAAAGTTAGACTTTCTGTGTTAATGTAAAAAATATATATAATCATTCATTATTTTGATATTATATTTATTTATTTAAATGAAGAAAAATTATTATCTTATATTAAAATTTTTACTTCGAATTAAAACATTAAAAATAGTAAATTTACATTATCTTTGTTTAGCTGTTTTATCATATAAAAATTAAATATTAATAGCAAATTTTTAAATATAAAAGTATATTTAATGTATTAAATATACAGATATAATCTAGAATTTATTTATATTTATTTATATAAAACTGAGTAATTTATTCATATTTATATAGTTTAAATCTATAGAAAATATAATACGAAAAAAGATTACATAAACATTAGTGAACAATAGAAAAATCTTTAATTAAAATTTATTTTTATATTGAATATATGTTTTGCTTAAACTTTCACATTAAAATTGTTTTTACAGTTTAGCCGTACGATTATTTCAAATATATAGAAATATATATTAATATTTGATGTGAATGACTTCTAAAATGTAAGTACTTGCTTTATTTCAGTTTTCATAATAATTATTGTATTTTTAAAGGAATTTGTTTTTTTTTCAATATATCAACTTCTCCTGTTATTACTTATCAAAGAGTGACGACATGTACTGATTTTACTGATTTTATGGTTATTAATCCAGATTTTTCAAGGTCTTCTATTACTGATCCTGTTCTATCTTAAATGTTTTATTTTTATTATGGTTATAGTTTTTCCTGTTCCACTACCTTCAAGCAAATTTGACACAATTAATGATAGGTAATGATTGATTAACTTGCAAACGAGTCAACAGATTATTGATCTTCGGAAGAATAAAAATATTATTCAAGATTTTTATAACTTTTTTTTTACTATACGTTATCTTAGATTACTATTTTTACTGATTATTAAGTTTCTTATTAAGACATAAATTGACCCAGACATTAGTCTTGCGGTCTGTTTCGATCTGTGTTATTCAATTACTAACATAGTAAATGATAATTTAAATTAACATTAATTTAATAACGCTAGTAAATTTGATTATACTTAAAAAATCTGATATAGATAAAACTATAAAATTCTTGTGTGAGAAAATTATGAAAACACTATTTATTTAATTATTACTAGAATACGAAAAATTGACAATTAGCGGTATTAAAGTAGCTATTTGTACTTTACAAATTTGTTGAAATTGTTAAAATACAAAAAAAATTTTTTTTTATTATATATGATGACGAGTTCTTACCATTTTGTAAGAAACTGTCAAGGGATGTAGGAAGAGGGGGGGTATAGGAAAAAAAATATCGAGAGTACGGGATTGAGGTACGGAGGGTACGTATGCGTGGCCCGGGGAAAAATGGATGATTCGCAAGTCCTTCCTCCCGTTTCTATAGATCGGGAACTTGAACGGTTTTTTAACTTTCGCGGAAAATTAAAAAACCGTTGGACGTTACCCGATCTGTTATTGCGCGTGCGATTATTTAATAATAACGCGCGCCGGCCCGTCGCCGATGGACGGCGCACGACAATGATAAAAATAGTGAGGAAATATAACATACCACTGGTCAGTTAGATATAACCTTTTCAAAATCGAATCGCGATTATTATCCTACCAGGAATACTTCTGTGAGAGCAATTGTTTTAAATGTTCTATAACTTTGAGTAAGTTATAGAAATTACTGCATGGGTGTAAATAAAAGAAAAGGTGGGTAGACAAGAAGTTCTATTGGACTTTATACATTATCACATATTTCGCCTTGATATCTGTGCTATAAATTGCGTTAAAATGCTAATAACATTTAGCTTCCTATAAATAAGATGAAACATAGCAAGTATCTGTTTAGATTCTAAAAGTTACAAAACTGGTCTACTAGTTTTCGTTGTAGAATTAAAGGCAAAACACAGAAAAATAATAGTAATAAAAAACTAATTACAAATTATTAATGTTGGAGTGACTACTTTTGATTGAGGAGGATCATGTATACTTTTTATTGTTCTTTATTTGATACTATTATATTAACTCTGAATCCTTCAATGTCATAACACAGTAAACTGTATATGATGTACACAGTTTTTACTAGGCAGTATATAATACAATCTATATGCAATAGGTAAAATTAACCTAATACGGTGTTACTCTAGTACAAATAACTGTGTGCGTATATTCGAAGTAACAGCTGTGAGCAGAGGCAGCGACATATATATGCAATGGCTGACGACGAAGCCTCGCCTGCACCCGCTCATAATTAATAATAACAAAATTGTAAATAAAAAATTGTTAAAGTAACAGTACAGGTGAATGTAAAAGTTCTAGAATCTACAAAAAAAAATATCGAACTTGAACAATAATAAGCATAAATCAGGTGTTTTCATTTATTTTAAACAGAGCGTTTATTCAATCAACTGCCTCTTCCTTCGTCGAGTTCTTTCCGATGAAGTCGTTTATGTAAGAATTCGATAACTTTTGTGACTGCGGGATTTTAATCTTTAAATTTACCCTCATTATGTTTTTTTTTACGTATATTGCGTTAGTGGGTGAAAATTTTGCGCTGAAAATTAAGCTCGACATCTCATCTACGTCAAGATTTCGATCGCAATTCCTTGCACAATAATAGAATCGTTGCATTGCTCTATCTTCCAAACGCATCTTTACGCGCAGAAACATGTCGTTTATTTTGCCCTTATATGCTACGCTGAATTTGCAGAATCTAATAAGGATACTGACGGAGACCTCGCTCCCGAGAGCTCGGGGCAGGTCCAGCGTCAAGGCGCCGAAGGGGAAAATATTCCCTCGCCCCGGGTTTCCTCCGGTTCGGAGGAGAGAAAGGACGCTCGCCGGCGCCTTTCTGGGCCTCTCCTGAGTCGCCCAGCGGACGGGGGCTGGCGTGGGTTGGAGGCCGGAGCTGATTCCTGCGTCGTCGGCTGGGGGCGATGCGTTGGCCCGGTCGGCGCGGTGCATAGGGTGACCAGGTGCGGTGCGCCGGTTGAGCGGCACGTACAGCGCTTGGAAGGCTTCGTCGAGGGCCGATGGTTTTGGTGCGCTCGCCGAGCTGGAGACTCGCCCTGAGAAGGGCGGTAGGTGCGGAGCCGAAGCTGTTACAGGCTTCGGGCCTCTCGCAACGTACGGCGCACCTGGTTCTTAGGTGCACGCGACGTTGATGTTCGCCCTGAGAAGGGCGGATTGGGTTGCAGAAAAGTCTTCGGCGTGGTGTTCCTCTGGACTTCTCGGTGATTCCACTCCCTCGCTTACCCGAAGTTTTTTTGGCCAGGGACCTTCGGCTTAAATACCTTTCCCAAGCGGGAAGTCGAGCGTGCAGCGCGGTACTTGTTCGGCGCGTTCGGACCTGCACGTCGAACGCGTCGAAACGCGCGGCTGGGGCCTTCCCCGCGGCCATCTACCATACCGATATAATCCGGGCCTTTACCGGCTCCCGTCGCCTAGACGCGTTTACGGCCCCTATCACCCGTCGGGCGACAAGTGCCATAAACCGCCCGACCCGGATTTTCTCTAATATCGGTTGGGTTACCTTTGTTTTTCCGCTTTACAGCCCCGGTGGTCGGTCGCGGCGACGCGTCGCACACTTGGCACGACCGCGCTCCGCCCGGTTTTCCCGGCGCGCGTCAATACCTAGAAGTGATTTTAATAAATCCGGTTCGGTATCTAGCCGGTCATTTAAACTCACACCCCATGTCCTTTCTGCCGCTTCGAAAATTAATCATACCTTGTCTGACTTATTCGCGCTCCCTATACCGAAGTGTAAGTACCATTTCCTCAATTCTTCAACGGAATTTCGTATCTTTTCCGCGTATTTAATAATCATATTATCTCGTTTTAGTATAATTCAGCATTGTGGGGTTACGATCTAACCATTTTTCTAATAGGGCCAGGCGTTTTTCTACTTCATTTAAACTCTGGTACCTGCTGTCACTTCTATTATAATTCTTTCTTCTATCCATAATCTACGTAAATTATTGTTTCCCTGAGTATTTTCGAGATATGATCTTTTCGTTCTTTTCTAAGCGTGCTGCTCTCTGCTACACCAACATTTTATATGTCAAAATATGTCTTTATGAATTTATCAAACAAATTTTTTTCTTCTTCTCTTATGAAATCTTTCACGTTAATTTTTGTTGTTTCTAATACATGCCATGCACATCGCAATGTTTTCTCTTGTATTTCAATCGCGACGAATTATCTTATGCTTTTATTGCTACACTACCATATAGTGTTAATTATCCTGTCCAATAGGAAGTTTTAATTCTGCGTTATCGTAAGCGTTTAAATTTATGCCTTTTGTGTACCGACCTATCTTGTTAATTATTTCTCTCGATATCGTTTCTTTGGACAGTTTAAAATTTTTTTCTTCAATACACCCCGTAGCTGTTACATTTCTCCCATCATGATAACACATAATACGTTTTTTTTATTATTCATGTTTAAATTGCCTCTAATCCCTCTTATAATTTTAAGTATTCTTTTTATGCCGATGTCTCTCATTAATTTCTCATCTATCAATGTAATCGTTGATCCTTTGTCTAACAATACAAATCATCTTCGCGCCGCATTTCCTAATTCAAATACTGACAGAATTTATTTTTAGTAGTATTTCCCGTTCTAGTCATCCAGTCACCTGGTTAATTTATGTATTTTTGTATCGTGTGAATCATTGATGTTCGGATTTTCGAACCTTAATATGTTGTTCTTAACGTGATATCCTGTATTCTCTATAGAAAATAGTCCTCTCGTCCTACTGCAGAAATTTAACCTATGTTCCGACTTAACACATACGTAACAACGTTTACTTTTTCTAATTTTTTGCCATCGCTCGCAAACAGTCGGCTTCAAGAATTTCACACGTGCAGAAGTATTTTTACAATATTTCTCCCAAATGAGGTACTTATGATTATTGATATAAGCATGTCGGAAATCTCAGGGTTGTAGATCTACTATTTCAACCATGTACGTATATAGCGATTTCTCTGATTTCATATAGCGTGTATGAGTCTGGCATGATAACGATGCTTTGTACGTCCATGAATGTGGTTTATCGTGCGGTTTTGATTTCTTCGTATAGAAAATTACTCATCCATTCTAACAGTGTTTTTTTATTGTTTTGCCTCGTATGCTAATTATATATTTGCATTAACGCTGTAGCAATTTTCTGCCAATTATATCATGTAACTCTGACGCATACAAATAACCGTACAATTTTAAATACTTGAATTCAAGTATCCCGTTTTTTATTTTTGTTGCGAATTCCATAACTTTCGTTCCCACATGGGTCGAGCATCGGTAACGCTTTTACATCGGCATTGATTTTTTTTATAATGAATCGCTTGTCGCTGGACTGTTTTTCTAACTTTCGCATTAAGGTTGCTATATCACACGATGTACGAAATGTTCGTGTTCGGTATACCCTTCATGATTCATTGGTATCGTACAAACCTTCTTAAAGTACGGCCACTCCAAGGGTCCCCTGAGAAAATCGGCAACTCTTTCGCGATTGTGAGTCGGTTCATTAATCACGACCTTTCGTCAACGGAAAGATTTTCGTAGATGGTATGTAATACTTTTATTATTGTGCGCGCGAGATTTTCCCAGGAGATACGTTACAAATATTTAAATTATTTCCATGGTACTTTACCGTGCTGGACAACTACTCGTCGCTGCTCCTGTTGGTATTTTATAGTCTTCGTAAGCTGTAGCACTCTCTTGGCTAGTTCTTGATGGATGCTTGTCCACTTCCACGTCCTAGGATGTCTCCGCTCCGACGGTATTCTCTTGTTAAGTGTCTATATTGACCGACTCCTGCTTCTATTCGCCAACTATGAAGTACTTATTCACGATGATCCTTGATTTTTCTCATTTTCTTCGTCGGTAATTTGACTGCCCTCGATTCCTTTGCTGGCGGATTGACTATCTTCGACTTATTCTCTATGGCTGTTTTTTTTATTTATGTGGAAGGCATTTTACCAATTACCATTACTTGTTGTAGAACACTTGTGATTTCATTCGCTCGATATTTTCCGGATTTCGGCACCGAATTCATTATTATCAGAGGCTTAGAGTCGGGATTTTATATAAAGCAAAGTTGACTTAATTATGTAATCTGGTCATTAATATTTATTTAAAACTTTTCGACACTGTTGTATAATGTTTGCAATAAGAAGGTAGAAGGGTTGGGTTTTGGGAAAGGATATATAAAAAAACGTGGGATTACTAAATTAATTTGTGACTTAGGATGAATAATCATCAAAAAACCTGAGCAGTACGTTCAGTTTTTTTATACCCTTTATACCTTCGTTCCACTCTTCTATTGTTGATTTTGTTTAATTATAATTGGTGGGAAAACCAACAATGCTCGTAGATGTTTTCGCGTCTCGTATTCGTTTAACTTCAAGCCCGTCAACGTTCAAATTTACTTTTTATTTCATAGAATAAATTAAAAATTTGTACATGTTTTTTATTTATCATAGTAAGAGACACCAGTTTGTTGTTGGAATATTATTTCGCTGACAGATAAAGCGGTTTTCATTTACCAAAAAACAATCTTGAATCCGTGAAAACCTCCAGGAGAAAAAAGCCAGAATAATTCTAAAAACTATACCGCCATCGACGCATTATCACCTATACCAATATATTTGTTTAAATAAGGAGTGTTGTCTCATATCCATTATGCAATCATGAGTTCACGTCCACCGTGCTGGATACTGGAAATTCCAAAACTTTCTTCAAGCTCCGTTTCGCAAGTACCACGGGATTGACCAAATCACCGTATATGATGAAAATTTTGCGTGTCCCAATCGCGCAGGTCGACCCAAATTACTATGATCAAGTTCACTGGATGCGACTTTTTGGGTGTACGTTTTCACGTACGAGATTCATAGCCCGTGACAGCGCGACCACGCTTACCGACTCACATTACTTGACGAAGTATCTTCCATGTAATTGTGACCTGAAGTACCAGAGCTTCGCCATTTGCGAATCTCTGCAGCATGCGAGACCTTTGCAGCTGTGGATAGAGGGAAAGGGGATCAGTGGAAGAAAGAAAGAAAGCAAGAAAGACAGAATTTCAGTGGAAATAGTGAGATATATATAGAAAGAAAGAAGATTTGCATATAATAGTAAGATAGAGAGTGAAAGAGAGATACAAAAGGATAGAGAAAACACAAATAATTAAAGAGCTCGTGTAGTGCAACATAAGATGAGTAAAAGAGTGAGGCAAAACAAAGACGAAAAAAATATTAGCTGTTGAGCGAAGCTGAGAAGTATTAGGAATAAAAAGAGGGGGAAGCGACGGGAGACAGAAAAGAAAAGAAATATATATCAACTATAGATTATAAACATTGACGTATTTGGAAGAGAGAGAAAAGAGAAATAAATAATGAAAATAAGGGGGAAGAAAGAGAAAGAGAGGGATGGAGAGACTAAAATATATTTTTGGTATTTACAAAATTTTACACCAACGGAATTTTTATACTTTCTATGTTAAAATTTACAAACCAATTTTCACGTATTCATGTTTAACATAATCCGAGTGGTTGTTGAGTCACTCGAAATTCTATTGTGCCTATCACTCGCAATTATAATGATTTCTAACGGATATCTTATTTTGATTTCTATGTCTAAAGTGGAAATCCTGTCAAACATTATCAACACTAGTATTAATTAATTTATTTTAAAATAACAGCTTTTTGTATCAAAATTTTAATATATTAAACTAATAGTTTAATTTTAATTTTAGTTGTGAGATCTTTTAATATATTAAATGAAAATAATTTTAAATAGAGAAAAAACATTTCGAAATAATTTGTTACAAATTTATTTATATTTATATTTCAAGTTTTTTATAAATATATTATTATATCTGTTAGTTTTGTTAAATTTTTAATCATAAACTAATACTTAAATTAATTAATATTAATTTTAATCGTAATTTTTTATCATAAGACAAACTCTAATTACACCTTTTTTTACGTAAATAATTCCCTGTACAAATCCTAGAAAAGATTAAAGATCGACACTGAAATTTTATGATACCAAAAATAAGAAATCACTTTTAATCTAATGTTTATCTTACGCTTAGTTCTGATATTGATAAAATAACTTACCCAACCGTAACATCAAAAATATTACTACCCACAGAGCTCGAAACAGCCATATCACCAAAACCTTTTCTTGCAACAATTACACTTGTTATTAGATCAGGTATACTAGTTCCAGCAGCAAGAAATGTAAGTCCCATTACTTCTGGAGGAATTTGAACTGTATCTCCGGCTATATTTGCCCACCAAACCATTAAATACGAATATGCTGCGATCCAGAAAATAGATCCAATAAATGTTATTGCAAAAAATTTTTTCCCTGAAATAATTAAACTTATAATTATAAGTGTTAAAATTATTTATTAATACAAATTAATTCTTATATATATATTTGTATAATTTATATTTTCTGCAATTATGAATTTAAAAAATTGTCTTGTTATTTTTATATGATAACTTTTAGTTTAATAGGTGTATTAGTTACAAAAATCTCTGTAATTAATTAAAAAAAAACTATTATTATTATTGTTATTATATATGTGTATGTATAATATAAAAATATGGTGTATATAATATTTTTATTTCATAAATTCACGAAGAGTGTATACATTTTGCATTCATTAATTTTAAGAAAATTTTTGCAAATATACCTATATCTATTTTATTGATAAGAATTATCTACGTCAATTGTATGTCAAATCAATAAATTTTATCCTTCTTTATATTATTAAACGAGTGAAAAAATATATGTGGGATCAGGTGAGTGAAGGAAATGATAGTAATCAGTTAATGAGTAATTTCACAATCCACACGCTTGACCTTTAGTGCACATAATAAATCATCACTTTAACGATTAGTATAAATGATAATCTATGCATGCTGCAGTCAGTGAGACCTCCCCTAGACTGATGGACCTGTCAGGGGTTATCCAGCTGGCAGGCGTCCCTTTGTTCGCCGCCACATGTCACACCGCTTCTTACGCACGCATACACAAACTCTCTTGTTCTCACACTCATACTCACTCTCTCTCTCTCTCTCTCTCTCTCTCTCTCTCACTTCCACATATATATGAAATTTAATAAAAAATGCCTACAATTGTTTTTATAAAGAAATTAATAATTTATTAGAAAGACACATTTAAAAGATTTTAGAAAACAATCTTTAATTATTCAAATAAATAAATTGATTATTAACAGAATGATACTGTAATTTTTTAAATTGTTTTTATAAGATTTATAATTTAATAGACAAAGCTAAAACATATATATAAAAATTACTATATTGTACAGTAATTTATTTTGCTGCTTATGAAATGAATTACTTACTACAAGGAGGGAGGCATCTAGCAGCTATTCAGTGGCTAATGTTTTTCACTAAGAGCCATAACACAATTGTTTACAACATAATAAATTATGATAAGTGAACAACATTTGTATTTTTCCAAAATACTGTATTATAAATAATATTTACATAATATAAATAATATTTACAAATTGTGTATTTTACCAATTATAAACACGATAAAGTTAGTTTAAAATTTTTTAAATATTTTATTATTATTTTTTTGTTAGTTTTATCACGGGTTAAGAGTGCAGGTAAATTATTTTCAATGAAAAGTAACCTAAATATAGATTTTCAAACAATATATTATTATACAATTGTTACAAAATCAATATCCATTTAGGTATACAGAATATTGATGAAAGGTATAAGGAGAGAAAAATTAGAATTGAAGTGATAAATAAATGTAAAGAATTGGTTGAGAAGCAAAATTACTAGTTTTATAAGAGAAACAAGATGATGGGTGTAGAGATAATACGCGTGTACAGTGGAAAAATTTTAAATTCCAGTCAAAAGAGAACCGTATATAAACTAGAAAATTGTACATAGGATTTTGGAATGTGGCGGGATTAAATAATATGGAAAAAGATTGTCGTGAAATTCCGAGATAGATATAATAGGGCTAATGAAGACATGGTCAGTAGAAAAAAAGCAGAAATAATTAAAATAATTTAAAAAATTTTTGAAGTTAGATTTAACAGTGCAGTAAAAGAAAATAACAAAGGCAGAGCAAGGAGAGATTAAAATTAAAGCGTATAGAAATAGATATCGTAGAAACAAGTAATAAAGAGGAGTTAATAACAGCAAAAATAAAAATAAAAGCAAAAGTTAGATAGGAAAAGAAATGAAAATTGGAAAAAATTTAGACAGAATGTATAAAGAAAACAAGGGAAATGCAATATTATCATGAAGGAATTTTAATGCAAGATAGAAGATGAAGGATAATTGATGGATAGATGAAGAAAAGGAGGAAGATCTTCCAATGATAAATTGATAAATAAGAAAAATTATTAACATAGATAGAGGACAGAGGGTTTGTATATTTTAAATAGAAAATGAGGAGAGAATTTACTTATAACAGTAAAGTAAGGTTCGTCAGTGATTGATTATTACATCGTGAATGAAGAGGCATATCAGGGGGATTATGAATATGAAGATATTAGATAAGAAGAATCAGACCACCAATCATTGAATTGATAGAAAAGATTGCAGTTTAGTAGGTATAAGAAACAAACAATAGAATATTATAGATAGAAAAAACAATTACAGAGCATAAGAGAAAATTGTTAGAAACTATAAATATAGAATTGTGTATGAATTTGCAGGTAATTATAAAAAATTCAATCGTTGTCAAGAAAGGTTGTAGAAAGGGTAATAAGGGGAAAGAATGGTGAGAAAAGAATGTTGGGAGCTGAAGAAGGATACGTTGAAATGATATAGAAAGTGGAAGATAAATGGCACGGAATATAATAAGGTGACATACATGGAAAAGAGAAAGGTTTTCAGAGAAGTAGTACAGAATAATAGGAAAAGGAAGAAATAGATCGAAAAGGGCCTTATAGCGTTTGTAAACAAAGGCAGAAAGATAAGAATGTAAATAGACGAAAATATTACAAAAAAAGAATGATAGAAACAATTTAAACATATATACAGCGTAAAAAAAGAATAGGACAAAAACAAAGAAATATATATGAATTAAGATACACAATAGTAAGAAGTAAGAGAAGAAGTTGTGATGGAGGATGTAATGGAATAGTGAAAAAAATGAAATAGGGAAAGTACTCTGGGCAAGGTCACATTACTAACGAAATGTAGAAAAATGAATATAGCGAGATAATTGTGTGCATGAAGAAAATATTGAACGAACTTATTAACGGAGCAAGTTTTCTAGAAAAGTATAATAGTGGGGTTGTAATGTCATTATTGAAGAAGGGAAATAAAAAAGATAAAAAAATGTATAGGGGAATAACCTTAATGGACATTGGCTATAATATATACGCGAAGATAATAAAAAAAAATAGAGAAATATGTGGAAGCAAACAGAAATTATAGTAATACGCAATTTGGGTTCAAAAGCGATCTATGTGCTAAAATCTATCGTAGATACATAGTTAAAGAAAGAAAAAGGGATAATATTTGTATGTTTTACATATTTAAAAGCAGAGATTGATAGAATAAAAAAAAGAAAATATATATAAAAATTAAACAAGCGAGTATCAAAAAATATTTAATTAATTCTATAAAAAACATTTATAAAGGAACAAAGGCTGAAATTCAAATTAATAACGAAAAAATAAATGAAATTGAAACGATAAGGAGTGTAAACGAGGGATGTTCTCTAAACTTAACTTTATTCAATATAGGAATAGCAGGTCTTGTCGATAAGGTTAAAAATCAAAGAGCTCCTGGATTTAAATTGGTAAGATAAACATAAGATTGAGTACGTATGTGAAAGACAGTAATATTAACAAAGAGTTAGGTAAAATTAAGATAGTTACTCAAAGTATTCGTAGATTTGTTGTCAACAAAAGGTATGGAGTTAAACACGGTTAAAACTAAAAAAATTAGATTCAGAAAAGCTGATAGTAATAGGAAAAAACAGAATTTTTATGGAATAATAAAAATATTGAAATAGTCAAATAGTTCTCATATATTGCATACATATTTATAAAAAAATAATATTGACGATTTACATAAACGTATTAGAAAAGAAAGCAGACATATTACTAAGCAAAGTATGGAGCATTTAAGAAAGTTTATTTAAAGATTTTAAAATTAAAATTAAACTATTCAATTTTCTTGTAGAAAATGTTTTATTATATGGTGCAGAAATATGAGAATAGTTGGTAACAAAAAAATTGGACATATTAAAAAAAATTTATAAAATGAAGTCCTAGTCTTGATAAAATACATTAGATAGAATTTTGATGTTAGAAACAAAAAAAAATAGGATTGAAATTAAAACATCGAAAACATAAATTAATTGTAAAAATAAAATCAAAAAATAGCGAGAATGGAAACAAACAAATAATGCTGAAAAGCAATGATAGAAGAAGGAAGATTGCTAGAAAACAACAGAATAAAAAGCAAGAGAAATAAATTATGGTGCAGAAAAAATGTTGTTTTGGCAAGGTTTAGGATAGTCTTAAAGTAAGTGAATAGAGAAATTTGGAAACGTAGATATAATTTTTTGGAAAATGTAAAGTGAGGTTATGATCTCTACGTAATGATTTGGTTTTTTTTGTTCTATGATCGTAAGAAGTCTTGAAAAGTGCCTTGATAAACAAGACGGACCTTCTACTAAGATAATATATATATATTTCACATATAGATATATATATATATATATATATATATATAGCACCTTCGACCAGATACTGAAATTCCTTTTCGCGCACCAATGTTGTGAGAACGGCCTCTTGTATAGTTTTATTCGGTAGTAGTTGCGGTTGAGGGAAGGAATCGTTAGGTCATTTTTGGACACTTACAATTATTGAATACAGTAAAAAGAGGCACGGGCTGCGCGCGACTACCAACGGTCATTTCGACTCATGTTAGTTTGTAATAAAGCTAAAAATTTTTATATAAGCTGAGTTTTTGTAGATTAAGTGATTTTTATATTAGTTAGAAATTAACGAGTTGTCACCATTAGGGAAAATGCGTCAAGAATATTGGAAAAGGGAGATAAAGAATAATAGGCGGAATCCTATGCTAACAGAGTACGCGAGCGAGGTTGAGAAGTTTCTGTTACTCCAATATTTTTCGAAGCTGGTTTTATAGACTAATTCGCGACGTTCTTTTTATGTCCGCTAACCGTTGACGATTTCGCGGAACCTCAACAATGTCGAGGCTTCCCGAAATCTCAACGGTGTCGAGGATCCTAAAAACTCGGCATTCATTATCGACTGATTTATAATAAATTATTTTCTTCTTTTCTTTAAAATGCGTTTGCGAATGTTTTTTCTAACGTTTTTTTATTATTAATAATTAGTTATTATATTCATTATTAAATAATTAATAATTTTACTGAAAAATTAATATAAATTTTATGGACAATAATATTTTAATATCTTTATTGATTAAAATACTAATTAAAAATTTTTTTATTCGTTGAATTATTGAATTAATATTTAATCATTAATTTTTTAGAAAATTTCTTAAAATGATCAAATAATTCTTTTTTAATTTAATATAGTAAATATATAACCATCATTCATTTTGGTCGTCATTTTTTATACATTTATTAAATTTAATTTTCAATGACTAGAATAAAAAAGCAAATATTTAATTAGATTAATAATATTTCAGAAATAGATACCCTACGTATGCGTGTTTTAACTCTTATCCTTAACTTCAGACAAAACTATAATTAGATTTATACATGAAATTCGATAGGCGATTTTGTGTATATATATAAAATAAGTTCATGGTATCCTTCAAAGGAGTAACCTAATTGTTGAAAACGTTACATATTGACTTGATCACTTCAAAAGACCAACATGTAAAGTGTATACACATAATGCTTATGAAGTACTAAACGTAATAATATATATATATATATATATATATCTTTCAATCTTCATCATTGCTAACTATATTAATGTATTATTAATCTTTAACGACTACATTTTTATAACTAACTATTTTTCAAAGATATTTATTATTATTATTTTTAAACTTTTACATTCTAAATTACTAATTAAACAGTAAAATACGCTTAAAAATATATAGCTTTTGCAACTTTTTTTTAATTCATATATTATATACTTTTTAATTTATTTGTAATACATCATTGTTGAAAATAAAATGTTAACATATTTGAAAAATATTTTATATATTTTTGTATATGACATCGATCATGTAAACCGAACTAACGAGCTCGAGAAGGATAACAGATAAATGACCATAACCGAGCGTCAAAAAAGGGGCCGTAATTGACGAAACTCAAAAATAAGTAGATATTTCCCTGTGCATGAATGCATGGAACTATAAAATATTTTATTTTTAAAATAATAAAAAATATATCGAATCGTATATTTTAAATATAAAAAAATATCTGCTCATCGAATCTTGCTGTCCCTTCCTCGTCTTTCATTTCTCTTTTTTTCGACTTACATAACCCTTTCTCTATTACTCTATCTTTCTCTCTCGCACTCCTCGCACTATATAGCATGTCCTCTTTACAGGCTGCCTCTCTTACTCTCATAGAGCTTTACTATTCTTTCTTTTCTCTTTTTTTTTATCCTCCTGCTTTAACCTCGAGTGGTTTAAGCCACAAGATTTTACGGTTCAATCAGTAAACCTGTATGTCGGAAGAGGAGACTGAATGATGACGGAGTGCCATCCCACTCCGTAAGCTCAGAACCTGGTAAAATCATGGCGGTTACTATGATCCAACATCCAGGTTAGGTGAGATTTTGATGTGCGCAGACCACAGTCGCTAAAATCTAGGTACAGCTGAATCTGAATAAGAAAGCTGAACCTAGGGAGACTATAACACTGGTGCACTATTATCCAGGATCCACGGTATCAACAGAATAGCCATACTTAAAGAAACCTACACACGGTGGGCCTTATCACAATGATCTAGTAAGATCCAGTATAGGCGCGTGCGATATGGTATTTCGTACGCGAACAGCTGGCGATCCTATAATTGCTGGTCAAGAAGACGGTCAGACGCGTAGAACCATCCTTTTAGTTTAGGGTAGAATAAGCACTTCCGGCCGTAATAGGGAATCGCGGAAACAAGGAACATTACTTCACCGTTCCCCGCCCGCGTAATTAGACTATAAACAACTTTTCCTCTTGTGGAAAATAAAAAGCTTTCATACCAGAATATTACTAAAAATCTATCGTATATCTATTTAGAGCAAAAATAGTCTATACGTGATGCTCCCTGCTCATAGAAACTTAGAGCAATTGCTGCATGAATGCAGTTAATAATAAAATTAATTAGTAAATAGGAAGGGTTCTGGGTCAATTCAAACCCTTGGCGCAGCGGCGAAACATTTTATTATTATTTATTGTTATTGTATGAAAAGAGGAAATCGGAAAAAGAGAAAGAAAGATAAAAGTGCGATACGTTTTCTAGGGAGTTCGTCTTGTGATTTTTTAGTTTCGATTATACGGTTAAATTAATCCGGCTTTAAATAATATTTAGTCTAATTTCGATGTATGTTTGATTTTATAGTTACAACCTTTCTATCATATAGCATGATCCTCTCCTTTGTAGAAATAATAGTAAAGCGGTGCCGCTTAATACACTAAATAAAATAAAATAGACTTGACATGAAATTCTTCAATCCTTTTTCTGATCCCTATGTAGAGGCATTAATAATTATATTAATACTATAAGTATAATATATGTAACCGATGCACTCGCCAGCTGGTAAGCGAAGAAAATATCCAGCAATATAAACCGAAAGCGCACAGGTAAGAAAGGTGAAAGCATAAGCGCATGCGAAACATGTGCAGGGCCGGTGGGTGTCCCAACAATGCAACTCCCCGGCGAAACTGAAAATTTGGCTAGATAGAGAAATCTAAAATCGTCTAGAATGAGACCGTACGGGAAGCACAAGACCATCCGGCTCACAATGAAGGCGCGAGAAAGGCTACAAAGCCCCTACTAATTACTCCTGGTTCTCTCTCTCCCTCTCTCTTGTAGTCGTACGCGCTTTCCGCTTGGCGCGCGCATTCTCACTCTTCCACACTTATCCTTTTCCCAACATGTCATTTCATAACCTAGCCGCATGACCTCGCGCTTCTCAACGATAAATAAGCAACGATTAGGGCAAACAGGACCGACCTAGGATGGGGGGAGCGTATTGGCCCGCCGCGACGGGCGGAATTAAGATTAAAGACCGCGAGCAGCTTGCGCAACCCATCGCGAATTAACGAATCCCCCTTAAGTTCCTCTCGCGCCAGAAAGGTGGGCCGAAAGATTGGAGTCGAGCTGCACGAATTTGTCGTGAAGATAGGGATCCTCCGTCGTAGGTGTAGCCGTGAAGGTAAAGGCGCGCGGCGGATGACATTTCGCAAGAAAAAAAAATCCGCCACCGTGGACGTAGGGCACTCCCCGCGAGAAAGTCGAATATTTCGTGGGTGGCTCGACTCCAAAACTAATAAAGGGCATTGAATCAACTTTGACATAGCGCATTGCCTGAGAAATGAACCCAGGCAGTCACATCAACCGCACGAGAAACCGGACTGGTCAAAATCAAGTCCCGTTCGAAACCAGTAGTTTTTGTGAGGACCTTTTTCCTCCGACGTCTCAACAGGGGTTTTTTTAGGTTCCGGGAAGCGTAAATCAAGGATGTAACGAGCGGGACCGACTGCAATAAAGAAGCGAATATTTTTAGAGTGAGGGTGCTGCGAAATATGCGCGTAAACCTAGGATATAAGTAAATGTACAACGTGTTAGCGATTGAAATAAAATGTTGGTGCGTTTTTAAGTATGAATAAGATTAGTGAGGGAAATATTCTTCCTATTGTAATCTGCGATGTTCAAGTAAATGATAGAAGAGTTTATTGTGAAAATAAACTTAAGAAATTATAAAACTATATGTAAAGTATTACTTATGCATAGAACCACGCAGCGCTCGAACTTATTTGTTTATTATAGGATTAGCTCTCCCGTTAGTAGTATGTATTTTACGACAAAGGTGTACAACAGAAAAGGTTTTAAATACTGACGTCCCGGAGGATCGAGCAGCTTTCTGTGTCGAGATTCGATTCGTCACAAATCTAGAAAACTGCACTTTTTGATAATAAATTCATTGAGCAAAGTACGCTGGTATTTTGGAAAATTACCCCTTCACATCCTAATATATCTAAAACAAATAAAAAGTAAAATAATCTAAAACGTGGGGCGATCGGTAACAATAATGTTGAGAGTACACTAAGTGTTTCGGCGTAAGCTGTTACTTTGTGTACTTATCACGCTCTTGTCCAAGAACAGTGCACTAATCCTTTATTACTTTGTTACATGGAAATGTGTATACCACATGTTCCGAAGTTTTCCCAAATTGTACCGTTATAGGCAAAACAGTTCAATATTATATTATATTATGTTATTCTTCAGTCTTGTGACAGATTTCTTTCTGCACACAAGTATCTTACAATTTTCTATATTAAATACTGTTCTTTACAAATATAATTGTATTTACATTTATTTTAAAAGAATAACTATCCTCTGCAACAACCCGTCCTAGAAATAATAATAATAATTATTATTATTACATTAACTTATAGTTTATTACTTCAAATGTTTTGCACCAATTAATAAAATAATTGAGAAATTTTTATTAATGTAATTTTTGTAGAAAAAATAAAGTTCTTTTTAAAAACACAAGAATGACTTATAATTTTGTTTAATATTCATGAAACTTATATAGATAAAAAAGCTAATGAATTATAATTTTAAAGTATTAAAAAAAATTTTAATTGCTTGTAAGAGAATTTCAGAAACTGATTGAATATTTTGATTAGGAATATATATATACATATATATATTATATAAGTATAAATTAATAAATAATAAATTAAATCTCATGTTTTTTTTATTTTTATTACGATAATAAAAAAGATACTAAAAATTTAATACGTAAATATTAAAAAACAATTTATATAACAAAAAAAATCACTGCCTAGTTTTTAAGGATCATGACGAGTATCAATTATTCTCATAAGTTGAGCGTAATCTTACATTATTTTAAATAATAAGATATCTTTAAAACAAGTTTTATTTTGGTGCCAACTAGTATTTGTAATTAGATTAACAGAAAAAAATAATAATGTTGGCAATAGAATTATAATATTGTTTATAATAAAAAATGATGAATGATTAAATTACGAGTACATGTATTTAAAATCTGTTTATAAAAAAAGGAAATAATTAACTCACGAAACTTTTCAAAATCACAATTCTTTTGACTTAAGAAAAAGGAGAACTGAGGGATGCGTAATGCTTTCTTCACGAATGAAAAAAGCAAAAAAGGTTCCCGAGTCCTCTGCTTCAGATTTATAAAGGCTATTCCGTCTCTTTTTTTCTATTTCCTTTACAATTATTTTATTACACTTATTTACTTTATTTTCCGTATTTCAGAAAAAATTTTATCTTCAAACAAATATCATAGATTTCAAACAAGATAATTTGAACTACGGCTTTGGTACCTCATTTATTTTACTCGTTCTGACATATTTTATTGTATGATTCTATTTAGAAATTTAAATATAGAAGAAAAGAAATGTTTAGTTCACCGGTAATATCTACATTCATAGACGTAATTTATTTTAAAAATCACTTATAAAATTGTAGAGATTAAGAAAATTATTCCAAATTTATTTTAACAAATTTATAATTTTGAATTTATTATTTATCGTTGGAAAATAAATATAAATAGCTTTCCACTGTTTGAATTGTATTATATTAGTATTTGTTAATTATATAACTTTTAACGCATCGTTCAAATTGCAAAAAATTACGAATTCATAATTTACTAAACGATTCTGAGAAAACTTACGGTAAACCAGTCAAGTTAGAGTAGGAAATACTTAAAACAATAAAAATAAGCAAAATAGGTAAATTTTATCAATAAAATCAGAGAAATTATTTAATTTACTTAATGTATTTGGCAACCAGATTAAAAATTCATGTCAGCAGCTGGTACATTTACATTTATAGTTAGCTCAATTCGGAGTTCGGTTAAAATAAAACTGACTAAACTAAAGCTAAAATAAAATATGCTTTGTAACATATATCATCTTTACTACTTCAGAAAATTTTGAGAACAATTCAAAAGTTTTTAAAAGAACAAAGCCTTTATTGAAATTTAACTGCAACGATTATTTTAGCTAATTCTTTCTTCTAGAAACTTATCTGATGTATAACATAAAATTTCGAACTCTTTAATAACTGTAACTATTCAATCCATAATTGGTTGAGTAGTTATA
Source organism: Platyscapa corneri (assembly GCA_018907185.1). Lineage (NCBI taxonomy): Eukaryota > Metazoa > Arthropoda > Insecta > Hymenoptera > Agaonidae > Platyscapa > Platyscapa corneri. The sequence goes on from JACCHW010000030.1 coordinate 94,657, forward strand.
CACTTGGTATTTTTGCCTTCTTTCGAGGATAAAATGAATCCATAGATTTTTGACAAAGTTGTTGACCATCAACTATCGGAAAAGATACTAGTTTCCGAGATCAGGATTTTTTACGCTTCTTGATTTTGTCTCAAAGAGGATGAGTATTATTACTAGGTTAAATCAAATCATATCAGAGATACTGAAAAATTATTTGTTGACAAACTTTGTTTATATTAAAAAGATACATGCTAAATTTTGCATAATTTTTAGCGCTTCATGCAACAACAATTATAGCGCGTTCATGCAATCTTAATTATAGATTAACTTAAATCTCCAAGAGATTATTTTCATCGTTTTGTTTTAACTATAATATTGTTAAAATTTTAATGTTAATATTCTTATTTAACCAATATATTTTATTCAATATTAAAAAATTCAAATTTATCGAGTTTATATGCAAATAACACTTTATAATAATATGAACTAGTTAACAGATCAACTGTTTTACCAGGATTATGATATTAGTTTACAAATCTAAGGTATGAAATAGAAGATATCTTCTATTCTTTAACTGAAAGATAGAAGAATACCCTACTAGGGATGCTAGAAAGAAAATCTTACTATAAGCCAATAACGTAAAAAAAGTATTAAAAATGCCCGAAAAAGTTAAAATGGAGACAACAATAAAAAAAAGTTAGAGGAAGAAATAAGAGAAATGAAGGAGGTATGGAAGAAAAAGTAAGAAATTTTGAAGAGGAACTAAGGAAATATGGGGAAAAAATTGAAAAGCTAGAAATTATATTAGAAGGGTATAAGAAAAAACAATAACAAAAGAAGAAAATAAGGTAGCAAACATAGACAGTTAAAAAAAAATATCGAAAACAAATTAGAATAAATAAAAAAAGCACAATGGGAATGGATGTTAGAAGAACGAGAAAGAGAAAGGAAAAAGGATAACATCAGAATTGTAGGTTTGAATAAAGAAAGGTATCAGAACAAGGTATAAGTGAATGGTTGAGTAATAAAGTGGAGGTAACGGTAAATATAAAGAAAGTTTGGCCAGAAGGCAAAGGTGATTATAGGTGGCGGGGTACAGAAATAGAAAAAAAAATAATCAAAGAATAAAATTATTTGAAAAAAAAAACAGAACTTAAGGGTTTCAATTACTATATTAACTATGACAACACTTATAACGAGAGAGAAAGAAAGATAAGAAGAATGGTAAAATTGAAACGCAGAGATCTCAGAGAAGATGGAGGGGATTGGTAATATCTAGAGGGGGAAATCATTAGAGACTAGGAATTGTGGATATAAGGTGAAAAAATGTGAAAATGGTTTAAGAAAAAAAAACAAAGTGAGAGAGACGAACAGTGACGAGGAGACGGATAGGATAAAAAAGATTATTAAAGAGACGACAGAAGTAGTAAGTACATTTCATGAGAAGTTGAAAAATCTCAGTGATTAATTGAATAAAAAATGGGAATTCAGTTAAATTAAAAAGAATAAGTCAGAAAGGAGGAGAACATGATGTAAGAGAAAGAAGATAAGAAAAAAGAAAAAACATGGAGATAAGATAAATCAAACATAAAAGTAGAAAAGTTTAATTTTTAAAGGAAAAAAGGCATATATGCTTACTACGTAGAAAAGAACATGAAAAGATATAAGCAGACCAGATAAGATTCAAGAGAAGAAAGTGAATAGAGATAAATGAAAGAGAAACAGACCACAGAAGATTCAAAGGAACAATGAATTAGAATGAAAATAAAGGGAAAAAATCGAAAAGGAGGATAATATGTGGGAGTATGAAAAGGAACACAATAAAAAGAAGAAAACATGGAAAGATAAATGAAACTATAGTGTGAATTAATTGAGTGATGAAAATTTCTGTTATATGAGAAGGAGCACATAAGATTATATTAGACTTATATAACAATGTATATATTTGTCCTGAAATAAATCTAAAATCTTATGTAATCTAGGTTAAGCAGAACGACTATTATATTATAACAATTTATATATTGTTCAATAAATACTACTACTACTACTACTATTACTTTTCTATAAATATTGTACACTACTCCAATTTTTCTGAAATAAAGAAAACATTATTTGCAGAATTTTTTACATTTTTTTTAATACAATATAATATTTGTTATACTGTTTGGTATAATGTGATAACTTTCTTAAGATAGTAAACTTTAAATTAAAAGGTATTATTTATTCACTTAAGTTCATAGATATTTATTATTTTATCACTTAATTGACAAACTATTTCTATTATTTTAAATAACTTGATATCTTTGATTTTTTTCATCAAATTTTTCGAGTAATTTTAGTTATAAAACTTATAAAACTAATAATATTTATAAATTTTATAATTCACAATATATATAATTATAGAATTATATTTATATATAATATTTTACTTTTAAAAAATGTAAAGGATGTTAAATGTACTAAACTATGTTTTGATATTTTGAATATATAATAAAATTAAGGTGAAAATATTTTAAAATTGAATATAAATTTAATAAATACTGTAGAATTATTAAATAACTTAATTTTTCAAAATAATGTAAGAGTAAATATTCTGTAAAAAAGGTATATCTGATTATCATAAATCATATAGCATAAAAACTTTCTATAAAAAAAATTGTGTAAAAAAGAGCATCGTTTTAATTTTAATGAAAGATTTAGTAAAATTTCAATAATTAATGTTTTTTTATTTCTTGAATTAATTTTATGAAACAACAGTATTATCTAAATACAAGACCATCATTGTAAAACCAAGATTATGTATTTAAACAGTTTTTACCTTACATAATTCATTTTGATTGTTTTAAATATATTTTCACACACATGTTTTTTATTCTATAGTATACTATTACACATTTATAAATATGTATCTTAATTAAATATTTCTGTACCATAATTTGTAAGTTCAAATGGAATATACATTTGCTTTTAATAATAGTATTGTGAATTTTATTCGTTTATTCTAACTTTCTAAATTAATTTTCTTTCTTTTAGTATTCTGAACTCAAGGATATGCATTAATTGTTGTAAATATTAGTGCTCTAAACATAATGATTATAAAAGTTAATCATACTGGCTTCCACACAGGAAGTTGATTTTTTTATGTACACTATATAGTTTTAAATAAACTCTATATATATTTTTTTTGTGAATGTTTTAAATTACCGATTAAATTTATGAATAATTAGGGATATTTCTTAATTTGTAATCTACTTTTGTATTGTAAAATTTAAATTATTCAGTTAGCATTCTTTATATATTATGATAGATCTGGTTATATTATGAATACTTTTATAATAATTTTTAAGTACCTTTAGCTGTACGAGTATCAGGTAATGTCAACCACAATGGAAATAAAATGGGAGCAACAAGAATGTATATAATTCTTTTTCTAGGTGTATTAGGCCAGGCCATATCAAGAGCTTCTTGAACATCATCCTCTTCTCCCTGAATTAAATATATATGTTTAAACACATAAATATTCGATATCCAGGAAAATAAATTTAAATTAAAACTATGAATTTGAAATTAAAATAATATAATAATAATAAAAATATAAAATCTATTTTTTAAGATTTTTATTAAAACTATAAAGAAATATTTTTCAGAATATCCTTTAAAATATATCATTGAAAAATGCTTGATTAAGTTAATTAAATTAATGTGACATTAATATCTAAAAAAATTATAAATGTGTTCATGTATACTAAATTATGAAATATTTTTGTAACCATTCTAACATTTTCAAAGAATCATTTATCATCAAATAAAATAATAATATTATTTATTTTTCACACATAAATTGATTATAGACTAATATTTCCAAATAATAATCCGGATTTGTTGTAAACAAATTGAAGAATATAAAGTTAATTTAAATGATAATATAAATTATTAAACGACGCAAATGGTTTCCTTTTTCAGAAATCAATCAGAATATTATAAATATTGTAAAAAAATTACTTGTGTACAAAGCAACTAACATATTTATTTATGTTTAAATAATAATGAAATAGTCATATAACAGAAACTAACTATAATTTTTGTAAGTATAATGCAATTCGAAAAGTAACTCTTTTTATCTATATTAGATCTTAGAAAAAATGTTTAGTATACGAACAAAAAGTAATTATTAAATGAAGAAAAATGAAATAAGTTAAATACATGTACTAACTTTAATAATCAATTTCAATGTACAGTATTTGATTATATTATATATGATTTTGTTTATATCAATATTCCATTATATATATATATAATATATAATCAATATCATATACCTTATTTAAAAGTAAAATATTGTTAACTTGTAATTTTACAATCTAATTATTAAAATAGGACAAAAAACATTCAAATTGCAAAATAGTGAATGTAGTTTAATATTAATCTTATTATCTCTTAAAGTATAATAATATATAATACGGTATATAATAACTAATATACCGTAAATGATTTTAGATACAATATTATTAGTAAAATATCAGGTATATATATATATGTATATATATACATACAAATTGTATAATATGAATAAAAACAAGTAGTAAGGTAAGTGAATCAGGGATAATGACAGGTAATTAAATTTAGGCAAGTCTTTTCATTGTAAAAATATAATTTAATGCCCCGATTCCAAATTTTTCATTATTCATAAATCAATAAAACTATATATTTTATTGTTATGATTTATAATTTTTTAGATATAATAAATAATAAAATACTATTACAAGCTATAATAAAGGAAAATTAAAAAATTTAGTGCTTAATAATTTCATATTGGTAATAGAATAAATCTCATGTATCTTTTCAAAAATCATATTTCTTAAAATTTCATTTCAAGTATTTTAAATTGCTAAATTAATGCATTCATATTGTTAAATAAAATCAATATCCTAATGCAGAAGTATGAATAATCTATATTAATATATTTTGCATTAATTAAAACAATAAAGTGATATAAGATTTTTTTTAAATATACTGCTCATAAATAATTTTTAGCATTAGCTAGATTTATATTAGACTATTTATATTATTCACATGTAACATTAAAAAAAAAATAAAATTTTCTACCTTACATTCAAAAGAAAAAAACGAATTTAAATTAATGTAATGTTTTACATTTTTCTGAATGCCAAAACATCCTCATAGGTCTATAAATTCTTTTACTTTAATAAACTTTTTTATTTTTATGGATATATTCTTTTGAGATACAATTTTTATTTATATACAATTTATAATAGAATTTTTTATCACTATAGATATATTATATAAAAAAATTCACATGCATTTATATACTCTAAAAATAATGAAAAATATTCTATAATTTCAAATACAAACATAATTTTATTTTTAAATATTACCGTAACCAGGTTAAATCAAAATCTAGTTAATCAGTGACCTGGAAGATCTTAGCATGATTTGAAAGTTATTATTTGATTATAGATATAAGAGTAAAGCTTAGATAATAAAATTAAAAAAAAAAAAAAAGGTAAAGGAAAATAATGATTGTGTAACTGTGCATTCAATATTATAATTTTTTACCATATTCATAAAAAAAATGCTTATGAAAATTTAATGCATAAATACAAATACACATTAATTAAATTTTATATTTATTTTTATGCATTAGAATAATTAATTCCTTTTTTCCTATAATAAATTGAAGAGTATTCTTCTATTGAAGGATTTTAAATATTCTTTTTATTTTAATCTTATATACAATAAAAGAAATTGGTAATTTATTATTAACAAAAACGTCAATAAATTAATTTTTATTCATTACTATACTTTTTTTTAAGTACAATTATACTATATAAATTCTTATTTTTATTGTATTTATAAAAAATTTAATCATTAACAATTAATTCATCAATATGTAAAAGTCTTCACGTTAAAAAGTGAAGAATATTGAATTTAATATATGTCAAATAATTTAAATGATAAAAAATATCTGTAATATGGATAACAAACAACATTTTGTAACAAAAATTATAATTTTAATCATTTTCTTAGTGGTTTGAATTATTGATTTTTAATACGTACATTATTTTCATATTTGTTTTAATAATGAAAAAAATAATTGGTTTATTTAATATAAATTAAATTTTTAATACCGAGTTTGATTTTTACTATATCATATTGATTACAGAATAAAGATTATATTATTACTATTCAAATTATCTTTACACATTAATAAACAAATACTTTTTTAAAACATTTACTGATAAACTAAAATATTAGGTACAATAAGAATGTTATAAGAATATAAAAATATTAATAAATTTTTGGTTTTATAAGCCAAATTTTAAATAGTAAATCTAAGTTTTTATTCTTACACATTAAGAATATATAAAAATATAAATTCATAACTGGAATTAAATTAAGTTGTACTTATTAGGTATAAAATCAGCTGATTCATTCAAAAAAATAAAAAATTTTTTTATATATCATTTTGCTTACTAATAATATATTATTTTACCTTTTATATTTCTGCTTTTATTTAATCTTTGTTTAAACATAAAATCTCAGATAAAGCACTGAAAAAATACTGATATTGAAAATAAGTATTTAGTTTTTAATAGTTTTATTTTAGGTAATTTAAATAACAATTCACCATATAAAACTTTTATGTGATAGTTTTTAAGATAGTTTAACAAGTGTACAGCTTTAGAAAAGTGCTTTTGTTTAATTTTGAAACAGCTTCCTTCCAAGTAATTCTTCTACGATATTGTATGGTTATTTTAATGCAGTTTCTAATTTAAGATATAATTTAATAGAACATTTTAAGTAATGCTTTTAATCATATTCAATGTTGTCTTAATAAATGATGATAATAGTGAAGATATTTAGGACAAAAAGTTACAAAAGACCATGTATAAAAAATAGAACGCTTTAACCAAGTTTGATTGTAACTTTTCTTTTCATTTTATACTGAAAACATTGATTAAAAATTAATTAAAATCGTTTTTCTTGACTAATATTTCATTAATTCACAAAAATTTTTTTAATTAAAAATATTTTAATGCTTTTTTTATTTCCTAACAATACCTAAGCTAAGCAATTAAGTTGGTTAAAAATTTAAACATATAAGCATAAATATTATAAACTAAAATAAAAATCTTGTTATTTTATCATAAATTATTATTGATATCTACTTTAATTGCAGTTTAAGTGTTTATTGTATACATAAAAGATGTCGAAATGAACTTTAAAATAAATAATGTTTTTTAATAATTTTTATTTATTGTGCATTATAATCAAATTAATTATATGGTAAATTTGATTTCAGAAATTTTAATTTTTTTGTTACAACAATCATAAATATTTTACTTTTTAAACTAAATATTAACTATATGTTTACAAAGATATAAAATTTAGAATATATTCGTAGAATATAAACAATATAATATATCAATTTAATTTCATACTATATATATATTTATCAATTGAGTTTATATTATTTCTGAAATATTGAACCATAAGACGATTTAATTTATATTTTCTAAAACATTTATATATAATATTAATCAATAAATTTCTGTTTAAATAACTAAGATCTTGTACACTGTAATATAATGTTTTACAATAAAATAAAACATAAATTTATAATATAACACAGAAAACCAATACTGTGAGTTTCATTTAATTCTGAAGTCTAATTTGATATGACTACAATTAACAGATAAATACTCTTGTACAGAACGTCGCATATGACATTATTCTTGTGATTAATATGTTGAATTCTTAGAATTATGAATGATTAAAAGTTAGTTTTTTAAAAATTAAAAATTTTATCTATAATTTACGATACTATAATTAAAATATTTTTTATTAAAATTACACTATATTTTATAGGCTAAATTAACTATAATATATTTAATAAACTATAAGTAAAAGCATTAAATTAAATTAAATAAAATAAATAATACAAACTAAATAATAAATAATATAAACTAAAAAATTTAAATAACTTTATTTTTATCATCGTCGATAATATTTTGTATGTATGCATATATATATATATATATACACAAACATATACAAACACTCTTCGTTTATTGTCTAAGAAAATTTAAGTCATACATAAAATAATTTACGTATAATTTACGTAGAAGATAAAAAAAATAATATATATTTCGTACATTTATCAAATACGTTTTACGTAAATGTCTATGTAAATTACTTATTAAAAATTTAATCTACATGGCTTCTTATTTGATTATAAACATTGAAAAATGGAATATTTATTTTATATTTATTAACTTTAAAAAATCTGGAAAAATCATTTCTTTAGAAACATTAAATGCCTTAGTGTTTGGAAACTTCTTTGATTTTCATTTTTATTTTAAACCACTCATTATTTTCTAAAGGCCTTATTCCAAAGAAAAATTAAATCAAAGAAAAAAAACGTGGTCTTTAATAATTTATAAGCAAAAATAATAAGTTTTTTTGTATAATAGAGCTAACTTGTTAAATTGTAATTGTATTTATCCTTTCGATTCATTTTTTGAATTTTTAAAAAATTTCAATCAAGTATAAAATTTTTTAATGTTTTCTTTGTTTACACGTATTACATGTATCATGAATAATCACTACTACACAATACATCATTAAAACCGAAAAGTATGGCATTTTTCTAATTACTTGAACTATTCATATTCTTGTACTAAAGATTCATATTTATTCAAGGATTTGCCTTATTAATTATTTAATGAGGGATTCTGGTCCATAATCAAAATAATTTTACGATATATTTGTATTATTAGAATATGTTTTTGTATAAATTCTCTTCATTAGAAAATAAATTCTTTTTTGGCACTTGTTTAGTTTTCTAAAGTTATTTTATCATTAAAGATGTTTGTTCAATAGGAATTCATAGAATTTAATAATTTTTATTTAGAATATAATAATCTGTAAACTATTTTCGTTATTAATAAAGCATCTATTTAATTTAATCAATAAAATACCAGACTAGAACAAAGTTAACATGAATTTAAAAATGTTGATTAATTTGGAAACATGGTATTATTCATGACAATTTTCTCTTACAAAAACTAAAGTTTGAAAGTGTACTTATTTTTCATATTTTTTATGAAAATCATCGATTAAAGTTCATATTTAACTTAAATGCATCTTTATATTAAAATACAATTAATACAATGATCATTTCATAAAAAAAAACATTTTTACCTATAATTCATACACATACTTATAATACAAAAATTATTGAAAAATACACAAAAATATCTTAATGATATTTACTCAACGGCGTAGTAAAATGTTACATTAAGCCCTCTAATTTTAAAACAATTTTTTTTATTTTAAATCAACTTGTACTTATTTTTAAGATATTAAAGTACCATTAAATAAAAATTTTTTTTTAAAAGGTAACCTCATACATTACACGTGTATACATGTATTGCTGTAATATGTAATAAAAATTGTGCGTATGAGAGAGAGAGAGAGAGAAAGAGAGAGAGAGAGTGTTTATCAATCTTATCAAATAGATTTAATACATAGAATAAGAATTATGTAAAATAACATTTCTTAATTCAAATTTATTAAAGTTCACAATTATTTATAAAACTTATAATTTTTTTATCAATTTTTAAATAATTTACAAGTTTCACCAGATATAAAGAAATTAAAAAAATAACAAGATTTAAATATATTTTCAAAATACTAACCACTAATTTTAAATATTATAATTCCAATCTGTAAAAGTTAACAGATATACAACAGAGATTCAACTAAAAATTACTTTATCAAAACAGATTGCCAATTCAGTTTATTGGTTATTTATATGAAAAAATATACCTTATTTTTTATATTTATTTAAATATTGTTTTTATAAATAGTTGGATTTCTAAATGTTTTTTAATTTCGACAATTGGTTTTCATAAATGATCTAAATTTATATTTATAAACACTGAGCAATCAATTTTATGCTTCTTGAAAAAACAAAAAACATCTATTTCAGCAACTCTTCTTTAAAATTATTTTATATTAATAGTTGGTTTCATTTTAACACTTGACTTCTAAATTTTTCAATGTAAACTGCAAACTGTATTATAATTTTACAATTACATAAAGGAAACTCATGTTAATGTAAGTTTTATGAGAATTGATTTTAACAATTTGACAAGTAACAATAGTTGGTATAAGTGATGAGAAATGGAATTAATTTAAATTAATGAGAAAATACTACTTAGTTATCATATTTTATATATTTTTGCATTATTTTATTAATTCTAATTTCAAATCAGAAGTATGTCAAATATCTCTTCAAACTAATTTATTTAAGCTTATAGATTAATTTGATCGAAAGCTTTTTGACTCTTAGTTATTGAATAAAAAAATTAGTAAATTTAATATTGTTAAATTACTAAATGTCAGACTAGACATTTGTTACATTGATATATATTAATGTACACCAGATTGTTATAGAAATAGCACCAAAAATTTATTAAGAAATCAAGGTGTTATAAGATTGATTTTCCTGAAAATTAAAAGCAGTTTAATAGATATTTTTCATTAGAATTGAACCCTTTTTATTTAAAAACTTTTTCTCAATTCTCATAATGCATAATAATATAAATAATAATATAAGTATTAAAAAAATAAGTTTATAAGAAACCTAAAAGAAAGCTAAAGATAAAAAATTTTAAAGCATTATTCCATCTAAAAATTGAAATAGAACATTGCCTGAAAATTTATCACTTACAATTTTTCTGATTACAATACTATTATTTTTGCCTAAAATATTACCAATATTATTTTAAATATTTTTGTGAAATTTATTTGTGAAACATAAATTATTTGGAAAACTTATTTTTATTATAAGATACAGTATGGTATCGATTTAATTTGATTTACTAAAAAATAATTATGTTTTATAAGCTATTACAGGAGTAATCTAAGCAAGTACTTTCATACAGGATAAATACAATAAAAATTTATTTTAAACTTTAATTACGACCAATTAGTTTATATTATTTTTAACAATAAAATTAGATGTTCATGAACATTATATAAATATGTTTTAAACATAGAGGTATCTTATCTTAAAAAGACAAATTATTTTATGTTTAATATCTATTGTCTCTTAATTAGTCTTTATTGAATGATTATAATTTTCAAATTTGACAAGTAAAATTTGTCTGTATAGAAATGTTTTGAAGTGAATTAGGATTTAAAAATGATAATTAACAATCATTTACAAATTATTGTTTCTTTTTAATAATAACATTTATGATCATGGAAATAGAAATGTTAAATTATTTATAAATTATTTTTATAAATTTATTATATTAAATATTGGTAAACCTATAAAGATTGTTACTTATTTCAAAATTATCTTAATTTTTTAAAAAAATAATTACAAAAAATAATATAGAATAGATTATAGTTTCCTTAAACCTTCTATTTATTAATAAAAATTATTGTTAATTTTCAATAAAATAATTTTATTACATATAGAAATACAAGTTTGATGATTTTTTTAATTTTATTTTATTTTTCAAATAAAAATTTGATATTGCTTTTATTTATACACTTACATATCATAAATATTAATTTTTCATGTATAATAAATGTATTATATTAATTAATGAAGCTTTTGGTTTTCAAACTATAAGTTTAGATAATACACAAAATCATTATTATATTTCATAAAGTCAGATAAATTTAGTCAATAAATGAATTACAGAATTTTGTAAAGTTAAAGAACATTTAAAATCTTGCATTTTAAACCAAGAAGTTACTTATATAATACATATCTGATTTAAGATAAAAATAGAGTAGTAAAATTAAAGATTAATTGATTAAATTAAAAATTATAAAAGTGACCACACATGTAAAACATATGTGTCATTTCATTAAATTTTTACAATTCTTTCAAGACCTTGTGCATATGAAATCCTGAAATACCACCTTTCATAATGTATTTGTTTGTGGATAAGTTTTATTTTATTTGATCAAATTATTATTTATACCTTAATTATTAAAACTTATTATTTAAACTAATTTTTTTTAATCTCAATTATTCATTTCATTAATATTAAAATCAAAGCAAAATTGAGTAATGCAAAAATAAAAGATAATATAAATGATATAAAAACTTAATTCATTTCTAGAATTATTTTATTCAAAATTTTGTTTCTTATTAGTATAAAAATATTTCCATATAAAAAAGAATAAGGTATTAAAAGAAAAAATTAACAAAAATTATACATAGTATAATTAGGTAGAAAAACAAATAATTGAACAAGAATATACTGAATATACTTCTAGATTTATTATTATTATTATTTAGTATAAGTAGTTTATTAAAATTATAAATATTAATAATATAAATGTAACGAATAAGTGATTTAAGTTTTTTATTTTAATACATAAGGTATAAAAAATGTATTTTTATATATATTTATTTAAAGTGCATTTTAATAAGGTTTCAATAAACAAAAATATAAAGGTATAAAGCGAATAAAAAAACTTAAAAAGAACACAAAAGTACTAAAGTACATATACAATCACTCAGAAACTGAGAATAGAAGAAAAAGAGAGTCAAACAATGGCAAAGAGTAACATGAGAAAATAATTAGAACAAAAATTTACAAAACATCAATGTTGACTTAATTAAATGAATAATTATTAGAGATTATTTGTTGATTTTTCATATCGCAATGTCGCTTACCACTGATCTTCATCCTCCATAGATTGAAGTTCTAGCTTACATACACTCGCTCAGTATTCTCTGTTCACTCACATTCATACTCGATGTCACATATGTTCATGCAATATCAAGAAATCTGAGATATAGATATACTATCCTTGACAATTGATAAACTACATCTGTTTATTTTCTATATTTTTTGTTTGCTACGCGAGTTACTGGCTCTCTGCTCTTTCAATCTTTCTCTCTTCTAATACTATCTCGCATTTCTTTCTCTTTTAATTCTGGACACCTGAAATAATACTTGTATAATTATATTATGAAATTTTATAAATTTAGTAAAGAGATTTTGTACACCAGTCATCTTTTTACATGTTTAAAATCAGTTGTTTTTAAATCAAAGCTCAAAAGAATTTTATTAGAATAGTTGATATTCATAAAAATAATAATTTTGTAAGTGTTTATATAATTAACTTTGAAAAATTTAATCCAAATTTTTTTTTAATTCAGTAAGAAAATTTCTGAACAATCCTAATAAATAATACTCTTATCTCTAATCAAACTTTATTTTCTTGAACTTTTATTACATTATTTACTTCAACATTTATAAAATATATTTATAAAAATGTTATTTATAAGATATTTATTAACCGTATTAAATATACTTTAACAAATAAAATACACAAGTATTCTTAACTGATAATTCAAGTGCATTTTAACAAATTTTTGTTTTTATATATTTAATATTATATATTATTTAATAAAAAATTTATTGACACATATAAATTTATAAATGGAATAGAAACAATTATTTTATGTAAGCATATTGCATAGTAGTTTATTTAAATAAATTTTAATCATTGCAAATTATTTTTAACAAATTAATAATAATCAATATTATTTATTATTTTATTAATAATTTAGTCTTATATTATTCTACTTTTCTTGATTAAAATAGATTTTTTATTTGAAAAAATATTTTTTTTATAATTTTTCTTATGAACATTTATTAAATTTTTTTTGGTTAATATAGTATACTCTATATTGTACTATTTAATATTATTGAGATATCAAAATCTAAAAATTTTCTCATCTCATTTATTGTTCTTTCATTCTCTCTTTCTTTCTCTCTCCTTATTCTTAGTTTTTATCTTCGTTTTTCAAGATAAACAAATGAAAAAAAATCTTATTATAGGTAATAAGTTGTTTAAAATGATTATTTGAAATTTATTTTACATCTTGTCATGACTAATAATTTGAGCAACTAGTATAATTATTAAATATTTTTATTAACACATATTTTATTAATTTGTTTTTTACTATCATTTATAATTTATTATTTGTTTTATTTGTTTATAATAAATATTTTTATATTTAAATACTTGCATTTACTATTTAAAATTTATTTTATTAACATATTGATACTATTTGTTTTTATAATGTATATAGTATACACATATAATTTTAATGATATGAAGTAATTTTAAACTGATCATTCTAATAAATTGTAACAAAGTTTGTTTTTTGTATATTTATATATATAAATCTTATATTATATAACAAAAAATTTATCAATAGATATAAATAAGGGTTGAATAAAAAAATTATTTTATGTAAGCATATAGTCTTATGTTTATGTTTAATACACATAACACATATAATTTTGAAAATTTAAATATCTAAAAAGTAATAATTTCTTTAATTTTTTCTTTTAAGAAAATGTATATTTATAACCTATGCATCTTCATTTTATAGATTATCATAATATAGAAAGTTAAAAGGATTCCCCCCCCCCGTTCAAATGTCATCATATCTGCACTAGAATACTAAATAATCAATAACTTTTTATTGATATAATTACAAAAAATCTAGTTATTAAAAAAAAATCTGTAAGTGTAGTGTAAGCTAAATTGATTTTAATACGTCGATTCTGAAAATATGTTTTGTATACTTTACCCGTTCTGTGCCTGTATCTTGCCCAATCGATATTCTTCCATTGAGCAGGTGTTCAATCCCTACAGTAGTTTCAACAATTGCAGTAGTAGTATCCTGTACAGGCTCTTGAAGTTCAAGTGTAAGTTCGTTGGGATCATTGTTTGAATGAACAGCTGAGGTACGGTTTGAAACACCGTTATGTGATCTAGTTGCATCTAATAATACTTTTAAAGATGCAATAGCATGTAGCTGGGTAGCTTTTTCATCTATTTTACCTATGATACAAATGAAGGATTCATATAAAAATTATATTTTTCGTTCGAGATAGACAAATAATTTTGCAATTTTAAATTAAATACTAATTGAATAAAGTAAAAAAGGTTTTAAAAGAAGCTTTGTCATTTAGTAGTTGCATATAATTTGAAGTTACATATGGATTCTTGAACTTAAAGTATTTTTTCAATTCGATAATTGTTTGTTAGTATAATTTAAGGGGTTCTGGGAGATAATTTTACATTATATATACAATATTTACATTTAACTTCACACTTTAATTTTACACTTTACGAATTTTTTATAATATGTTTGAATATCCCTAAATATTTTCATTTTTCTAAATTATTTATCTGTAACTCTTATTTTTGTACTATTTTTATTTCCTCTACTCCCTCTTATATCGTTTTTCATTCTCTAATTTAGTTTTCCAAACATAACTTGACCGTGCTTTCTCAGAGATATATTATTTTTACTGCATAATTTTTTTAACATTTTTTCTTTTTTTTTGTTGTTTTCAAAATACTTCTTCTATATTAATTTTACACAGTTTTTTATTGTTTCCATACGTTAGATATGTATTTTTTTTTTGTTTTCAAATCCTGTGTCTTTTTGTTTCTATCATTACAACTTAATCAAGTGTATTGTATGCTAGTTAAGGGTTTATTTTATAAATCGGATTTGTATCTTTTCAATTTCTTCGTAAAATTTCCAATTTCTATTCCATATAATAGTACATTTTCTATTAAAGTATCAAATAATTTCATTTTGGTTCTGAAGAATAATGAACAAGAAACAAAAAACATATTATGAAGAAGTTCAATGTATAAAATAAGTCGAAGTATTATGAAAAGTAATAAGAAAGATATGAACATATTGTGTGAGATTTATTAGAAAAGGAAAAGATGGGGGCAGCAGAGTGAAGAAGTCATAGAACCAAGGCAGGAGAGCAGAAAAAAAGAAGAGAAAACGAATAAATTAATAATATAGATATATAAAAATTAAAATATTAAATAATCTGACTATCTTATCAAGAAATATACGTTTAAGAAATATATAGAAATGCAAATAACAATTATTTATTTATTTTTTTAAATTTAATTTTAATTCTGGGAGAACCCCGTAAATATCTTTAACAATTCTTTTAATTTCCCCTCAATTTTTTCTATTATTACTCTATCATTTGTATAAGTTAAAAACCGAATTTTTTCTTTTTCTGCCTTTATACTTTCGGTTTTGGAGTTTTAAACTCTTTTTCTAAATCTGCCACCCCTATATTAAAGAGACGAGCACATAGATTAACCTTGCATTACTTTTATCTTTGTTTCTATTTTTTCAATTATGTATTGTTCATTTTGATTTTCATTTTCGTTTCTCTATAAATTTTTTAAAAATTTCAAATAAAGTTAAATATATTTAGAAATATACGGCTATGTTCGATTTTAAATAAACTTAGATTAGCGCGAGTAGGATTGATATTTGAAAATTAGATAGAGCACTGTGCTTACGATTATGGTATAAAAAAAGTTAAATTAAATTAGTATAAGAAAACAGTAAAGTTAAAAAGGTGAATAAAAACAGAAATAAAAAAGGTGATAAAAGTATACAGATAGAAGGAAAATAAAATTGAAGTTTATTATATGAGAAAATTGTGAAACAAAGTAAAAAGCAAAAAGTGAAGTTAAGTGATCACGTGGAAGGAAACAGAAGCAGAAAGCGCGGCGTAAACAAGTGAAAGTTTGAAGCAGTAAAGTGAGGATATGGAGATATGTTTAAAAGAAAGAATAAAACCAGACAACTCTACTTAAGTAGAGTCAGAAAAGTAAAAATATGAAAAGTTACATGACAACTACAGTTGACACCAAGAAAATGTTAGATAAAGAAAAAGAAACAGAGTCATCAATAGAAATGGAGAAAAGTATAAAAATAAGTATATAAAACAACAAAACAAAATATCAAAGGAAAAAGTAAAAATCATAAGCTACTTTATAGAATAAAATGAAAAAAAAGATAGAAGAAATGAATGAGAAATATAAAAATATGGAAAGAGAACTAGGGGAATTAAAAATAAAAAATAAAATAATGAGGAATTAATAAATGATTTAAAAGAAAGAATTAAAATGAAAGAGAATAGGGAAGAAGAAAGGAAAGACAAAATAAGAAGAAATGAATAACAATTATGAGAATATAAAGAAGTGGATAAATTAGAAGCGGAACAAGAAGAAATCAAGAAAAATATTAGTACAAAGGGGAAAAGTTTGATAAAAAAAAGAGAATGAAGGAAGCATGAAAAGCACGAAGGTAGAGAAATATAGAAAAGATCAATTAGATTAGATGTTATAAGAAAGACAAAGGGAGAAAAAAATTATGATTACAGGGCTAAAGAAAGGAGTAAGTACAAAGAAAAAAGTATAATATGTACATAGAGAGTGCATTAACCAGATCTTAGGAGTAAATGTAAAAGTTAATAAATTATGACCACAGGTAAAGGGGACAGAGATTGATGGGATATGGCGATAAATGGAAGAGATGAAAAAATCAGTATTAAAAGGGCTGCATACTATATAAATAATACTGAATCATTTATGGAAAGAGAAATTAGAAAGAAAACTAGAGAAAAATGTAAAAAGTTAAAGAAAGGGGGGTTGGGAACTATTACTACAAAGATAATAAAATTAATGAAGACGAAGAAATCTAGGTATACAATATAAAAAAGGGAATGTTTTTGCAGAGAATTAGGAAGAATTGGAGAGATATAATAAAAAAAGCAACAATAAGAAAATGACAGGGTGAAACGAGATAAAGTACAGAAAATTGAAAATACAATTCTGAAATGTGGCAAGATTATATAATTTATAGAAAAAAGAGTGGGATGTTATATAAAACTGGAATATAATAGGACTGGCAGAAACTTGGGATAATAGAGAAAAAAATTATATATAAATGCTAAAAAAACTTCTACTTAAAAATAAATTATGCAAAAACAGAACATAAAAAAGTAAAGCTAGATAGAGTAATAATAGCAATAAAAAAAGTAAAAAATAGAAATAATGAAAGTAAGTAATAAATATGACGAAATTATAACAGCAAAATTTAAATTAGAGGGAAAGGTAATCAATATTGTGGTACTGTACATGGGCAGAGAAAGAAAAGAAAACTATGAACATATGATAAAATGTATTTAAAAAAATAAAGGAGAGGCATTTGGATAGAAAAGGACTTTAATGCGTGGACAGGAGAAGAAGGAGGATAGATAAACAATTGGGGAAAAGGAAAAAGATTATCGAGGGATAAAATAATAAATATGGAAAAAATAAAATTAATAAATTGGATTGAGGAAAGGGGATTCTTTATTTTAAATAGGAAAAATGGAGGACATGATAGTACTTTTACATACAATGACAAGGTGAGTACAACTATAATAGACTAACTAATAGTTAATGAAAAGGCAGAAAAAAAACATAGAGTTGAAAATTTTAGATAATAAAAAGTCAAACTATCAACCTCTAAAGCTAGGAAGGATGAGAGAAATGAAAGTAAAAGAAAAAAGAAGAAACATTAAAAAAAATTGCGTGGAAAAAGGAATCCATAGCTAACTACAAAAAAATTAGAAACTGCAATAAATATAATAACATGAAAAGAATGAAAGGGGCTATTACCATGAAGGAGGGATTGAGGATTAAAGGCAAAAGAGAAACCTTGTAGAACGAGGATTGTAAAGACACACGAAGAAAAGCATTATAGTTCTACATAAAATAGAAAAAAGAAGAAGTAGACATAGTGTTGTACATAGAAAAGAGAAAGGCATACATAGAAAGAAAAAAGATAAGAAAAATAAAAGACAAAGAAGAAGAAATAAATAAGGTAAGGAAAGATAAAAGAGGAACAGTTTTCTAGAACATAGTAATTAGAAACAGGAAATTCTAAAATAAGTTGAAAGAAAATAAAACAAATAAAGAGTGGTTAGAGCACTTTAAAGATCTTTATAACGACGAGACATCAGAAAAAAGGAGGGGAGTATAGAGAGATGTAAAAGATATAGAAATAAAAGAGGAAAAATTCGAAGAAGTAAAAATGATTAAAAAGATAAAAAAGAGAAAATCAAGGGGAGGACAAAATCACTAAATAATGTGAAAATATGAATACGAAAAAACTCACAATAACTAAAACGACATTCTGAACGGCTCTTTGAATGATGGAAATCTACCAGAGGAATGGAAGTATGGAATTTTGACACCAATATGGAAAAAAGGGAAGAAAAGAAAGTAAGAAATTATAGAGGAATAACACTAATGCATACGAGATATAAAATATATGGGGAGACAGTGAAAAACAGATTTGAAGATTATACGAAGAAGAATGATAAATACGTGGAAACGCAATTTGGATTTAGGAGAAAAAGCACTGCGGAAGCCATGTACACATTAAACACAGCAGTACATATTTATCTGGAGAAAGATAAGTGGGAGGATTCAAAATTCCTTTTTAGATCTGAAGGCAGCAAGAAAACAAATATGGTAAAAAATAATGGAAGCCGGTATGAAGAACTACTTAATCAAAAATATTAAAGAACTGTATAAAGTCACGATTAATAAAATAAAAATAAAAGAAGTTATACGAGACATAAAGGCAAAAAGGTGGTGTGACAAGGATGTCCTTTAAGACCGAGACTGTTCAATATAGGAATGTCAAACCTAGAGGAGAATTTAAAAAATGTCAAGAATATGAGGGATAAGAAGTAGAAAAGCGATAATAAGATCCATAACATATGGAGATGATATTGTAATATTAGGAAAAAGTGAAACGGAATTGAAAGAAATATGGAAATAAATGTGGAATGAAATTAAGAGAAATTTTGCTTTAAAAAATGCTAGTAAAGAAAAGTTTAGAGATAAATATAGAAAAAACAAAAATTATGAAATTTAGAAAAGAAGGAAATAAAGGAAAAAATTTTGGGAACTTTTTATGGAATAATAAAAATGGAAGATGTTCAGTAAATGGTATGACTAGGTTACAACTTACAAAAAACAACTGCGACCTAAACATAAAAAGACGGTGACAAAAACAGCTAATCTGATACTTGAAAACATTTAGAACATTGAGAAGGTAGTATTTAAAGAGGATTTTAATCTAAGACTAAAAATTTTTGTTTCATTAGTTAAGAACATTTTTTTATATGGGGGAGTGGTATAGGGTGAAAAGAAAATACAAAAAAATATACATCAAATGGCGTCCAGGCTTGGAAAAAATATACAGATAGTGTAATAATGAGAGAGACAATATAGATATAAAATAGAAATAAAAGCAGTAAAAAAAATCCAGAAGATTTGCCAGCAAAATACTAAAAAGTGAAGGAACAAGTGTCATCAAAGAATGCATTAAAGCATGAATAAAAAAAGGAAGAAAGATAGAGAATAAGAAAGAAAAAATAAAGAAAGAAAACTTTATGTAAAAAAAAGATTGACATACTGGCAAAGCATCGATTATTGATCTTGGAGTAGGTAGGCAGAAAAAAATGGAAGTTACGGATATGGTATACGAGGAAGCAATAAATATAAGAATAGACCAACAGAAGTAAGTATGGTTAAGCTACATAGAAAAATCAATTTACACAAAAAAAGTGAAATATATCATCGTGGAAAGAGTAGAAAACAATAAATGTATTGACAAGTTCAGCTCTTCATGGAGCCGACGTCAAGAATGAAGGATAGGTGGTGATGGTGCGAAATGATTTGACAAGATGTTTTGGTTCTATTTTGCATAGCACGATACACATGCGTCGCATCGGCCATTTTCCGTGGATAGTTCTTATAGCCGCACTGAGGGCTCCTACCCGTCGGTGAGCTCCTGCTGTCGCCCGTAACTCCGGTTATGGGCTTTACGGGGCGATTTTTACTACGGTGGCATTCCAGGGAGAGTTTATGCATTTTCAAGAGGTGCCTGCTTCGACTCGTCCTGATCCGGTCGCTGAAAGTTTGTGAGGTTCTAACTGTCACTTGAAAGCCCCGAGGGTTTTTCTTGGGGGTTGCACAATACGATGCAGTAAGACCCGTTAATTTCCTAAATATTTGCGCAGCAATTTATTCTTTACTGTTCTGTGTTCAGGCTTGTCGCAGAAAAAGACGGGACACGTCAGTATATATTATAAATAGGAATATAGAAGAAGAGAAATAAAATTACTAGCTAGATATAGAATAGAAAATAAAAAGAGATCTAATAAATCGTGGATTGCATAAGATTAAAACAGATGTGGACTAAGTGAAGAGAAGAAGGAAACTTTAAAACACATCTTAGAAGAATGTAGAGAAATAGTAATGAGAACAAACCACCGAGAGTGCTGTATGTTGGAGAAAAAAAACATATTAAAACACTTTTGAAAATCAATGGAAGAGAGATAGAAAAAAAGAGAAATTGTAATTGACAAAACGGTTTAGACATACAAGAAGAACAGAAGAGCATAATATATAAAATTTAAGTAGAAAATTAAAGTGTAGTATGTAATTTAATGTTAAGAAAATATTTAATTGTAAAAATGCAGTAAGAGTATTATTTAATATCAAAACATCATAATATTAATAGTAATTTATTAAGGCAATTGTCATAATATTATTCAAATAAATAAATAATAATAATAAATAACTAGCGCAAGGATATACCGCAACGAAAATTTCATTAATCCAAATTTTATGGTATCAATAAAAATTATTGACATGCAATATGTTGACGCGCGCCGGGTCAACCGGGCGGGGCGCGGTCGTGCTAAGTGTGCGGCGCGTTGCCGCGATCGACCACCGGGGCCGTAAAGTAAAAACAAAAGGAACCCCACCGATTAAGCAAAAATCCGGGTCGGGCGGTTTATGGCACCTGTCGCCCGACGGATGATTGGGGGCCATAAACGCGTCTAGGCGACTGGAGCCGATAGAGGCCCGGCTTATATCGGTGAGGTAGACGGCGGCGGGGAATGCCCCAGCCGCGCGTTTCGACGTGTTCGACGCGCAGGTCCGAACGCGCCGAACAAGTGCCGCCCTGCACGCTCGACTTCCCGCTCGAGAAAGGTATTTAAGTCGAAGAACCTTGGCCAAAGGGCAGAGAGAGGAATTTCCGAGAAGGCAAGAAGAACACTACGCCGTAGCCACGGGAAGCTTGCTCCCGTTCACGCCGTAGACTTTTCCGCACCTCGCACCCCAATTGCCATTCTCAGGGTGAACATCAACGTCGTGTGCACCGAAAAACTAGGTGCGCCGTACACCGAAGCCGGCAACAGCTTCGGCACCGCGCCAACCGCCCTTCTCAGGGTGAGCCTTCAGCCCAGCGAACGCACCATAATCATCGGCCTTCGACGAGGCCTCTCAAGCGCCGTATGCACCGCTCAACCGGCGCACCGCACTTGCCGAGCAAGTGCACCGCGCCGACCGGGCCAGCACATCGCCAGCCCCCGTCCACTGGGCGACTCAGAAGAGGCCCAGGAAAGTGCCGGCGAGCGTTTTTCTCTCCTCCGAACCGGAGGAGACCCGGGACGAGGGAATATTTCCCCCCTCGGTGCCTTAACGCTGGATCTGCCCCGACCTCTCGGGAGCGAGATCTCCGTCAACTGACGGCCCAACGTGGGGCCAAACCCGAGAACCCACACCACTCATCCGACGAAGGGAAGGAAGAGAATACTTTCAGGAGTAGAAAAAAACCTGGTTGAGCCCAACCCAAATGAACGGGAGGAAATGCTCGTTCAATGAGCTGGTCCTTGACGAGGACCCCGCCGGCGCTCAACACGAGAGCGCGCCGACAACAAGCGCCCTCGCCGGCAGCTCCCAACCGACTGAACCTCAGTGGCGACAGGCCAAGGCAGCCCGCATCGAGCCCACCGAAGAAAACATCTTTGATCGCGACACTGAAGACGACGGAAGAGCGGCTTACGAGGGCAGCAGCGAAGATAGCGACTGGGGGTCTGCGGACGAGAGTTCCGCCTACCGAGCACCCCTCGGTGACGATGGGTGACCGGCGACGACGCCGCCTCTAGCAACACCTCCCTCAGCAGCGAAGACACCGACGACGAGAACACGTCCACCAACAAAGACACCAAGGACCACGGGTTCCTCTCAGCAGGGAGTTATCCCGAATCCGAAGACCTCCACGAAGCAGGAAGGCACGAATCGGACTCCGAATCCGACCCGGGCTTCTCGGACGACAGCTCGGCCGATACGATCAACGATCGCCGGGGTGACGAAGAGACAGTGGGCGTGTAGGTCCGCATCCGCCAACACCCCAACGACGGACAGATCGTGGTTCACGAGCACGAGGTCCACTACGCTGCCCCGGTCCGGGTTTTCGTCCAGCGCTCGGGGGACACAAGTGACGTCGAAGTCCACCTGTACTGCGGCCCTCTCGACCAAGTACGGTTTACCCTCGCGGACGTCGACGACAGCGGCAGCGACGCCGACGACAGCGACAGCGACGCCGACGACAGCGGCAGCAACGCCGACAACAGCGAAAGCGACGCCCACGACGAAACCGATGGCGACGATCATGCATCGGCCTCTAGACACGGACGCCCGGCGGGCGCTTAAGGATTGGGCCGTTTTAGCACCAGAGTTCCGTGGGGTCGCCGCGGAGGACCCAGAGCAGTTCCTGGACCTCTGTGAGGTAATCCTGCCCCCAACGCTATCGACGCTCCTGAAGACGTCGCTGGTCATCCAAAGACTGAAAGGAGCAGCGGCCAAGTGGTGGTCCGCTTACGGCACATCGTACACGTACGCGGAGTTCAAACTTGCCCTGGTGGGCAAGTTTAACTCCGAGTACATGCTCGAGAAACTGTTGGTGCAGTTTCATACAAGGAAGTAAGCGGAGAATGAGCCAGCTGCCCCCTTCATCGGGGAGAAGAAGCACCTGGCAAGAAGGCTCATGCCGGAGCTCCCCGAGCGGGCCCTCGTCCGGAAAATCACGGCCACCCTCCGCCCAGTTCTCACGGCCCATCTCGTCGGCAAGGACATCGCGGACGTCGACCACCTGACGACCTTGGCGGAAGAGCTCGAACGGATCGGCGCGGAAGTTACCACCGAGAGACGGCCGAAAGAGACCCCGTCATTGCGAGCGCCTAGGACAACGACGGCGATGAGCCGACTACCCGCCGGAGGTAATCCCGGAGGCCAGGCGGAGAAGAGGAAACCGCCGACGCCGTGCCCCGACTGAAACGGAGACCACTGGTGCCGCGACTGCACGATCAACGGCCAGCGGGGAAACTGGCGAACGGGCAGAACGGAAAGAGCTAGTACATTTTAGGACAATTACTTATCAAACGCTAAATACATGCAATACGAAAAGAAGTACACTTATAACAATAAATATAGTAAGTAGTTTACTGAACAATATAATTGCTATAATACATTAAAGTACTCTGGTACATATTTAAATTAATAAATTTTATTAACATATTTAATTTTATCTTAAAAATTAAACATGAAAAGTTTATGTATTCTTTCATTTATACTTGCATCATCACTTTTTACTTCTTTTTATCATTTGACAACAGTCTTAATATGTTCAAATAACGATTTTATTCTAATACTACTCAATTTAACGTATGGCTTGATAACAATAATTATAATATCTAAATAACTTTGATTAATTATTTAATTATCTTTTTTGCAATAATTTTTTTGATGAAAATTTTTATTATAAATAATTAATTTAATAAAGAATAAAAATTTAAATAATTAGACGTCGAAAATGTGGTACATAATTAACGGACATAAAATAACTACTTGTCTATAAACATTCAAGAAAAACTTAATAACAATTACTAAGATTATTAATAATCTTAGAAACACTAGAGAAGCATATGTTAACACCATTCGATTATTAAAGCTTTTTAGAATAAATATTATAAAAATAAGAGAAGTTTTAAACATATTATCATTTAGCAGTTCTTTTAAATAATAATGTAAAACGATAATGTAAATCTAAAAATATAATAAATATACTTCGATAAATATTACATAAGTATATGCTTAATTGTATTATATTTCTTATACATTTTTTTTTACTCACAGTAATCAATCATATGTAATATGTGGGTAAGCATTACATATTTTATGATACTGAGAAGAACAATACTTATCAGTAAACCATTTACAAAATAGAAAGATAGTTATGGTTAACTGATATAAGTAAATCGGTATGAATATAAAAAGAGCATTGCACAGACAAGTAGAAATTTATACAGGTACTGATGATATAAAGTCTCATTCAGCTTGATAAAGTATATGACACCCAATTCAACAATCATTTTGATTGTAATAACAAGATAAAAATTATAAAACCACAGCATATCTCCATCCCTATTTTTGCAAATGGAGATTCTAGTTTCATTACCACGGTTAAAAAAAAATAAAAACTTTGAAATTAATTTAAATTACAGTTGATTATACAAAAAAAATACATTACATTAAATTATACTAATAACTATTTCGTTGAAATGTTTAAACATAATAAAAACAGTATCTGAAATTTATAAATATCAAAATTTTTATAATGTTGATTAGCATTATGAAATCATAATAATTTTTAAAAAATATTATAAATATAGATATTTTTGTTTATTAATACTTGATTTTTTCGATAATCATATAAAAGAAAATAAAATAATACTTTTTATAAAGTTATAAAAATATTTATTAAATAATATCGCAATAAAAATTTTTATATAAATATACCAAGATGTAACTAACCGTCATGAAGAGGATCAATGGTATGAATCATTAGTTGAAGCAGGCCATGTCTAAATTTTGCTTGATTTTCTTTGAATTCTATAACTCCAATTGTATTTGGAACACCTCGTGAAATGATACTATTACATCTGCTATTTTTTTTTCTATCGCTACATTCATGTATATCATGAGTAGAAATTTCATTATTATGACTTTCTTCAATTGCACTTCTAATACAATTTTCACTGGAATTAGTAGTATAAGGATGCTGCTGAAACATGTAGAATAAAAATAAGTTATGTTTTTACCTTAATAGTGAAAAATTGTTAATTTACAATATATTTTTTTAATTAAATATAATTAGTATTACATAACTTCTTGGTAGCTAATAATCTCAGACAAGGATTATATTTATATATTTAATATTTTTAGATTTTTTAAAACCTTTAAACATATTTAATTGTTATCTGTTTTAAATTAATATATTTATCTCGTGTTTCTTAAGAATATTTACTTATTTATTAAAACAATATACTTATTACAATAGAATTTCATTTAAATTATTAATATTATATTTTTTAAATATTCTAATACATTGACAATATACATAACAGAATTTTGTGAATTTCTTAATTATATTTTTAATTGATATTATAGAGAAACAAGAAACTACTTTCTTTTTTACCGTACATAATACACAAGTAGCAGATGATTTATTTTTTGTAGCAACAAGTTTATATAGTGAAAGTGTCTTATATAATATAATATAACACAATAAATCATAAGGGTGTAATGTTTTTTAGCATATCTTTCTAAACCTAATTTGATATATTTTTTCTTGGGATATTTACAGCAATTTTTACAATAAGTAAAAATTAAAATATTTTATAATCGCAGTTTTTGAATTGAAGGATTATAAAGTCTTATATTTATGTTGAAATAACCTGTATGCGTAAATTGTTATATTTCCTGTTATATACCACTTGTTGTGACTAGCCTATTATTTGATTATCTTTCTTGCTCAGATGGGTATAAGCTGCAAGCATCTTCAGTCTTTTTTTCTGATTTTCCTAGTCCTGAAGATTCGGTGTTTTTTATATCTTTTATTTGATCCTTGTATATGTCCAAACTACCGTAACGATCCCTGTCGTTACTATCGCACGTATTTGTCACCTACTTATTTACGCCTACCCTTCTGTACTCCCGAATATCCTAGACGACGCGACTCACTTATTTTCTTCCCCTAATCTAACAAGATAAATTCCCTTAGACTACCCTGACATAACAATTATGACTGACTTTCAATTGAAACAAGATTACCTTCCCTATTTATTCCCTTCTATAAAAACCTACTGCAACAGCAAACCAGACGCACTTTTCTTTCTGACTTAGTTGCCGTCACATAGTTTTATATATAATTTTAACTCAGTCACTTAGTTAATAAATAAACCTGCATTGCTATATCACGCGAAGTTTCAAATATAAATTATTTTAAAGGTTAATACAACCTAATAAATATAATTATAAGCTAAATTAAGATTCGAATTGTAAGCTAAATTAAGATTTAAATAAACGAGTATCGTGGAAAAGAGCAGCTGTAGTAAGTTGAAAACCCTCAATACTTCACACTATCATAAAAAGTCAATTATTGTTTAATTTATGGTAAATATGTAAGTTCATAATTGATATTTCAACATTTGTACATCTTAGTACTACTCTCTCTGTATCATATAGGTATACAATAGAGTTTATTAATATAAAATAATATAATAAATGTTAATCTTGTATCTTAAATTAGTTTTATTTGGCGCTAAATAATCTTCGCCTTTACATCCTTATTCTTTCAGTGATAATTATAAATATAGATAAATTCTAGGAATTTCTTTTTATGTTGTTAATATTTTAAAGACGAGTATAGTATATAATATTCAAAATAAGAATAGAGCTCATTAAAAAATGAAGAAGAATCAGAATTTCTTTCTCTTTCTCTCTCTCTCTCTCTCTCTCTCTCTCTCTTCTCCCTCTCTCGCTAGATCTCAAGATAATTAGGTTGTTTCTACGTACGCCTTGAGAAAGAAAATTAATGATTTTTGGAATTACCTACAGAAATAGAAAAGGAAAAAAGGAAAAACATTATGACTATTTTTCTGCGACTGTTCAAGGTACAAAAAAAAATTAACGTAATATTGCTCGCGCGAATTAGAAAAAAAATTAACGGGTTTTTAAGAAGCGATTGTACAACCCGTGAGTCTTTGGGGAAGCAATCGAATCACTGTTAAGGTTTTTCGAAAACGTATTAAATAACCAATATATAAATTTGCCTGGAAAAGCAGAAAGACAGCATTAGCTTCTCACCGTGCCACAGAACATTTCGTACTATGACGTATAATGAAATATTATTGAATTTGCTCATTTTTCCCATCTTCCTCCTCACTTGACAGCATCTCCTGAAGAAGACGCGCATGTTATGTAGATAACGTTAAGGTCATGTTATTAGATGATTCATTGAACGGAAAAATACAATGTACAAATTTTTCATTTCTCTAAATAAGAAAAGTTATTCTAACGAATATAAAATGTATTTAAAGTTTTAACATACTCATCGTACTATGATACGCCCCTTTTCGATTCATTGCAATTTTACTAGTGCTATAAAAGAAATATAAATCAGAAAATTTTTTAAACAAAGCCTAGAAAATTAGCATCGTATAGTTAGAATACAGATATTTAAGAAGGAAGAATTTAAAACAACCAAGAAATTATAATATATATATTTTTCGTCTACAGTATTCAAATTAAAACATTTTTATCTCCCTTCATTTAAATAATTTAATAACTTCATTGAAAACATTATAGTCATTTACTTCTCATTAAAATTTTCTTTAATAGTATTTAGTGTAATGCCTATTTTGAGACCGATTCAAATGAATTAAATATTCGTTATATTAAATGTAGTATATCTAAGTTTAGTAATATATTATGGGAATCATATTGAATATATTTGAACATGCATTGTGGTCAACTCTAATATAATAGACATTAATAGATCTTATTTTTATTAATCTTCACAAATATTTTTATACATGTTTATAGAACTCTATATATGTAATGTTTATGTAAAAAAATTGATATATTACAAATATAACAATGTATGATACAAAATTTATAATATTTAAAAAAGAAAATCTTCGTAAGTGCTAAAATGTCACTGTATGTAAGCAGATTTATATATTAAGAATAAGATAGAAAATTCATTAAATTTTCTGACATTAATTAAAAATACAAATAAGTGTATAAAACATATCAGTAGTTCTATCTGTAGCTGGAGGGAGAGAATGATGGCGGAGTGATAAAAGTGCCTGAGAATTTGATAAAATTAATTAGAAGTAAAAAAATGTGTTGAATAAGGTAAAAACAAAAAACGTAATAAAACGAAGTGGTGTAAAAGTTATAGATTACAACAGATAGAAAGAAAATAAAAGAGAAATAGTGTATTGTGAGAAAAGTGAATAATAGAAAAAGTTAAAAACAGTGAAGTTAAAAAAAAAACGGGGCTAGTTAATAGAAGAGAGAACGGCGCAAGCGCTGCGCGTAAGAATCAGAAAAGAGAGGGAATATATTACATACGGTTAGTGTCTGGTATTAAGGGTCGTTCACAATGAGCAAGAACGCTGATATCAGAAATGTGTTGAGAAGTGAAAAAAGGTGGAGATATTAAGCGGATATACTCCAGACAAATCATTAACAATTAACAAACAAGAGATAGAAAACATGTGCAAAAATTTAATAAAAGAAATGAGAAAAGAATGGAAAAATAGAATAGAAGAATTAATAAAAGAAAAAGTGGAAATAGTAATAAAGGAGAATTTAAAAGCGGCATTAAACGAAAAAACAAAAGAAATAAAGAAAGAAGTGAGTGAAGCAACAACACAAGAACTACGTAAAGTATGGGAAAGTACAGTAAAAAATTTAGAAGAAACAAAAAGAGTGGAAAAAGAAATTGAGAAAGTAAGAGAAACAACAGAAAAAAGAGAAAACACAGAAGAAATATATAAATAAATTACAGGATAGAAGGATAGGATCAATCTAAAAGAAAAAGAAATGAAGGAAATGAACGAAATAATAAAAAGAAATGAATAGGAAAGGAGAGAATATAAAAATAAGGTAAGTATCTTAGATACAGAATTAGAGACGATAAAAACGTTAGAAAAAGTAATGGAAGAAAGGGAAGTAGAAAAAACACAGAGAGGGAGTAATGAAAAGGAATAACTTAGAAGATAAACAAATCGAGAAAATAGAATGGTTATTAGAAGAAAGAGAGAAAGAGAGAGAAAAAATAAAATAGTAATAGCAGGATTAAAAAAAGAAATAAACTACAAAATAGAAGGAATAAACGATTGGCTTAAAAAAAACTTAGATATTAACATAAAAACAATAAAAATATGGCAAATATGAAAAGAAAACAGAGGATGGTGGGGAGTAGAATTGGCTGGAGAGGAAGACAAAGAGAGGATCATGAAGAGAAAAAAAAATACTTAAAGGAATAACTATGTTCATAAACAACGATGAAACATACTTGAAAAGGGAAACAAGTAAGATAATGAGAGAGAAATGCAGAAATCTACAGGAAGAGGGAAAAGAATTTTTTTAGAATAAAAATAAATTAATAGAAGAAAAAGAAATTTTGTCTTACAGCGAAACAAAGAAACAATAGTTTCGAAAAGAAACATAGAGAGAAAGAGAAAGATAAGAAAGAAAATTCAAGAAGAAAGATGAAGAAAGTACTTAAAGAAATGAATATGGGTTGTGGAATATAGCAGGGCTTCAAAACATAAAAAAAGAAACATGGGAGGAAATGCGAAACGGGACATAATAGGACTGGTAGAAAAAAGGGTAGAAGAAAAAAAAGTGAATGGATTAGAGAAAAATTAAAAAACTTCGAATACAAAATGAACTATGCAACTAAGGAAATCAAAAAAACGAGAGAAGAAATACTATTAGCAATAAAAAAAAGTAAAAATGTAAACATTGTAGAATTAGATAGGGTGAATGAGGAGACACTATGGGCAAAATTGAAATGAAAGGAAATAGAGATAAATATAGGGCTGGTGTATATGGGAAGATTCAAGAAGAAAATTATGAGTGGTTAGATAAGTTTAGTGAAAAAAACAAAAGATAAGTGTGCGTGATTTGCGGAGATTTCAACGCAAGAACTAGGGAAATGGAGGATGGTTAGAGAAATGGGGTAATGAAAACCGTAAATCAATGGATAAAAAGATAATCGTAGAAGGGCTCAAACTGATAGATTGGGTAGAAGAAAATGGATTTTTCTTACTTAATGGAAAAAGAGGGAGAGAAGATAGTGTATATACTTTTAATAATAAGCTAGGCTCATCAGTCATAAACTATGTGATAATAAATGAAGAAGCGGACAACATAATAAACAAAATGAAAATACTAGATAATATAGAATCAGATCATTAACCGTTAAAAATAAAATGGGTTAATGAAATAATAACAGAAAATAAAACAGAAGAAAAAATAACAAAATTAATTTGGGATGAAGAGGCAATTGAGAAGTTTAAAGAAAATTAAAAAGAATTAAAAGAATTCACAAAATGGACAGATCTAAAAGAAAAACTGAAAGAGGCAACCACTACAAAGGAACTTAATAGAAAAATAACAGAGGAGACCCATGGTGAGAAGAATGTTGAAAGAAAAAACTAGAGGTTATAGATGAATATAAAATATGGAAAAAAGGAGCAGTTAAAAAAAACAGAGAGAAATATCTAGAAAAGAGAAAAGAATACAGAAGTCTGATTCTAACTAAAAAAATAAAAAACAAAGGAAAAGAAATGAAGGAAGCTTATAACGACAGGACTGGGAAATCCTTCTGGAAAATAATAAACAATGGGAGGAAAAGTAAAAACGGCACAGAGGAAAACATAAAAAAAGTAGATTGGTTAAATCATTTTAAACATCTTTATGAAGAAAATATGATAATGAAAAATGAAGGGGAAGAAAAAAGAAGGGAAATAGAGATAGTTAGAAGTGAAGAAGAAATAGAAAAATTCTCGATAACAGAAATTATAAGTACAATAATGAATATGAAAGACAAGAAAGTCCCAGAAGAAGATGGAATAATAAGTGAAATGTGGAAACAGGCAGGGGAAATGGTATGGAAAAGTCTCACAAACATATTAAACGAAATTGTAAAAGAAATAGTAATACCGGAGGAATAGAAGAGTGGAATTATAATATCAATCCACAAAAAAAGAAAGAAAGATGAAGTTATAAACTACCGTGATATTACTATGATGAACACAGAATATAAAATATATACCCACCTGATAAAAGAAAAAATAGAAAAACATATGGAAGGAAATAATCAGTACATCGACACACAATTCGGTTTTAGGTGTGGTAAGGACACCACAGATGCCATATACACACCAAAATCTGCGATCGATGTACAACTAGGAAAAACAGAAGGTGAAATATGGATCTGTTTCATTGATCTTAAAGCAGCCTTTGACTCGATTAATAGAAAAGCTATTTGGAAAAGAATGGAAAAAATAAAGGTTAAAAAATTCTTAATTAAGTGTTGTAAGAACATATACGAAAATGCGTATAATAAAATAAAAATAAAAGATATCATAGGAAACTTAAAATCAAATAAAGGAGTGAGACAGGGATGTCCTCTGAGCCCGACTGTATTCAATATAGGTATGTCGGATTTAGAAGAACATCTTGAAAAATCAAGAACCTCCGGTATTGTAATAGATAATTTAAGAATTAGAAGTATTTTATACGCGGATGACATAGCTTTGCTAGGTAAGAACGACATCGAATTGAGAGAACTATTAAGATTGATTAAAGAATTTTTAAAGAACAAAGGACTGGAGATAAATGTAGATAAAACGAAGATAATGAAATTAAAAAAAGTTAATAAAACAAGAAAGAAAAATAATTAAATCTTTACATGGAACAATAATAAAATAGAAATAGTTAAACACAACTAGGATACGTAATTTCGAATAATAATGAAAATATATTACATAAAAGAAATCTAGTAAAAAAAGCAAATTTAGTGATAGGTCACTTATGGAGCATTGGCGAAAAGTACTTTAAGGACGATTTTAAAATAAGAATGAAAATATTTGATGCAATGATAGAAAGTGTATTACTTTACGGTGCGGAGATATGGGGCTGGGAAGGATGGAAAGAAATCGAAAGAGTACAGAAAAAATACATCAAATAGTGTTTGGGGCTAAATAAAAACACACCAGATAGTGTGTTAATGTTAAAAACGAATAGAGTTAAAATCGAGTCGAAAGCGGCCAAAAGAGCAATGAGATACGAAAGTAAAATCCTGATCAGTGAAGGTAATAATATTGTAAAAGAATGCATAAATTATAGGATTGAAGAAAGAAGACATGGAAAATTGTAAAATAAGAAACAAAAAAGAAAAAAAACTGACAGTATTGAGTTTAAAATTTTGGAATGATATTGGATGGTCGGGGATAATATGGAAAGAAAAATCTATGAATATGGAAAATCTTATAGAAGAAGCAATAGAAATACGAAATGGTCAGAATAAACAAAGATGGATTAGCCACATAGAAGGTTCTAAGTACACAAAAGAAATAAAGAATATAATTTTAGAGAATATGGAAAAAGCGGGTTGTATTTATGAAAAAAGAAATAATGAGAAAATAAATTCAGGAGTAAAAATGTTGGCAAGATTTAGGATGGGCAATGAAAACTATGCAAACAATTATTGGTTGAAAGAAAAAGATAAAAGTTGTAAAGTATGTGGAAAAGAAGAAGAATCATTAAAACATATTTTTGAAGATTGTAAGGTTTTAAAAATAAAAGAAAGGAACTGGGAAGAATGCGTCAAATATAATAAAAAAGATGTGAGCAGATTATATAAAATACATTGGAATAGAATAAGATTGAAGAAAGAGAAAGTAGGAAACACAGAAGAAATAGTATAAAGAGTATAAATTTAAAATATAAGTATAGAATTTAAGAAATTTAAAATGTAAAAATATTGTATCAGAGATAGTATATTAAATGACAAAATGTACAATTTAGAGATATAAAAATTATATATGTATTACAATGTAAATATTTATATAACAAAATTTTTATTCAATAAACTATTATTATTATTATATCTGTAGCTCAATTATATAATATTGAAATATATATATTCTGTGCGCGTGTATATAAATACAAAATCAAGTCTTATTCTTCTTTTTCTTGAGATTAGAACAATATAATTCGAATAAAACTCCAATATAATAATAAAACAAAAATATTTAATTTAAATTCAACATATCAAAAAATTTGTATAATATTTCACCAATTTTATAAAAAGTTCAGATTGTTTGTATAAAATTGATTTAACAATGTGTCAGTATTATTATACCGCTTATTTTCTAAAAAAAATATACTGTATTATATCAAAAGCACTTGGTATTGAAAACGGTGGATGATAAATGAAACATCGTCAATACGAATAGTAAAAGAAAGTTTGATTCAGTAAAGAATTAAGCAAAGAATAAGTTAAAAGGGGAATAAAGAAAGAAAAGAAATAATAAAGAATTCAGGGAAAAAAATAAAAATAAAATAAAAGTGTCACAAATGAGATAATAGTGGCAAAGTGAAAGTTTTAAAGTTGAGTGTAAGTGGAAACATGGTGGAGAAATAAATTTACATAGCATTGCATACGTGTGAAGAATAAAGTAACCAAATGACAAATGACAGGATAGATATATTATTGTCATAGTTGAATAGAGAGCGCCAACATAATAAGTAAAGATAAAAATAATAAAACAATTTTGACTAACCAATCATTAAACAAGAGTAAGGTCAATAGTTCATGAGAAGCTTTGGCGAATTTGGAACAAAAGAATATAGGAAAAGGTACGGAGAAAATAAAAAAGATCATAATTAAAAGTATAATTCTCTAAATGAAGAAGATAATAATAAATAAAAAAATAATTGACAAAAGAAAAAAGAGAAGTTAAAGAAACACATATAAAATTAATTAAAGAAATAAAAGAACTAACGGTTCTGGAAGAAAAATAAAACTAAAGAAAAAGAGGAAAAAATGGAGTCGAAAAGCAAAGGATAGAGGAAATATGGAGAAATATCGTGATTACAGGTTTAAATGCAAGAAGATTTGATAGGTTAAACTTGGATTTGGGATTATTTAAAAATAAAAGTAAAGGTAAAAAAATTTATGTGCATAAAAACAAGTAAAATAAAAAATGATTGAAAATTGAATTAGAAACGAGAAAATACAAATCAAAGATTAAAAAAAAGTGTCTTGAATGGTAGTTAATTTTACATAGATAAAGACATCTCATATGCAGAGAGATATATCAGGGAGACAATACATAAAAATTTTATAGAATTAAAAGAAAAGAGATAAAAATAAAAGTATATATAAATAAATTTGTTGGAGAGATGGAAAGTTATTTAAAATTGTATCTTAGAAAGTATGGAGTATTTAGAAGTATTTATATTCTATACATATATTTAGAGAAATTAGAAGTTATGGAATATTACGTGGTGGGCTTGGAGCGGATAGATACAAGAGGATAGAGTAGTAATTCTAGAAAAATATATAGTTAGATTCGTTGAAATATAGGAGTCGCAGGAGATTAAATTTAAATTTTTAGATATATTTAAAGGCTAAAATAATAATGAGTAAAGGAAAGAGAGAAAAGAAGGGAAACGTAAAAGATGGGTTGATACTAACCATTAAAGAAACGAAACGAAAATTAAAGGTAAAAATAGAGACAAAAGCAGTAATCTCATTTGAGATTGAAATAAAAAGGAAAGGATACATCATAAGTTTTAGTACAAACATGTAACAAATAATAAATATATACTTAAAGTAAATAACGGAGACGAATTACACATGAAATTTATTTCAAATTATTAAGAGAACAGCATGTGTTTCACTATAAGCCGTTTCACTCAAATAGAATTAATAAAAAAATCTTTACTTCAACCAAAAAATGAAGATAGTAAACTCGTCCACCTCACTATCGGTGGAAAATGGATGATCATTAGTTGAATACTTGTTCTTTTAATGGGATAAATAAATGGTTTTGCTATTATTGCAATACAATAAAATCACACAAAAAAACAGAATATTATAATGAACTAAGTGGATCGAAACAATTCCTTCAAATCAAATATTATCTCCAACCAAGATCCTCCAATTTCAATCTTATAAGAAATTCAATGCCAAAATTCAAGATAATAAAGAAAATAAAAATTAAGAGATAATCAGGAATGCAACGGATAAAATCGAAGGGGGAATATGAAGAAAACATATATGTGCTTTGGCAGTTTTATATTATATATGTCATTGTGCATGCTACATGTTTTTCGGCAGTTTTTAGTTACTCCTATGCAGTTAACTTTTGCTATGCGGTCAATTGTCTTTATGCACTTACTTTTACGCAGTCCTGTCACATTTACGCATCCTAGCTGTTTTCTAGTATTGTAAATTCAGAATGTATTTAACTATGATACTGAATATAAAATTAAGATTTGTAAGTGATTACTTATATAAGTAAGTAAGATTATTTATTAATACATATAAATAAGTTGTGTTATTTATACTAACTTTTACTCATTCACGAACACCACCCACACTTTGCTCGCATAAATCGAATACGAATAAAGCAAACATAATTTTAGGAAAACTATGAAGTATTACGTAAACGTATAATAGAAAGGTTTTTATGGGAGATTTTGAGGGGGGGGGGTAAAATTATTCAACAGTTTTATAGAAATCGTATTACGATATAGAGTAGAAATATGGGAATGAAAGTATAATAAAGAGATAAAACAAATTAAAAAAAAAATTAAGTGGGTATTAAATTTAGACAGGAACACACCAGATTATATACTAATGTTGGAAACAAAAGTAAATGAGCTAGGAATAAGAGCTGCAAGAAGTTTTTCTTTGATCAAACAATGTTGGATGCGTTTGAGATGAAAATATTTAAATCTAAAAATGATGGTATATTCAAAGAAAGTTTAAAAGTAAGAATACAAGAGAAAAAAGAATATGAAATGGTTAAAAATAAACTAAAGAAGGGGAGGGAAATTTATTCGTAGTTTCTCACTCGCACTGCCTACATCTATCCCATTTTTGACTCACTTACAACTACGTCACTATTAAAACTTACAGCTGACGAAGCTTTTTCCTGTTTTTATTTTACTCTCTCTCCCTCCCTTTCATGTTCTCTTAATACATCCAAGCTTCACTTATCAATTGATCTATCTTTTTTTTCTCTTTCTCTCTCGCTCACCTTATGATGCACACCACGAGCTCTATATCTTCTCTCTCTCTCTCTCTTACTATTTTCTTCGTTCTCGTTCACTTTTCCTATGATTCCCTTTTTTCTTTCTTTGGCTAACTACAAAGGTTCCGAACGCCGTAAATGGCGAAGTTATGAGAATTCAAGGTAATGACCTGCGGGAGATACTCCACCGAGAAATCTGAGCCAGTAATCGTGATTGCAGTGATCCGACAATTAATAAGTACAAGTATCTAAATAATCAATAAAAATAGGATTATCTTTCTTCTGACTGATTCTAACTCAGTATACATTCTATCTTCGGATAAAAATAATATTATGAATACTTCGAATTAATGGAAGGAAAATATATAATAGCTAGATTCGTTTAACGTAACATTAAAAAGCAAACTTAAGACTTTCAAAATAACAAATAATAACCACATAAAATATTAAAAATTTTGGTATTAAGTTAGATTTTCGTTAAACGAACGTAAAGTAAAGTAGTAATTGTTTTTCCCTTATTTTATATTTTTATTAGTATATATAGCTTCAGAAAAGATTAAATGGTCTATAAAATATCTTGAGCACGGATCCTACTCTGCGCACAAGTCAAGCTCTCGCGTTAAGACTTAATACTCATACTCTCTGTATATTATTTACTAAATGGCAAATTTTATACTCAGCTTAAACTTAAATAGAGATTAAATGAAAACTCTTAGTATTTTATTATAATTACAACTCAAATTATTAGTATATTTAGTTTAATTTTTCATTTTTATTATGGATACCTTTTAATCAAAAGTATTTATAAATAATAATATAATTTACAAACTTATATTTTCTTTTTAAATACATAACCACGTGAAAAATAAATATTTCTTAAAAACAAAATGAAGTTGAATTATTATGTAATCAATACATGACTGTATGTATATTAACAGGTTTTTCTACTTACCAATATCTCTACAGCATTCTGATGCTGAAACAATATAAATTTTATTACTTAAAAGTGATAAAAATTTTCGGCTCGTATATTATATATTTACTATTTAAAGTCATTATGTTTATGATTTAATATTTATCATTTTATTTTTCATTAACATAAAAAATAGACGTTGAAGAATATTTTAAAACTTATTAATATAATTTAGAATTCAACTTTAGAAGAGGTATAATAAATTTTAACAATAACTTGTGTATTTAACAGAAGAATACGTCTTTAAATAACGCAACTATGGGTATCTTATAAAATATAAATTTTGTTCGTTTTCTTTAAATTATTAAGACTATTTTATATAATTTGACAGTTGTCTGTAGCCTTTTATCCCAAAGGATTTGTTACAAAAAGTGTTCTTATTAGCTTCATTAGTTGCTCTTACCACCTTGAATTGTAGGTCGAAAATCTCAAAGTTTCTTCTGCTTCGGATATTGAATTTTTTTCTATTAAAATCCTCGAAACCCTTATGCTTTGGAATAGCTCAAATTTCACAGCTTATTTTAGTTTAAATATTTATTTATGTATATTTCTATATAATATTACGATTTACACTAGAAATCCCTTTTGTTTTATTTGTCGCTGTCGATCGGCACCATCGCTCGATACTTAAGCCGATTGCATAGACAACATAACAATAAATAGTACATAAAATTTATTTATAATGAAAAAGTCATTTAGAGTGAAAATTTTACTTAAATTGTTAATAAGGTTAAAATTAATTTTAAAAATTGTCATTTACAGTTAATTCATATGAGTCATTTATTTTTAGATAAAAATTCCGTTGAAAATATTTTTTAATAGTAAATATCTATGACAAGAATGCCATATCAAACACTGTGTATAAAAAATAGTGATTTTAATGCAAGAAAGCTAGTATTCGAAGATGTACGAACTTGAAAAAATACTGGACGAATATTATTGCTAAACGCTTAATGTTCACAATTATATGCTTATAGATCAACAGTTAGGAAACAGTCAAATAAAATGAAAATAATGTCAGAAAGTTAGAAAATAAAGAATTGAGTGGTATTTAAGTTATTGGAACAATATTTTATAAATTATTTCTTATATAGCAAATATTATATTTGAAATATTAAATTACGCGTTGAAACTGTAAAAAAACTGTTTCGGTGATAAAAAAAAGTTTTTTACACCAAATTCTCACTGAAAATAAAAAAGTTTTAGAATTAAACAATTCTAATGAATTCAGATCATTCAGTAATTTAGTTTATTTTATTGGACGACGTATACATTGTTATAATATCGATGCTATTTATTTACACATAAAAAATGTATACAAAAGATTTACACTTAAAAATTTACATATTGTTTATACCTAAAATTCAGAAAAATAATTACATTTTAATCGAATTTAGATTTGTCATCAATCAGATACATGGTCTATTGCTGTCTGACTGATTCTTTTTGCTTTATTTGAGGTTTTTATTCTTTTAGCAAATATTTGATGAATGGTTTTTTATTTTTGTTGTGTTTATGATGTGATATTCTTATGTTTTATTTTGTATTAAGATCAGGCAATACGTCATATGAATGAAGATTTTGTTATTTGGTGGAATTAAAATCAATTATTTGGATTGTTTCTTATAAACTTTTAAATAATATGAATATATAATTAGGATTATAAGTCACTTTAATAAATACGTTTTATCTAAGTGTTAATAGAAAAAGACCTGAATAATATAAGAATAAATATGAAAAATTAATTCTTTTGCATAAAAATTTTTAGATGTATAATGAAAAACCTGTAAATATTATCTACAAAAAGTGAAATAGAAAGTTTTA
This sequence comes from Platyscapa corneri, assembly GCA_018907185.1. NCBI lineage: Eukaryota > Metazoa > Arthropoda > Insecta > Hymenoptera > Agaonidae > Platyscapa > Platyscapa corneri. Next base: position 134,389 of record JACCHW010000030.1, read on the forward strand.
TCTCACTTAATCTAATTTTTATAGATTGGAATAGATTGTCATCTATTCCAATCTATGAATTTATATCTTTTTAGAAAAAGGTAAAAATTTTTACTGCAAATAGATCTATTTGCTACCTAAAATATGGAGAAAACTATCAATTTTTATGGAACATACTTTGAATAACAACTGTACAAAAATCAGAAAATTTTATTGTACTAAATATTATTTTACATGTAAATTCACACAGTCTTTCGTTCACTTAAAAAATAAATATAAGCTCTTATTAGAAATTTTTTGAGTGTTTTATTATTATACTATATTTATTATAAAATTTTTTATACTCAAAACGTAATGCACAAAATTTAAACATATTTCAGTTTTTATATTATATTTAAACATTACAATTGCATACGTCCTTTTCATTATATTTATAGCACTTAAAATTGAATGTAAAACCATACTTTTTGTTTATATATTAGTTGACTCAATTTCCAGTATGGTCTAGCTAAGTTATGACTAAATGATGCAATTGTGATAAAGAACTATCTTTCAAACAAGGAATTAGGGAAGGCACGCCTATATTATACAAAAAAATTCAGAGTATAAAAATTAATTCTTATGTACCCTAAACCAAGTCAGATTTTCTACTAACATACCTATGTTTTTATTCAATTATTTATAACACTGACAACTGTGTTGGCTATGTATTTAATATTACAAATCGTCCTGATATATGTCTTTTTTTATCCTTCTGCCTCAAAACATCTTTCGTGTGGCATCAGTTCATCGAAATAAGTCAGGCTATTTTTTTCGGTACAAGAATGTAGAACACAGGATATTTAGCCATTTCAATATCGGTGCGTGTCTATCAAAACATTAGTCATCCATGTTGCTGAATTCTATTTTTACTAAGTTCAAATTGAAGTGCCTTGTTAGTAGGTCAAAAGACTTTTGGAACTTTTATTCTAAAACTATTCTAATATTTATGTTTAAATCAGAATTCTATACAAAAAAGTTATGCTCTCATTATAGAAATTGAGAACTCAAGAGATGTCACATGGTCTTTAACAAAAACATCATATAGTTTTCCATTTCGATTGCACCTTATCAGTATAGACTGTCTTTCTCCTCTAAATTCTTCAATTATAAACGACATTCTGCATTTGTAGAACCTAAATCAAGCTCTTACCACGAGAAGAATTTACTAAAATTGACGATGTTTTATATAACACTAAGATAAAATAATTATTTACCTCATATTGATACAGTTGTTAAATAAGGATGAAAATTCTGTCCAGCTTTAAATCGGGAAATATAAATAATGCTAACGAAAAATGGATTACAGAAAAACAGAAATTATGTAGATTATGTGGAGAAAAGAAAGAAACGTATATACATATTTTAGAAGAGTGTATTGTAGCAGAATTAGGGGAAAGAATTGGGACAGCTGCATGGGTAGAAAAAATAATAAGATTTCAATACTATAAAGGATAAACAGGAAATTAGAGAAAAAAATAAAAGAAAATATTAAGGAAAAAAGAAAAGGGTGATAAAAGAAAAAAACAATATGAAAAAAGGATGAAGAGTACTTAGAGAGTTGATATGTGAAGAGAGGAAAGAGATCTCAGCGAAGAGAAGATAAATGAAAATAAAGTGAAAAAGTATGAATAATAATAATAGATATATTAGATTTAATGACGAATAGATATAATATGAATAAACAAAAAGTAATTTAAACAGTATTAAGTACAAATAAATGTTTAATGTTAAAAAATAATGAAAAAAGTTAATATTAAGAGAAAATGTTAAAATAATAAAAGCACAATTACATAATATTACAGGCACAGTTGGGAAGTTAATATTAAAAGTAGTTATACGAGGAAAAAAAATTGAAGTCTACAAATTTTGTGTATAATTTATATGAAATAGGTAATTAAATTGTATAATTGTTAAGAGTATACCAAGTATTTCGGCGTAAGCCGTTATACTGTGTATTTATCTCGCTCTCTTCTAAAATGCAACGCACAATTGCTATATTGTTTTACAATACTGTGAAATGTGCGTGCCGCATCTTTAGGCGTTTTCCCATGTAAAAACCTTTTGTAACGCAGTTAGTTGTCTACGTACTTTTTTAGTCACTTGTACGATTCCTTACTGCATACAAGTATAGTGAATTTTATATTGTCTATACTTATATTTTGCATTAAAAGAATTTTTCAAGTATATAATTCAGATATTAAAATATTATATTTTGCTTTAAATATTATTAACAAGATTATTATTTATACATGAACCACTATCTACCATCACCCATCCTACAACAATAAATAAATTTTTTTAAATAAGAATAATAATATATATAAGTGAACAATGCATTATGCAAAAAACAAATTATGGAAAAAGGTTTGAGAGAATATTGTAAAGAATTATAACAATAACCTATTGTTAAATAAACATATATACTAATTCATTTAGTTTTAACACAGAGTTATTAAAATTTCTAAATACTTAATCATTTTGAACTATGTAATTCAATATTTAAAATTTTTTAAATTTCTATACTTATGATTATTAATAATCTCAAATTACAAAATATTATATGCATTGAAAATGCATATTAATATTTACAATCATTTTTATTTATAAAATTCGTGAAAAAGTAGACATTGCACATAGTTAAATGTATAAAATTGTACTTTTGATTAAAATAATAGGTATATATGAATAAATACATATTAGACAACAATAATAAATTTCTTATTATTATTGTAAAAGCGAAATTTAAAAAAAATTGTTATGTGTCATAAAACTTATTTTGAAATAATCTAATTAAAAATTATTTTTGATATTTTAAATATTTAACACGTATGCAATAAACTACTGTTATATTAAGATTTAAAATTTTTATTTAAAGTATAAGGACCAGGTAAAACTATTTTATAAGTAAAAGATATAAAAGAGCATAGATTTTGATGTCAAAATTGAATAAATATGTAAGGATTATATGTAAAACTTTCATATAAGACAAATGTATATATAATGTAGATCATGGTTATTATTAGGCCTCACTCGATTAAAAATTCGATTATTAATTTTATTAAATCAAAATATCTTCTTTATTTTTTTTAACGTAGAACGTGAGAACTTTTTTCTATCATTTCATTACTGTCTTGATCAAATTATGTTTATGATAAAGCTCTAATACGTGAGTATGTGACCAATACTAATAAAAAACTACAAATTTCGAGCAAAATTAATCTAACTTTAAAAAATTTTAATCAATTACAGAAATTTTCTTTTGTAAAGTGTATTATTGAGCTTATTTATTATTCATACAGTTTCTATAATTTTTCAAATACAAAAAAATATACTTAGGTCATTTGACTTGATGTATGTAATTACTCTATTTAAATTTATCTAGGCTTCTACTTAAGAAAATAAAAAAAAAAAAATGGCTAATTTATTATTAAAAAATTTTTTTTAAATATTTCTTAAGATCTGAAAACTAATAAAACGTGTTTTTATTTTAAGATGTGGATAATATAACTAACAATTATATAATTTTATATTTTCAAATATTCATAAAATGATTTTATTTGTTAACATTAATATACAATCAGACATTTTTACATTCTATTTTTATACAGAACTTAGGTTTTAGTTTAATCCTTAGCAAATAATCTTCTACTAAATTATTTATATGAAGAATATTTTATCAATATATATTTAATTTGTGAAATCAGAGAAACACAATTTTACAATTCACTTAAATGAACAATCATGAAAAATAAAATAATTATATAACTGTAATCATAGGAATCATATATTAGAAAAACTGATTGAAGAAAATACTGATAAAAGGCATGATTGTTAATAAATTTCATAATCACAGAAAAATTATACTTAAACTAATCAGTTTTATTATGGACTCTATGAACTATATTATCAAAAAAATAATTTGTTTTTTATTAGACTACATTATGTTTCTGTAGATTATGACAATTAATTTATGTTTATATTGTATATATACCTCTTAAATAATTATAAATAATTACTTGTAATATTATATAATAAATTGATTAAAAAGAATAAGAAATTTATTAAGAAAAATAAATAAAAAAAAACAACACTCACTTTTAATACTTTTGTTTGTAATGCAGGATATTATCTGAATAATTGCAATTTTTGCTCATTATATAGAGTCAATATCCTAAAAGGATATTTTACCGTTATAGATATTGATTTTTTCAACAAAAAACTTGTTTTCAAACAAATATATTTTGAAGCAAAAAAATATGTTCAAATAAATGCCCAAAATTATATTAGGAATACATTGATAAAAAGACAAAAAAAGGGGGGAAGAAATGACATTTTCCCCAAATAAAGCTAAGAAAATAAACAGGAAAATTAAAATCCAAAGCAGAAAAACAGTTTTCAGCAAGTAGAAAAAACAGAACTTAGCCCAAAATAAATGTTAAAAATAGTAGAGAAAAGGATGGAAAGTAAATTTGAAAGCAGAAGCTGATACAACATAAGTTAAAGACAAATAAAAGAAGGATAGTATTATCTTATTGTTTAAATAGAGTAAAAAGAGAAAGAAACTGAGTACATATAATAAATTGAAAAACAAGAGGAAGTGAAGAAAAAATAAAATGAGATGCTCATAGAGGAGAAGAATAAAGTAAAAAATATTATATAATTTTCAGTGGAGTAAATGAGTAGAAATACAGAGAGCTTAAAAAGTAACTATTGAAAAATTTGTGGTTGGAAATAAATGAGCAGAATAGGAGACAGATGCTAATTAGAAATAATATTTGCGAATGAGGAAAAGAAGGAATTAATTATAAAAATAATATAGAGTTATAGCCAAATCTCGGAATGAAAATTGTTTTACAGAAAATAAAATGGAAAGCACTCTAAAGGAACACTGAAATCAGGACAGAAAAAGTGACTTGAAGAGTTGAAGGAAAGAGGAAACAGAAAAAGTGCAGATTAGAAAATTACGATACATAAAAAATTCCGGCAAATTTCTAAAGAAAATTTTGAAAGTAAGGAACATAACAAAAGATTATAAGCATCACTTTGATATCTTTTGTGAAGAAAAGGTAAAGCACAGAAACAAAAGTGTACATAGGCATTATACTAATAAATTCAATGTACAAAATATACTTAGAAATATAGAACAAGAAGAAACAAGATATTAGAGAAAAACAAAAATTAGGATGAAACGCAATTGGGATTTAGAAATGAATGGAAGACAATAGGTGCTATGTATGTACTGAAGATTAAATCATAAGTAAAAATTGAAAAAATAAATAATAGTCTGTTTATGGCTGTGCAAATTGAAGGCAATCTTTTGACAGATAAGAAGATTATATGAGAAACTAAAGAGAAGACGGGAAAATAGTTTTTGAATTAAATGAACCAGAGAAATGTGTAAGCAGATGAAAATGAAAATAAGTGGAGATAAGAAGATAATAGAAAAAATTAGCGTAAGTAGAAGATTTAGACAAGGTTATCTATCAAGCCCCACACTCTGCAATAAAGCACTAATGCATCTAGAGGAAGATTAAAAAAAATCTACAATCTTAAAATGAATATTGATAGAAAAAAAATGAGATTAATTTTTTACGTTGGTGGTACGATAAATTCCGTGTAAACTGAAGATTACTTAAAAGAACTGTTAAAAATCTTCAAAAAGTTCCTAGATAAAAATTTTTTAAATTATTAGAATATTTTAGAAAAGAAGTATACAAGAGAAAGAAAGGGGAGTGTTTAAGAGCTATAAATTAAAAACAGTAAGCAAATTTAATTTATGTAGGTTATGAGTTTAAAGAACACATAAGTTTGTTGTTTAAAAAGAATGTAAGTATAATACTAAAATAATTTTACAGGATCATCAAAAGTTTAATGTTGCATAAAACTGATCTATAACATATTTCATCTATAATTGAAAATCCAAATATTTAAAATGTATCATAGGTATCAACAGTAAATATACTGAATATAAAATCTTGCTAAATACTAAAAGTGGAAAAATAGAAATTAAAACATCAAATAGATAAATAATACATTAATTAAAAATTAAGGATAGCAACTATTTGAATTTATTGAAAAAATATCTTATAATGAACCAGCAAGCATGAAAGAATTTGGAATACTTCAGGGAAGAAAATAACAAAAAAAAATTATGGGAAAACTATAATAGTCTTATTGACACTGGAAGAAAAATTTCAAAGGCATGAAAGGATAAGAATAGGTTGAGGTTAAAAGCACAAAGACAAATAAACAAATATAAACCAAAATAGTTAAAACAGAAGAATGAAAATTTGCTCTGGAGATAAAGCACCTGATATAAAAAGGACTAAGAGATACAAACTTCAGTTATGAAAATAAACAGAAAATGAACGAAAAAAAGGAAATAAAAATTCTAGCAAGATTTAAAATGGGAAATTAGCGAACAAATACTGTTTATCGGAAAAAGATATTATGTGTAAATTGTGCACAATGCAAAAGAAACAATGATGTACAGCCTGGACGATTGTAAAGATTGTGAAAAATACACCAACACTGGAAGAAAAGTTTAGAAGGAAAATAAAGGACATTAGTATTTTTTATGAAAAATAGAAATAATGCAAAAAAATAACTAAAAATTAGGATGCATAGTGGATAATATTATAGATTTAAACTCGAATATAATTCTTCACAGACTTATATGTTACTATTTTATGCGTAAATTTTTAAGTGTAAGTGTTACATATAAACGAAATGCGGTAATTTTATACGTATAACTTAATGCGCTATAATAATGTGTGTGTATGTATGTGCACGCACACGCGCGCGCACGTAATCTATTATAATATTGTTTATGGAATTTTTTTTATTTGTGGAACATTTTTGGTTTATGTTTGTAATCGCTTAATTCAATTTAGCTTATTGAGCAATATATATCAAAATAAAAGCCAAAATATACTACAAATAAAAAAATTGTATAAACAAGATTGTAATAGATTCTATAGTTGACAGATAATTAATTAAATTCGTAAATAGTTTTAGAATGGTGATTTAAAAACTTTATTACTTGAATATATAAATAATAGATCTTTGCTCTACAATATTATAATTCTTATTTCAAATGAACCTTATTATAAAAAAAGTCATTAAATAAGTATATAGTATTAATTATTACGAAAAGTTAAATTCTTTAAAAATAATTTATTAATTAACTTAACCAAAAAATTTTATTTACATTAAAGCTTCACATCTATTTCTGGATAAAATTATTAAAAATAACTTTGATAAATAACTTCGTTTAATAACTTCATCGTCAAACTTTCAAAATAGTTATCTATCTTGTACTAATATTTTTCTAAAATACACACACACACATATATATATAATAAACTATTAATGATAAAAGTATAAAATTAGTCTTTTTATAACAAAAATATAATAATACATAATACCTGAAAAAAATTGAAATCTAAAATTTTTAAAGTACTATTTATTATTTTTTTATTAATATTTAAAACAAAAAAGTTTGTTTATTTTATATTTAATTTTTGAAAAGAGTTAAAGAAAATGTTCTGTTTTACGAGATTACTTTTTACAAAAAATAATTATGACATAACAAAATTATTTTAATTTACTTACAAGTTTTATTATCAATAACTGCAATTAAATTAAGAGCAATTAGAAGTTTATATTGACTAATTAATTGTGTCGCATAAACATATCTAAGACAGCTGTGTCAAAAAATTTATCGTCTTAAAATATAGACTTTCATCAACCTGCTATTCTTAATAAATTTTATTTCTTATTTTATCCAACACATCTTTCATTCAAATTTTGATTAATCTAATCAAAACTTTGTAAATGTTAATTTAGAAAATATAATAATAATGGCAGAACGAGGGTGATATGTATGTAGATGATTTTAAAATAATTTTAAAATAAAATACTCAATACTCAGAACATTCTTTTAATATAAAATATTCAAGGAAGTTTTAGCACGTACATGGATGCATGTAATGAAACAATTATGCTGTTGTACTTGCGATAATGAAAAGGGTGTGACTAGTACGCAATGCAATAGCTTTCGCCGAAGTACATGCTATTCTCTCAAAAATATGAAAAATACAGTTTTCAGATTAATATTCATAAAATTGAAAACTAAATTTATATCTTTTCAAAATAAACATTTAAAGATTTTAATTTTCCCTTAAATTTACAATATTGAAACTATTGATATGTCTTTTGTTGGAAATATACTCAACCTATTTAAATTTTCTAGATGATTTAGGGAACAAGCACGATTCTTCTTTGATATGTCTGACTGTACATACTTGCAATATATTGTTATCAATAATATGATAAAATGAATACTAAAAACTTCTTCGTTTTTAACTACAAACTGTAATATCATTTGATATATTTGATATCATTTTATGGTTTGAAAAATACCGTTTTACACTGTTGCATTAGAAGTTTCTTTACTATTTTGTTTATATATTTTCTAGCGACTATAACGTAATTCTTCCTTTATTCAATTTTTAAATAGATTTGATAACATTAAAAACTTGATTAGGAAGAATTTGTTTCTCTGAAAATTTTTTAAGTATATTATTAGCTTATTATTAAGTACATTATAACATATATACCATATCACTTTGTTTCTGATCAATATTTCTTGTTATTATTAGAAACAGAAGATAGTCTATTTTATAATTATTAAACAAAAATATTGCTTTATATAATATTTCACTCTAAAAAAGTCTAAAATGAAAATGAGGCGAGTGGAACGAATGTGAAATAAATAGAAAAAGACAACTACCACCGGGAGGAACAGAAATAAAAAATGTACCTAAAAAATGAAAGGAAAGGCAAAAGAATATTAAGGCAAGAAAATAAAAAGTGGAAAGGATAACCGACAAAAGAGGGTAAGAACGGAAAAGAGCAAATGTGTTCAAAAACTTAGTAGCTATTCATATAGATTATGAACCAATCACACTTCCTTTGGGACAAAATCAGTGTTCTAATGTTTTTTTGGTGCTTTATATATAATAAAAAAATTGTATAAGTGTAAAAGTGTTTATTGAGTGCAATTGCTATTGCATACTTGACATCGTAAAAATAAACAAAAAATTATAAATATATTTAGATGATTAAGATGCACTGTAGAAATAAATATGAATATTACTAAAATAAGATCTAGATTATTTCTTAGTAAGAAATGCGAATTCGCATGTTCATAGTAGCACAAAAAGTATTAACGGGAGTATATGAGATTTAGAAATCAGTCGTTGGATATTATGCTACACCCTCTGCTCACAGTTGTTACATCACACGTATGCACCGAATTATCTTTCTATAATAGGGTAATACTACATTGGCATTAGTCTATTGTATATAATCTGCAGTAAACAGTCTATAGTCTTACGATCTTACAGTAAACAGCAGATACACAGAAAAATTCAAAGCATATAAAAATCTTGTAGTTTTTTTATATTAAGCATCCAAAACACATCATACTATTCAACAAATCAGTAGTTATTCCAATATAAACTAAATAAAAAAATAATAAATATACAAGTTTAAAAATATTAAGTAGAAAGAGGAAAAAATATATAGATTTTGCAATAACAAAATAGAAACAGTGAAATAGATTTTTAGGAGTGCAATATTATAAGCATCAAATGAAATGAATGGAATAATATTTCGAAAAGAGAAAGAAAAGGTATAAATATATATACGTATAAATATTTAACAAAGATTAATTACGCCAGAAAAAGAAAAAGAAGAAAATAGCAAAAAAGAGATGCAACGTATGAAGATTGTGTAACGATATTTTTGTGTTACACAGTAACGCAAAAAAATAAAGGAGCGAGAAAGATGGATGGGTCTTAGGAAATCTCTTAAATTGAGCACTGTTATTTATAAACCGAACTGATTGTTCATCGTGTTAGCCTCTTCTTAAATTTCTCGTTTGTCGATCGTTACAGGTTTACAGAATTTTCTTTCAAAATGCAGAAAAAACTAGGCTCACTAATAACAAGTAAATTACAAAGCAATTCTTTTATTAGCATTATTTTTTTAATTCATTTTTATATGTATTTGAACAATATTAAATATTTTAATCTCAATATTATGTATTTACATATTAAGTTGATAAAATTTTAAATAATTTTAAATCTAACTAATTACAATTAAAAAAATATTTCAATAGAAAATATCACATATGATCAATGATAAAGACAAAATAATAAAAAAGGTATAGTTATTTTATTTATTTTATAAACCTGAATCAGAAAAAGTTTCCATTAGTTATAGAAATAAAAATAAAAGTTTTTTTTTATTTTACCATTTGATCGGAATTTTTTATATTATTTTTATGATTATTTGTAAATATATATATATTTTCTAAGAGAATATAAAATTATATTTTATGTTTCGTATTTATTATATTTAAACAACATTTACAATAAAAAAATACAAAATATTTTTTTTTTAATATTCAGTTTTAAACACAAATTCATTAGTTTATTATATTTTCTTAATTTGAAGCAAATAAACTTTTAATATATGTTATTATTTTTATAAAGTTATAGAAAATATAAATATTAATATCCCGATAAATAATTACGTTTATATGGAAATTATTAATGAAATGGTAAAACTAAATTATATTTATTACTTCATTTACTCTTGATTATATTTTTTTTGTATTAGAGAAATATTAAATATTATTAAATGAAAATATTTTAACATTGATAATTTTCAAAAATTTATATTTTATTCCGTTACATAATAATACTTTAAAACAATAAAAATTTATTATGGCGATTTACTAAAAATATTAAATTGAATGTTAAATTTTTTATCATAATAAAACTTTATTATAAAACTTATAACATAGTTTTTAATTTATTATATTAAACTTATTTAAAAAAATAGAAAATAATGTTAACGGTGTCAAAATAAAAATTTGTTAGTGTAACAGATTTATTTATTTTTAAAGTATCATTAAAGTCAGCAATAACTAAAAACTATTGTTGGTAAAATTTTTATTTCATTTACATTTTTATATTCTATAATTTTTAATTTATATTGTTTTTTTAAATAAAAAAACTCCAAAAAGTATTATACAGATTTAAGATTACAATAAAATAAAAAATTTTTTTTAATTATATATATTAATTTCACTGAAAAATAATTATCAGTTAATTTAAATAATAATATTTTAAAACTAATAATAAATCTTAAATTCTTAAAATTGAATATGAATGTGCTAACTTAAAAATGTGGATTTACAAATAATAATTTCAATTTTATAACAATAAATTTATATCTAAATCATGAATAATATTTTATTTAATTAGATAAAAAAACTTCTTTCTTTGCAAAAGTCAGGTATGAATAATAAAAAATCTTACAATCTTTTATTAATTTTAGTGATTTTTCATTGGTGAAACTCGAAACTTAATTTATATAAGAATAAATTACTTTTATAACAAAATTAATTGTTTAAGAATTGAAATAGTAAAGAGTAACTAATACAATAACAAGGTAGATACAGTTTAATTTTAGTTCAAGTAATTTTCATTCAATTCAAATAATAATAATGATAGCAAATGATTAATTTTTTTTCACAATATTTTTTCCAGGTATTATTTTCAATGCTACTAAATAATTTTTATTTTAAGCTAAATTGTTTTTTAGTCTATATTTTGATTTCTTTATTAATAGATTATAATTATAATTTATTTAAAAATATTCCTATAACTAAATCATAAAGTCCAAATAATAATTGTTATTTATTTATTATTATGTATTAAATAAATTAAAAATTATAAAGTAATCATTAATAATAAATTAAAAATATAAATTTTCTTAGATTTGTTTTTAAAAGCATTTATCTCAGTCATTTTTAAATATAAAAAGGGAATAAAAATATAAAAATTTTAAGTTGAAAAGGGATCTGCCTTTTAAATTAAGAACAAAATAAGTTTTGAATAATAATTTTATACTTTTTTATTATAAATTTTACAGAAATGAAATGGATTCTTTATGTTATCTTTGAAATATTTATATTATTTAATTTATTTTTAATGTAAACTTTAAAATAAAAATATAACATTTATAATTTATATGTATTTTTCAATAAACTGACATTCGCACTTATTAATTTTTTTAGTTCTTACCGTCGGCATTAGTTGGTCTGTAGATCTTACTCTTGTTACGCTGTTACGAGATAGTGCTTTTTTAACAAGGTTTTCCATTGATCTATTCCACTTCATAAAACTAACATATGCCAAATAAAACCCAAAAAGTACTAATGCTTCATACCAATATATATAGTTATCTCTAAAAAAATAAATTAATGTGAGTAAACTCATACTATAAAAAGTGCAATCACGAAAAAGTGGCCACCACGTGAGAGATAAAACAGTTTTTGAAAAAATAGCACACATCCCAATTACGAAAAGTATGTTAAAAACTGCCGAACCAACAATAGTACCAATTCCTACATCGTCAAACGATACAAATACACCTATAATTGATGTAAAAAGCTCAGGCGCAGAACCACCAGCTGCCATAAATGTTGCACCAGCTACATCATCAGCAATATCCATTTTTTCTATTATTACATCTAAAGACGGTACAAAAAACTCATCGCAAACAATAGCTAATGCGACAAACATGTATACAACGCCAAGTATATGCAAAATAACCGCACCTTGACGTCGTTGTTGTATACTAAAAAGATCAGTTGGAAATAATGGTGTTTTTTCATCCATCATATTTAGGCCAACTTTACTATGATGATGATGATGTAAACTGCTATTATAACCATCTAAATAAATAGAATAATTTTGATTTAAAAATCTTATCATATCTGTTAATGTAACAACATCTGTTCCATGTATAATGGAATAACTTTTGTTGGTATTGTTTTCATTACTACTAAATTTATAGAAAGTTGAATGATTAAATTTTGAACTATGACCCATAATGAATGTTGAATTTGTTACAAATATTACGATAAAAAATGTTAATATCATCGTTAACTTCTTATTCCTTTTACAGTCTGTGCACATAGTTAAAGTCTTACTCAAGAACGATAAATAAGCTTCGCACTATTTTAGTTTTGAGTTTAAATTTTATTGAAATACTAATACCGTAATAATGAATAACTATTATTAATAAGATTTATTTAAATTTTTTATTTAAGAAATATAATTTAATAATTAAAATTTCTTTGAATTATCATAATTGTAATATTGTGATAGAACAAATTATTTGACTATTATAGTTTCAATTTAACAATTTAAGCTATGTTTTGTAAGTACAATTTTTAAACAATATAATAGAAATTAATGTTGTTTTAAAATAATAAATATGTAGAATATTAATATGATTCTATTTTATCGAAAAGTCCAATCATTTCGTTGCACTTTCACAAATAACTTTTTTTTGTTTAAAATTTCAATATCTTTATCTTAAATCGTGTTTCTCTCTCTCTCTCTTTCTCTCTTTATCCCTATCACTCACATTTCTATAGTTTGTGCAACTCTTTATTCTTTCTAATGCTTTATCTCTTTTGCGCTCACTCGAGTAATTTTAGCCAATTTTACTTTACTTCTCTACTCTTTTGCTCTGTTGCCCTCCTTCAACTGTGTAACTTAGTCGTATAAATGGTTTGTGCATAAGAAAAAAGTTTGGAGAGGGGATAAATGTACGCGCGCGCATTTCTCTCTAAACTAACGCTCGATATCGAAATCAACAAAACTATAACAGAAGATTAAATTATTCAATTAATATATTTATCATTATAATAATAAAGATAAAATTAGAATATCCTATTTTATAATCTATTCTAATGTTTTATTAAATAGTCAATCATTATATATTATATATCGAAATTCAATTTATTAATTAATTATAATTACTGTAACATATTAAAGATAATATTAATATTAAAGGAATTTGAATTATAGAAAAATTACAAATTGTAATTTAATTATTAATTATTACTACTTATTATCAATCTATAGATGCCATTGTATGTTTCTAATTTATATAAACTACGTAAAACCAGCAAGATGGTTATATAATAGTAATAGTAATAATAATAATAATAATAATAATAATGTTGTATGATTGCTAAATCGCAAAAAAAAAGTCAACAAAGTTTCAAATTTTTATATAATTTTAAATCATTATGAGTTTTTCGTTTATAAAGTTATTTAAAAATAATAATTATTGAATAATAATTACGATGTTTATGACTATCTTAAATAATTTTCTTTTATTCGTTAAAAAATATTAATATGTATTAGAAAAATACTAATTAATTTCTAGATTGTATTTGATACAAAATTATAAATATAAACGAAGCATAAAAATAAATTAATTTTTAGATTATATTGATATAGAATTATAAGTATAAACAAAGTTATTATTCCAACTTTTTATTTAAAAATAAAAACAGCCTAATAAGAAAAAATAATACTTTTAATAATAATTTTAAACGACTAATTTTTCATAAAAATTTTTGTTGATATATTTCTATATTTTTTAAATATATAATGAATTATTAATAACACTATTTAATATAAATAAAACACTATAATAAAAAAAATAAATAAATACAATACACTGTTTACCGCAAAAAGAAAATAATTAATTGATTATATATAAAATTGTATAAGAATTTGCAATTATATTGCTCTATTGATTTAAATAATGACTTAAATCAATTAAATTTAATGTTACTAATATTATTACACACACGTACACACACAAATATATATATTAGTATAAAATTAAGTGCTAAATTCTGTAATTATATTAAAATTTATAGTTTTACATGAATATAATATACACATAAAAACAAGAAATTATATTTAATCATTAATCATATATTTTTACTTTTTTAACTTGATTTTTCATGAACTTATTTCGATTTCAAAATATCATATGAAATTTTATTTATTTCAATATAAATGAATGGACTCTTTAATCATTTACGCTAATTACTGCAATAGATAATGAGAATTTAAATACATCTTTTATATAATATGCAATATTTATAATACCTTACAATTTTAAAAACAGATAATTAAAATTAATATAAAAATTATATAAATATAAGTAATAAATATCACAAATACTCGTTTTAGATTTTTTTTATTAAACTTAAATAATCTATATAACTTTTCAGATACATTGAAATTTTTTAATAAATTTAAAAATTGATATTAAATTTAGATGCATTTTTTATAACAATTATATATAATATGTATATTCTTATCTCTAAAAGTATATTTTTACTCTAATATACTTTATTTTATGTAAATTATTGTTATCTTTGAGAAATATTAAGATACTAATATAATTATATATATATATATATATAACAAGATAATTTATTAATTAAATAAATTTATTGGATGGGATAATTAATGGTTATATGAACAAATACTTTATAGAAAACTTTTCCGTGTGGTTTTTATAAGGAAAATATAGTAATAATGCTATAATAATTAGCGGAAAAAATCGTGATGATTTAATGTAGATAATATCACCATAAAAAAGTAAAAAATCTAAAAGGGTAACAATAAAACTTTTATTTAATAAAAAACTTGCTTTGACTAATTAAAAAAAATTATTTACATTTGTTATATATATTTTTCAGGAGCAAAATGAAAAATGCTACATACGGAATTAATGCAATAGTGTAATACGATTTTTGTTACATTTTAAAATTTTCGTTAGTCAAGAAGAAACAAGTAGTTGTGAAAAATGGTGTAATAAAACAATTTCAATAATCATTAAAATAATTTTTTAGCCAAAGAAGATGAGTTTCAACAAAAGAACGAGAAACTTGAATATAAAAAAATTATTTTCAATTTCAACGAAAGTTCACAAATTCAGGATTAACGATTGAAAGTTATAAAATCTAAAATTTTTGAGTTAGACGCCGCTAAAGTATTTTTATTCATAGAAGGGTACACTTAAAAGCATTTGTTTAATATATGAACATTTTTTATTTGAAAGAAACTATTCTATTATTGAATAAAAATTTAGAAAAATATTTCATTCAAAGCAAGAAAGTTTTTAACATTATTATTAAATATGGTCATATTTATTTGTAGAATAATCTTAATAGCTATTTTGATTTATCTTATTTTAAAAAAATGTATGGCTATTTTTCTATATTTTACCTACATAATTATTTTTTACAATAAGAAGGTTCAAGAATTCTATATATCTGCATGGTTTGTATATATATATATATGTAAACTTAAGACTTCACGTTTGCTAATTTTATTTATGAAATTTTTTTTAAGTTTAAAACCCTGTTTTTTAATGGAATTAAAAAAAAAACTTGAATTTTATAATTTACGGTGATTTTTAAAAGAAAATTAAAGTTTTCATGTTAAAACAATTAAGTAATCTTCAAAAAAAGCTTAGAATAAAATTTTTCTAATTATTTTTGAAGTAATATTGACCAAACTACGTTCTAAAAAAAAGAAATAACGACCTTAGTGTTTATGATTTATATTACATAACTAATATATTATTATTTCTGTAAAATTAGGGCGAAAAGAAAATTAATAACTTGTAGACCGAATTTTTGATATTACATAATTTAAACCACGTAATTGTTTAATTGAAAGTTTTTTTAATTATTGTCTTGTATAATACTACACATTTTTACAAATCTTATTTGAAATTTGTACTATCTAAACATTATGATTTATGTATCCTATTGAAATTGTAATATATTGTATTATTATTCTTTATTTTGCTTTGGTATATAATGTTATTTATTTTATCATTTAATTTGTATTTTTGCAGTATAAAATTTCCCTAGTATGAATTAATATATTTATTTTATTTGCTAGAATATTTGTAATGTAATAATAATAATAATAATAATAATAATAATAATAATTTAAGTCTAATATTACAAACTTTAAATTCTTTATTCACTGGCTCAAAAAAATTTCCTTTCATTTTTCATGTTGAAATAGTTATATTGTATTGTTTTTAGATATTAATATTTTTGTTATGTTTACTTCAACATGTTTATTTCTAATTATAAATTTCTAATATAATTTTTTTTTCTTTTGTTGTAGTTATAATTATAGATTTTATCTTTACTTTTTATGATATAATTACTTTTTATCCAGTTGATTGTTAATAATACTTTAATTTCATTAATAATTTTGTATTTACTATACAAAATATATTACTGCAATGTACTTTTCTCAACATATCAATTAATTTTTATTAAATAAAAATTAATTAATTCTAAATTTGATAATGCTTTGTTTTATCATATGCTTTTTCACGTTATTAGTAGTGGACAAGTCTTTGCACTGTCCCAAAGTAAAATGGAGAGATATTCGTACCTCTAAAAGGTAGGTGATGAATCTCTCATGCTATACGTATATATACATACATTTACACTTATATTATGTTTTACAAATAAATATCCTAGGATAGACTTTATTGCGGCGTACTATTGTATATATGTAACTGATATCATTACTACTAATGAACGAACAGCATTATCTGTATTATTGGTGATTTCTTTTTTTTATGCACATTGTTAATTACAAATTTATAAGAATATCAACCAAAAAAGTTTATATGAAGCAAGTCTTCACAGGTCAGGAAGCTTATATCATATCAACTTTTTTGTCATCTTTGAAAACTTGCTGTTGCTTTTATACGTAAAAATATACTATTAATTCTTATTAATATATCCTGCATTAAGTGTGATTTTATTTATTTTTTCCATCAAATTGTTCTTGTACCAGTTATTTAATTTTTTTTTTATTTACTGAACATAGTCTTATTACATCGAATAGCATAATTCTTCATTAATTTTATCAATTAATTAATACATAGTATCGTTAATTATTTGCCTAATTTGTTTTACAATTTTCTCTTTTATTAACTCTTCTGATAGTATGCCAACTCGATTATTTTTTAAATAATTAAAAAGTTTACAAAGAGGCATTTTTAATTTTTTCATATGAGTTATTTTTAAATTTTATATTTAAATTAGACTATAATTGAGACTCTTTTCTCTAGTACTTAAAATTATAAAAAAATACTAATTTTAATTATTATATATTTTTTGTGTTATTTTAAACGGATAAAGGACACATACCTAGATTACGTATACCTGATTAATTACGTACTTACCGAAGAAATGCAAATATCCTAGTTCTTGAAAGCATATATGATGTTTTTTCTTTCATTTACTTTTATCAAGCTCTGAAAACTTTGACGCAAACATTATTAAAGATGCAATGTATAAGGTGCAAGGTTGTTTCTTGATTGCAAAGGGCTTAAAATAATAAAGTTATTGGAATATAAAGAATAATTTAAAAATAAAAATGCGATGATTTCAAAAAGTAGGCTTGTTTTGAGTTGAGTAATAGAGTAATATCGTAAAAGTAATGTATTCAACATCTGCGTACATTAACAACCTGTAAAGTATCGTGATTCAAGATCAGTTTCGCTTAGTAAAACAGTGAACGAGCGAGGCTGAGCCAAAATATAGACTAGTATCAGATTTTAGGGGTTATCTCTCAAACTGTTATTATACTATATTTTTTAATATAATATTATATCCAAACGACTAAATTTTGTTTTTTGAAAAAAGCATTCATCTTTTTAGATTATAATTATAAAAGTATTTTCTAAATTAAAAGAAAACCGCTTGAACATACTAATAACTTTGAATTATTAAAATTAATTTTGCCTAAATATATGTTCTAATTAAACAGTTCATGTCTATCTATTAGAAGTAAGTAATGGTTAATAACTTGTGTCTTTACAGATGGCAAAGAGTTAATGTAATTGATCAACTTCGACTTACTTTTTCTTAATTGCGTCTTGATAGTCTCTATATATTATTATCTTTAAAATCACCAAACAAACAGACCTAATTTAATTTTACATTTATTATAGCTATGAATATGATAAAAACAAAAATACGGACAATTATAAGAAAAATGCTTGTACGGCTAATTTTATTGGTTATAATTTTAACTATAATCACCTATAAAATAGTAAAAAGTATTTATAATATATATCTAACTGGCGTGGAATGTATCAAGAGCTATTAAAACAGAATGTAACTACAGATTTATGTTAAATAAATTAAAATACTAATCGTTTCAAAGAATTACTAAGATTATAAGAAATAATAAAATCATAACAGAAAAATATTAATCTGGAACAAATATAAAAATTAAATAAGAAAAAATTATATATGGTGATGCTTAAAAATTTTATAAATTATTAACAAAAGAATAATGTACCATAAAAATTATTTTCAATTAAAAATTAGATCTAATTAAAATTAAAATTATATTTGATCATAAATAATACAAGAATTCAATTTATCTAATAAATAGAACAATTTAAAAATTAAAATATTGGCGACTCAAAAAATCTAAAATTATCTAATTGTTTTGAATTACATAATTATTAAATATTCTGCATCAATAAAAATTAAATTAAAAAAAAAGTATCTTATTAGTTTATAAATAAGTAAATTCGATTGTAAAAATATTTATTAATATAATTTTTTAAAAGATTAATTGAATTCAAAGTACGAATGCTAAATAAATTAATAAATATTATAGAATATTGATCTTGTATAAAAATGCAATGTATGAAACAAAAATGTATTTAATATTAATTTAAAATTTTATTTCTCACGCATTTATTACCATTCATACAAGCTCCAACGTTCTTATTCATAAAACTCTTACAAAGTAAAATCCATTCTCATATAAATTCTATATAAAAGTATAATTAACTTTTGTGAAATACAGCTGCCAACAATATTCACTGTTTCATAATCATCCAAATTAATGGAACTGATTTCACATACAAAAAGTTTTTATCTTCATACTTATTAACATCCATTTTTATTGTTCATTACCAAGTTTAAAAGGCAGGAACAGTGCATTGTGTGATAATTAAACAGGATTATATATTACCTGCATCAACACAACCAGTAATTTGATATTACTGCCTAGATATATCATTGCATCGTCAATGATTTGGAACTCACGCACATCTATCACTCTCATCCGCATCATCCAATCTTGTTGACTTGAACCATTTTACTTAGATCAATTTTAATAGCGGTATTACCGCAGTATGATCTGTAAAAATAAAAGATAAAGAAATATGATATAAAAGTTAAATATTATTTATAAGACAATTAGAATTATTCAATACATATATTTCTAAAAAAAATAATTTTTTTTTAACACATTATCTTTGTATTAGATAAATTTACTAATTAAATTATAGAACAGTGTAATTATATTTCATATAATTTTATATACTTGTATTTTATATTAATTCTTAATTATTTATTAAATAATTATTAAAGATAAAATTATAGTATATTTTTTACTATATCAGGAATATATGTTACGAATTATGATTAATATAATCAAATTTTTCAGAACTAAGTTTACTAAAAAAGTCTCAAAAAATTTTGCGCTTGACCGAAAGAAATTCATACCAAGAAATACTAAATCATGATGTTTAAGGAACATACTATATAATTAAAAGAATTAACAGATTTTGGCAATGTGATAGAAAATTTTTATATTTTCTCTTTATAGTTAAAAATATATCACTGTAAGAATATTAAAATCCAGAGAAAATATTAAAAATTTTTAATTATGAAGGTTTCCACCGAGACATTTTAGAATCTGAACCTGCAATTTTGCATAATTAGATTTAATAGAAATCTGAAATATATTAATGCCTTTCTTTTTTTAAAATCCCGACTATATTAATTGGTTATGTTAACATCAAGCGTGTGTCATGCGGTTCATTCTGCTTCAATTTTAATTCACTTGTTAAGACTTCTTTTCGGTTCAACTTCAGTATCAAAACATCTTGCCCTCCCATTTTTTATCCAGAACGTTTCGGCTTCAATGTTGGCATTCTATTACTTCTTCGAATGAATGTAGTTATCAACGCTTCCTTGTCCAATTTGTTATGCCCATCACAACCATCATCTCGGTTCTGACTTCTCAGATAGCATAGATTAATTTCACTTCAATTAGTTTCTTTTCTGCAATATTTAATCTTTTAATTCCGCTAACCTTTCCGAAACATATTAATTACGCCTTTTTGATCTTACATCCCAGTGAGGAGGCAATGTCAGTCGCGATTAAACTTGTTCAACAGATACGATCCTCTCCTGAAATCTTACTCTTTATATGGAAAAAACTATAATAGTTATTTCTGGTAAAATACCACTTTTACCTCTCTCAAATTATATATACTATGAATAAATATATCCTTCAATTGTCCTTAAAAATGTAGAAAAATTTCCTTGCTAAATTATAAGAAAAAAGCTATTAGATATATATATATATTAGATCCACAGTTCCTATAAATGGGTGTTATAATTTTCTGAAAACGATGAATCTATTCTCTAATTCTAATTGTAAATAATAACTATTTTTATACTGACAAAGAAATAGCCAAAACCTATATTAATTTAATTTACATTCAATATTTCTTCTGCCGACCGTCCAGTAAAATTTTGCGTTATACGCACAGGTGATGAGTCTCTTAGTATCTTCTTTTGATTAAAAAGTGAAGGCTTAGTTTAAATGATTAAAATATATTTAATGTAGTCTTTTAAAGTGAAACCAAATAATATTCTGACATAGAAACTTGCTTCACTTTCAAATATTTACTATTTGTGTTTGATAATATATTTTTGATTACTTGAGGTATAATGTTGTTAATTCATTATTTCATACTAAAGCTTAGCAAAGTTTTTCTTTTGTTTTCTAATTTTTATTATTTAAACGAAACGCAAAATCAGACTCCAAAATCATATTTTCTATTAGATTAAGAAATACATTTATATTACATTTAATTGATTTTATTTACTATCACGCTTAGAAGTCAATGTTGATAGCTCATATAATATCAAATAATATAAAATATAATATAAAAAGCACTGAATAACTACTAAATAATACACGTTTGTAATTCAGTATAATAAATTTATATTGATAAAAAATTCTAATTTTGTTTTTCTAAAAGTATTCGTTAATATTTTAACCCTTATTATGTATAATTACTATGATAAGTAAATATTTTAAACTATATTAGAAAAAATGTATATAGATTACTCACTCGTAGTACATTTTGATATTTAAACATAAATATGTTACTCGAAAATATAAGATAATTAAAAAAATAAGTATTTGATAAGATAAGAATTAAAAAATATTCAAAAAAATTATAAAATAAATTTAAAAGTATTGGAGATTTTTTATAATTTACTTACCAACTAGATACAGTATTATTGGCATTTTTTAATTTTCTAATTTCTTTTGTAGCCCATGTTGCTAAACTTTTGGTTCTATTCGTACGAGATCTTCGACCTTTATTCAATAAGTCAGTTAATATGTCGGTTTCTATTATTGGCATTAGTTTACTTCCAAATACAGTAACCAAATCTCCAAGAAGTCCAACCGAAGCTGCGATATTACTGTCAGAATGTTCATGATCTTGGGCTATTGTAGTAATAAATTGTATAATAAACGGAACACTTGGTTCCACTAATGATATAACTGGACTTGTATTGGTACCATCGCCCCGAAGTCCCTGAATAATTCCTGCATACGCTTCCAGCACACCTTCTCTTAAATCATTAAGATAGTCTATCATATCATAATCAGATCTATCAACATATGCTTGTGAAGCTTGTGCTAAAGTTTGTAAAACTACATCTAAATATTTTTTAAATTCAAGACCAATACTAAGAGCAATATCACCAAATACGGAAAGAATCTGAGGTTTGACAGAGCGATGAACAGATGTATCACTAAGATTTTCTAGTAGAAGAGTCATTATTTCATCACAATATGGGAGCATTTTACTTTTTAAAGCGCGACATATATCTCCTGTAAGACCAACGGCTGCACAGCAAACTTGATATTCAACATGATTTTTCAATCCAAGAAACAAAAAAGGTTTAAATGCTTCCATATATTTTAGAAAACCTTCGCCGAGAACTTCAACAAGTGTAGATACTGCCATTAAAGCATCTTCCTGTACACCACCAGATTTACAAGAATTAGAATTAAACATTAACAATAGTGCAGTCATAATTGCATCAGAAATTTGAGGAGCATCTTCTGTTGTAACTTTTCGTAATACAGATTGTAAAGTAGCACATAATAATGATTGAAGATCATTGTACTGTGCTCGATCAGAATGATTTTGTATATGAGATTCCATTTGCATCACTTGTTGTAATCTTTCTAGTATTACCATTGTAGTTTTTTGTACTGTTAGGTAACAGTCACGCGGTGAATTTTTTACCATTTCCATTAAAGCTTCATAAGCAGCAGATCTTAAGTTTGCTTGAGCTCCATCCATACGATCTGTCGTTTCTAAAAGTCGCTCTATAATAAAATCAAAATAATGAGACATGCAATATGTTTCTGGTTGTTGTCCGTCTTCAACAGCTTCAGCAGATTCATAACTAGCTTCTGCAAGTCCCGTGAAAGCCCAACAAACATTTGCAGCTACACGAGGTTCTGCTTTTAATCCATTAACTAATGATTCCAATAGTGGTTTTAAATAAGTTTCATTTATAGCAGCCTCGGGAATTATTTCACATATTCTTCCAAATGTCCAAGCTGCTGTATCTCGTACAACTACGCTAGTATCATACATTAATTTAATTAAGGTATGCATTGCTTGTTCTACTAAAGGCCTTAATGTAACTGGTTCTAACCCTCCCAAAATAGATCCAAAGGCCATTAGAGCAGCATCACGATATCTCCAATCAGGATTTTGGATATTATCTTTAACAAATGGAAGAACATAAGGAACAATACTTTCTTCACAACAAGATGCAAGAAGCATTAAGCAAACACCTGCAGCTTTTGATGGATTCCAATCATCGTCGTCATCGAATTCTTCTTGTTTGGTTAATTTTCGCATTAACACTGGTACTAAAAATTGAAGAGCTCCTTTTGCATAATGTCGAGAGACTTTTAATGGAGGACGTCCACCTTCTGATGCTTCCCCTTCTTCCATAGAAAGATCAACTTCTTCATCTGAGACATTTGACCAAAATTCAATTCCTTGTAAAGACACTTCATCAATTTCCGATTTCATAGCTTCTAAAGTAATCTACAAAAAAATATTAGGAATTAAAACATAATTAATTTAAATTACTGTACATACGTGTTTATAAAATTTTCCATAACATTTATATTTTTTAATAAAAAAATATATATATATTTAGTTAGTGGATTATAAAATATCTTCAAATACATATATTTAAAAGTTAGAATTTTTGTCATAAAATACTAAACATTTTACAGTATTTAATGAAGTATAAAATTTTTTTTAATTAAAATTTTTTATTAAATTTTAATGTAAATATTTATAAATATTTGAAGGAATTTTTTATTTGTATAATTATTGTGAATATATCTATAAAAACATATAATGAAAATAAATATAAAATATCCTTAATCTTTACATTCCGTAAAATTACTATGACAAACCTAGACCAATAATAAAAAAACAAGAACCAAATTGAAGGTAAAAATTTTTTTCATTTTAGTTTCTTATTAATTACAATTTAATGTTACTGGATATGTGGTACTCTCTCTGAATAGACCTTGTAAAAATTTGAATTTCATAAATAAGATTGTAGATCATGATTTCTTAATGATTCATTAATTTGTAAAAGCATGCATAATTTTATAACAGCAGAATTTCTTACATAAGTAATATTTATATGGTAGAAGAATTTTTATGTAATTTTATTCGATTAATTCAAATATAAAAAACAGAACGGCTATAATTTATAAATTATAGAGGTAAAGATAAAGAGATTAGAATGAGAAAGATATTTATTTTTATAAAATAAAATAATACCATCAAATAAAAGAAAAAATTTTTGCATGAAACATTCATGCTTATAATTACTTTATAAATTCACGAAAAAGATATAACTATTTATCTTAAAACTAAATTATATAAAGAATATGAAAGTGCTTCCATTCTAATAAAAAAGTTTTTAATGTAAGATTGATTACACTGAATAAGATAAAACAATATTTAGAAGGATATTAATTAGCATTACGGATAATTTAAACATAAAATGAAATACTGAAGATATTTAATATCATTTATGTATTAAATTTTGGATTAGCAAATAATAAATTATAAAAGACTATTTGGAACATGGTATATAAGTATGATCTAAAATAATACAAAACAGTATAAATATAATTAAAAAAATGAACTTTAGAACTTCTTGTTGAAAACATCATAACTATCCAACCACGAGAGAAAAATAGATCCAACCATAAATAAACATGATATACTTAACATTTATATTTTAACAAAATTTTGGATAAACACAGTTTATACGAAGAAGAGAAAAATAGTAAGAATATATATATATATAAATAAATAAATAAAGTATCACAATAATACAGAGCATAAAATCTACGTTTATATTTTAGATTGTGTAATGAATTCATTTTAATAAAAAAACATAACCAACATAAGATTTTTCAAACTAAAAAAATCAGGATGACCTTTCATTTAAAATAATAAACATAAAACAGAAAAAAAGATTAAGAATAGAAGTTTTATCACCAAATTTATATATGGTAAGAAAGTAGAGACTGTAAAGAATGATGTATCATTATTATTAATCACCGTACTTTTTTATGAAACAAACTTTTCATTATTTTTTTCATAAAAAAATAAAAAATTTGTCATATTTCAGTTATATTAAATTTTACTCGTTAAAATGATTTTCATGAATAAATGTTTGATAATTTTATATAAAGTACATCTAAAATATTTTTAATAATGATAATATTTTATAAAATTTTTTTAACTAGAAACATTAGTTTTTTATACTTTAAAAATTTCATGATTTATCAAATGTTGAATTATTTAATTAATAATATTATTTGATGAAAATGTATTCTTTTTTAGCCAATTTTTGTACTTCAAAAAAAAAAAAAAAAAATAAAAAATTATATAGGATTAAATTAAAAGAATCTAAATAAATAATTGTGATATTCATAGTATGATTTATCTATTTTTGATTTGCTATATCATACACTGATTCAAGAGTACTTTTTTAATAAGGATATTTGTCTTCAACAAATTAATTAAATCCAATTTAATAAAACAAGATACTTTCCTATAATAATTAATAAATTTTATACCATATGAATACTAAAAAAATTACATTACTGAAAAATAGTACCACCTTAACATTTTTCTGCAGTGATTTGTTTAGGTTTAGTTTAATTAAAGCTAACACAAAATTCTGCACCATCAAATATTGATTTCACATTTTTATGTGATATTACTTTTAAGCATATAAGAACAAGTGTGACACTTATGATGGTGATAATTCTTTTCATATTTAAATTTATGAAAAATATGAAATATAATTTTACAATCTCATTATTGTCAAATAATAATATTTGAGGACAATATTATACATTTTATTAATCATTTTTCAAGTAATAATCTTGCTTCTGAAGAATTTTAATCATTTCTGATAATACAATTACAATTAAATTTAATAAACAATTTTTAAACTATTTCGCATAATGTAGATTTTCCATAATTTTTTCTAATGTTTTTATTTTTCTTACTGGTTTTCTACACATATTGTAGGATTTTATGAGAATACAAAATTAATATATTTTTTTCTTATTGAAAAACTGCCAACATATTAATTTTCATCCTGTCAAAAATTGAGAAAGATAGGAGAGAAGAGCAAGAAGGAAGTGAATATTTGTAAAAATAGGCTTTCAACTTGCTTACATATTTTTTATAATGTAAGATATTTTTATTCTTAATTCATGTAGTAATTTTTAAATATTTTTATTATTTATTATATTTTATAATAATTATATCATTATTAATTCAGTTATATTTAGTATTTTCATTTTTTAAATTTACATACATTAAATATTTAATATTTTTATGTATAAAAATATATGAAATAGTTTTGTGAATAAAATTTCATGTAAAACATTTGTGTTCATTCACAATAAGAATAAGAAGATTCCAATAAATTTTTGCAAAAATGTACATATTAAAATTTTTTTATTATATTTGGATAATCAATTCATGTAAATTTACAAAAAAGTGTATAACAAAATAAAGTAAGAATTCTTAAACACTGTATTAATATATATACATACTGACACACACATACATCCATACATATATACATATATACATATATATCATTTTTATTACATTTAATATTTATTATTCTAATAAAAAATTATTGAAAATTCTACGATTATTTATGATTAAATATTTAAAAATTATTAAATAATTATGCAATCATCAATAAGTTCCAGTATATAAATCCAAACAGATAAACTAATGTAAAAACAAAGTTAATGTACTTGCAATGCAAAATATATCTTGAAGTATCTACACTAGCAGAATTTTAAATAATCATATAAATATTATTATTGTTCAATTTATTGGTTGATTATGCACTATCTCCGTTGATAAGAAATTCCTCTTCAAAGTAATATTTCTTGAAACACTCATCTATAAAAAATTATAAAATAAAGTATTGTAGTTATTTGAAAACTTAGAAAAATGTTATGTTAGAATATAGAAGCTGAATAGTAAAACAAAGTAATTTTTTAGGTAAATATCCAAAATAAAATTACTTGTTTTTTACACCTAAAATTTTATAGAAAGGCAATCTAGGAATCTTAAAATCTATAATCTAAATCTATAGGATAAAAAAATACAGATTAAATAAAAAAATATTATAAAAATCTTATAGCTATAAACTTACCTTTGATTACATTTCAAAATTTGATATCTTCCTTGTACATAATAGAAAAATTTGATACCAGCAATATCATCACAAAAGCTAGAAAGAAAGAAAACACAAATCAACCTAACACCAGTACTTCAAAAATGTTCTGCATTCACCTAAAAAAGCACACTATCTTACTTAGTTATACTGTTTTCAAAAAAGCTGCAATACTTGCACACTTTAAAATTATGTTTAAAATTATAATTTACTCAAAATTTTTGAGTAACATAAACATTGATAAATAACATTAAATTATATAATGATAAATATAACAGTGAATGCCAATACATTATAACATACACTCAAATTAGTAGATGAACACTTCGAGCACGACTCACCAGTTCCGGAAAGCAACTGCTATATGTTGATCCATTTATCTTGAATTTAG
This sequence comes from Platyscapa corneri, assembly GCA_018907185.1. Classification (NCBI taxonomy): domain Eukaryota; kingdom Metazoa; phylum Arthropoda; class Insecta; order Hymenoptera; family Agaonidae; genus Platyscapa; species Platyscapa corneri. The sequence goes on from JACCHW010000030.1 coordinate 162,690, forward strand.
TATTTTATCTTGATAAAAATGTAATTTCTTTTTTTAATATTATAAAAAGAAAATATTATGATAATTTTGTTTGTAGCACACACATCTTTTTTACGACCTGTTTTTTAAATTTTAGTTCATACTGTACATCAGGAATTGCGTGTTTTTCTTTTGAATACCGAAGCTATATATTTTACTAAACATTTACTATTAATTAATATTTTACTCTTCTTTTCTTGAAAAAAATGTATGTATTTCATGAAACCGAATTGATACAATCTAATATTAAATTTTTTATGAAAGCTTCTAACTAAAATCCAAATTAATTTTTATATATAGAAAAATATTAAAATTTCCTTCGAATGTATTGATTTTATTATAATTTAGTTTTATTATTAATTTACTTTAACTTTTTAGTGTAATTTAATACATTTCGTTAATTTTATTATTGATTTATTCAGATTTTAGATTAATTAAATAAAGTGATATTTATTTTATTTTTGTGTTATAATTTACATTTTGTGTGTGCAGATAAAAATGATAAAAACCTTTAAATAATCTGTTTATTATTTTTAGGTAATTAATACTACAGTTTAAATAGTTTTTTTTTTATTTTACATGTATTATATACAATTTTATTCTAATTATATTCTAATGTCTTTCATACACTGTATTTGTAAAAAAATATATGAACACTCATTCTGTGATTTTTCTTTCATAATATAATAACAATTAATTTCCATAAATCCATATATAGATATATATATATATATTCCATATGAATAAAAGAATGCTAATAGAATTTTTGTTTAATCTATTAATTAAAAATATGTTAATTACTATAAGATTATTATTTGCAGAATATTAATTAAGGTAAATAAATAAAGAAATAAATATATTTATATATTTATTATATTTAACGTTTTAGTACCATCATTCTAATACAGATAAAAGTTAATTTAGAATTAAAAATTTTACTTTTATGATTTTGTAAAGTATTACATATTTAAATATTTATATATGAGATGTAACATCAATAAATTAATTTTATTAGGAAAGTATAAAAATTTTAATGTGCAAATACTGTTAACTAGTTGTCAATTTGTTGTTAATATTTTTTTTCTTTCAAGTTGATTACAAATATTATTCTTTTGATAAAAAAAATAATGTAAATTTATTTATAATGATGTATTGTACTTAAACTTGGATGTCTTATATTATTCATGTAAATTTTTGTATTAGAAACAATCATTCAGTAATTTTAATTACATTTTAATAAAGTTAAAAAAAATTTAATTAAATATTATAAGTTAATTATTTTATTTAATTCATACATACTTATAAATGAATTCTTTTATTCTACTGTCTCTCACTTTCAAATAAAAATAATTTTATAATATGTTTTCATAATTATGTTATTTTAATTATAATAATTCCATATTAACATTAGAATCAAAATCCATTTTAAGAAAGAATATATCCTTAAAATATTAAAGGCCTTCTACCTGAATTAAGATGATAATATTATAGGATATTGAAAATAAGGTCTAAATTTTAAAACCTATTGATCTATGGTATTTAAAACTGATAAGTTTTATTTATTTTAATGTAATGATAAATTTTTTTAAAAGTATAGCCTGATATATTTGGTTATTTGTTATTTACATTTGGTTAAAACGTATTATATAATTTAAAAAAATTATCAATATATTAAACAATAAAAACAAAAAAATGTATGAAACAATAAAATTATATTAATAATTTTTAGAAATATGCAAATTTAAAAAAATGATGATCACTATCATTCAAATTCATTATTATAATATTCAAATTAAAACTTTAATTAAGCTTATCACTTAATTTTTATTAGGGTTAAGTTCTTTTGTTTTTTAGACACATAATTTGCCTTTACGGTTAATTAAATGCTTTCATTGATAAGATTATTATTGTTTCTATTTTCTTTCTATGACAATGAAAAAATATTGGTTCTTGGAGAATAAATTTTATTAAAAATAGATTATTAAATTTTCTAATAAACATTATCTTCAAGAAAAAAAAATCGAATAAGAAGCTTTTATGAGATACTCTTCTATATTAAATCAAGGATTTTAAATTTGGTAATCGGTTTAATATTGATGAGTGGAATTGTTCAAGATTGTTTAATTATTTCATTTATATTGAAAGTTTTACATATTTCCATTATATGTTAAAGTTGTATATATTCATATATCTTTGTTTCGCGTACAAAAGAAAATTTAAAATGTATTTAGAATGATCATTCGTACGTATAAACATATGTACATATGCAGGTATATTCACGTAAAATGCAAAATTTAACACATTTGATATTATTTGCAGATCAAAATATATTTTTATTTTTATATTTGAAAGTATTATATATACTATATATTAAAAATACTTAATACATTATATTTTACTATATAATGTATAATAAGAAAGTTTTTGATTAACTATCTTCAAATAAATTAATAAATTTTAAACGAAGTTTGATTTGTTAGTGTATCTTCTGAATTGTACATATTTATTTCTTCAATATGAATAAGAAAAATTAAATAAATGTTGAAAACTTTTAAATTTACATTCCATTCGAAATATCGCAAAAACTTACTCATGCAAATTTTGAAATAATTATCTAAAGTTACGATTAAAAAATGTAAAAGATTTTATATAAATACTTTATAAACTAATTTCTTGTTTTACTTATTACATTAGTTTCATAGGATATATATATAGTAAAGTTTAAATATATAATCGAATATAATAATCAGCTTTGTTATATTCATTAATATTTATCAATTAATATACTATTAATTTATTGTCTTGAATTTTTATTATATATTTATTATTTTAATAATATGATTACTAATGTAAACCAAGAATTTAATACTAATTTAAGATTAATGCTTAGAGGATAATTCTACCCATCCTAAAAGGTTGATTATAGCACTTATTTATTTTAAATAATAACTTTTAATTATAAATTAACTGGTTTGAAGTTTTCTTCTTTATTATTAAATCTTCTAAACATTAATTATATTTGCCTTTTATTTTTCGGAATTATAGGAAAGAATTGCCAAATTTACATTTCAATTATTTTATATAATTAAAAATTAAAAACATGTACAGTAGTACGAGCAACATTATGCACTTTTTTTTAGTTGGAAACAGTTTTTCTTTTTTTGATATTTTAAAGATACATATGTTCTTTCTTATAATCAGATATGATGTTTAAGGAAGAATAATATGTTAGTTGGACATAAGAACAAAATGCGCCAGATTTTAAATGTTATCATTTAACATAAAAAAATTTGTTAAGATTTTTTATTAAAAATGATTTATATATATATTTCCAAAAAAATGATCGAGTGGTCTTAAAGATACTTAAGCTTATTTCAAAATAATTTGTACAAAATGTACACAATGTATTAAAATGTTTTTTTATTGTTTTTTTAATTTGTATTTATTAAATTTATTTAAATATTTTAGAATTTTTTAATTAATAAAATACTTACTGGAAACAGAGCAGGGGCCATGTATGGTTCCATATATTGATAATACAATGACATGATTTTAACAAGACATTGTAAAGCTGCTACTTTAATTTGATTATTTGTCGACTGTGTTGCCTCACATACAACTTCCATAATAAAATTTCTTTCTGACTAAAAATATATATTTATAGTTAATAAAATACTTTTACAATATAATATATTGTCAAAATTATTTTTTAAAGTTTTTATAAATATTTATCTACATTTAATTTGATTAATAAAATGTGTGCACTTATGATTCTACATAGTATTTTTTCAAACTTTGAATTATAAAGTATTTGAAGTTTTCTGTTAATTTTTAATAGTTTTGATGTATTACCCGAAAAAATATTACTTGCTAAAAAATCAAACTTCTTGATTTTTATTAATTTTTTAAATTGCTTTTTCTTTTGATTTATTATTTTTTGATTGATTATTAATTGATTTTACTCATTTATACATAAAACTTAATTTTCAAGAAGCAAAACGTATATACTCTTTTTATTTTTCTTTAAATTGATTGTTGGTATTTTAAAATTATGTTAACTTATGTTTTTCTCCTGCTTTAATAGCAGGTTCTAAATTGTGTACGCTCTCTTTATCTGAAAATAGTTTTCTTCTTTTCATATTTTAGCGATAAAACTATTCTTTTTATACTAAGATACTACGTTGAAGGTAGAGCATATTTAGCTTGGAATACGAACAAAGAACCCGAGATTTTAAAAATTAATCGTTGATACTGTCAAAAATATTTTATAAGTTTTATCAGCAATTAGTACCATGTAACACGTTATTTTTAAAAACGTCTATATTCAATATTAAAAATTGGTTTGACTGTAGAAATTTTTTTTACGTTCATTAAGGGTGACCAATTTTTTATTAGTTGTTAATAAAAGAATTAAAGCTATTAGTTCAATAATAAAATTTAAAAATTCAATAGGAAAATTTTAATTTTACAAAGAAAGTAAGGAAAAAGTATATCGTTTAAAAAACGTAATCAGTTGTTAAAAAATGATTATTTTTAATAATTGTGTATCTCTTTTTATGATAATTAAAATTTAATATTGGCTTTGTATAATATTTTTAGGATGATCGTAATATTTATTTATCATAATATCAATTACATAAGCTGATAAGTGAAAAAATAAGGGATCAATACATTATACCTGAATAAATAGAATAATATATTGAAGGTAAATATCAAATAATTTTATTTCAATTTTTCAAAATTTAATGATTTTTTAGTATCATATATGAAAATGAAAATACAAAAAAACACAAAATTTTTGACTATTTACATTTTTTTCATGATTTTATAATGTAAGAAAGTTTAGTTTATAGTTTTGCGGAAAAGGCATCACTGCTCTCGAATTCTACGGTTTCAATTTGAAACTCTCTATAAGGAAATATATTTTGTACTGATCGTATAGTGAATAAGTCTATATTTCCATTAATTACATTTTCAACAACACAAGCCGTCTACTCATTGATACTATGACTAACGTCTAGCGATAAAAAACAAACTGAATCTAAATTAATGATACTTATACATACTTATACTAATCGGTTTCACATGTAACACGTAATAAAATAAAAATTTCATTAGTAAAAATTTTTTATTAGCGTGAATTTTAACTGAATATTTTATATATATTATAAAATTGATTTCTTATTGCTTATACATATAATTTTTTTTTTAAATTTCATATTCTTGTGTTATTCTAACAGAAAACATTGAACAGATTAGCTCCGCCTCTTTAAGTAGTGGATTATTCGAAGCGTAAAAAAACGCATTTAGTTTAGTTAGAAAAACTGATGGAAGGCTTGGAAAGTAAAGCATTTTTACGTACAAGAGATATCAATACACATTTTGACAAGAAGAAGAAATTTCATTTAGTCTTGAAACTATGGCGGTTAATAAAGTATTATTTTGTAAAAAAATTCACCAATGAACGTTTAAAATACCTGCTCACATCACAAAAAATGACAATATATTTAATACTTAAAATTCAACAGTAATTTAGATTTCCAAAATTGTATAATTTTTGTTTAAAATTAATTAAAAAAAAAACTTTTAAAATATTTTTTACCAAGTATTGATAAAGTAACATAAAGCCATTAGTAAAAATGTTTTCAAATAGAATGTAGATATCGATATACATATCTTATAAAAAATAACTTTAAAAGAATATAATTAAATAATATTATTTACGAATGAAAAAGAGAAGATAGAAGAATAAAAATACAAAGGACAGAAAGATGTATATCAATGAAAGGAAAAAACAGAATTATTAAACACAAAAAGAGAAAAGAAATAAAAGATAAATAGAGCAAGCAAGAAAAGATAAGACAAAATAAACATTTTAGAAAATAATAAACAGGAGAAGAAAGGTAGGAGAAAATATATAGAGATAGTAAAAGGAAAAAATTGTAGACACATTTCAATATATATATATATATAATGAAATAAACACACAAGATAAAGAGAATTAAGGAAAAAGTTCAATTGATGACTCTAAGAAAGAAGAAGAAAATGGAATAAAGAATATATCTGATAATATTACAACGATAAAAACAAAAAGAAACAGGATAAAGATTAAAACTGCAAGGAAAGCATTGGATTTGAAAGCAATATATAAATAGTGAAATATAATACAAAATTGTGAAAACATGGAAACAATAGAAGAAAGTATAAAAATAAGAATGGAAGAAAGAAGAGAGTATAATACAGTATAAAAAAAGGCAAAAAAGAAAAAGCAAACTAAAAATAAAAAATAATACATGGTGTAGAATAGTAATGTTTACGCGAAAAGAAAAATTTGAAAATGTTGATACGTTGTGAAAAGAAATAGAGAAAATAAATTAAGATAGTAGATACAATTATGAATAAGTTATTTATTTAGAAAGATTCAAATATACAGATGAATTTAATTATATATTATAATAGAAAGCACGAAAGAAAAAGAATGAGCGAATGAAAAAAAAAATGGAGAAAGGAGAAGGCTCGGAATGAAAATTTAGGATATATCACAAGACGAGAGGGGATAAACACTAGTTGACAGAAAAAAGAATAGTGTATAAATTATTCAAATAATAGATAGAAAAAAATCAGATACATCATAGAAGAGTGTAGTGCAATAGAATTTAGAAAAGGGAATATAAATAATATAAGTTTAATGTACAAATACAGTGGAACATAAAAAGTAAAAAAAGAATATAGATAAATGGAGGTGAAAACTATGTGCAAATCAAATTTAATTGAATATTAAGTGTAAAATCACATAGTGTAATGAGTGAAGTGTAATTTTTTTAAAACGTTAAATAAAAGAAAGTGATATAATTTAGACAAAAATAGTACAAAAACTGTACATGCATATATTATACGTCATTAATAAATGTAAGAAATGTTTGAGAAAAAAAAGTATAAACTAATATTATAATGTATTCAAATAATGTAAACAAACTAACCAACTATAAATAAAAACGAATTGCCTTTTGAAACGAATTTTCCAAGATATATTTTTATCAAATTATTCACATCAAATATAAAGAAATTATTTCGATGAAAAATTGTTTTGAATAATTGTATGATCAAAGTTTTTTTATTTATAAGTTATGTTATGTTATTTATAATCAATATGTTTCTCTTTACAAAAATATTATATCTTTTTAAAAAAATCATACTCTTGAATATAATTTTGTTTTTACATTTATCTTATTTATTTGGTACCTAGCGTAATTTTCGTTATTGTTATTTGAGACGAATGTGTAGCTATTATAACATCTTATTTTAAATTTTCTGCAAGTTTAACAAATTGACATTGATACTAACTATATATTATTACTTAATAATATAATACAATAATTTTCCAACTTAAATGAGTAATTTTTTCATAAATAATATATCAATAAAATAAATATTTCATCTAATGACTCTTTGAAAAATAAAGTACTCTTAAGTTTGTTCTAAACCTGTATTTTAGAATCTTTTCTAGCAAATCTAATTTATTTTACATTACAAAATTACGTGGTTTAACACTTTTACATGTTAAATTGATTCACATTTAATAACTTAACAGATATTAATTTGCAAACTAAATTTAAAAACGATGTTTTAGCTATCATAAATTGACGAGATAGAAAGCAGAAATCAATTAAAAGAAAAAGAGTGAAGACATCATGAATTGTGAATTCAATAAAAATTAAAATTGAGCAGGTAATAAAAGTAAAAAAAGAAAAGAGTCAAAATGAAATTAAATATAAAAAAATGTAGACAGGAAAAGTAGCGGACAGATGATGATGAGAACGAGAGGACAATCCGGACCCATAGAAGTGAGAAAGAAAAGGCAAAGATTATGTTCCAAGAAAGAACCTGAAAGAGATGAGGCTTTTTAATAATACTGACAAAACATGTGAAAGAAAGTAGAAAAATGGTGGTACAAAAATGATAAAGTTGTAGGAAAAATAGAAACCTGCACTCGAAGTTGGAAAAGTTAGCTTTTATACAAAGAAGAGTGGAGGAAAAGGTTTATGACAGAAGATAAGAAAAATATATGTGTATTAAATGTAACAGAAACAGAAAAAAAGAAAAGAGAAAAAGATGTATATGTTAGCAAGAAAGAATACGTAAAGGAGGTAAAGGGATTAATTTACGCTGTTAATTAAAAAAGTGGTAAGCTTAAAGATAATAGGAGTATACATAAGTATTGAGATAATCTGGTAATGAAGAAACAAAACCACGAAAATTGGGACAATCTAGATAATACCAATAATAAATGAGAAATGATGGAAGAATAAATGAAAATAGAGAAGTGAGAAAGTTTATAGATATAATAAAGAAAAAAAGAAGAAGAGTTCTACAAGCGCATACAAGAGAGAGGACTACTTTTTGTAAATATTTAGAGTAGGTTAAAACGAATTCAAATACAGTTCCAAGTCCAGTGTTCAACCAAATTCTAACAAAAAACTAGATACACGAGGTGGTAGATGATATTAATATAACAGCAAGATGCAATTATAAATATCTTTGCATAAAATTATAAGATAAGAGTGATTGATAAGAGTGAAAAATAGTAACTAAAAGAGAAACGCAAATATGCAGTTTAAACAGAAACAAAAAACATTAAAAAATTAGGATAAGAGGATTTACAAAATGAAGACAAAGTGAAAAGAAAAATGGCAAATAGAGAGACGAGGAATTAGGCGAGCCAGATTAATTTATGAAAAAGTTTAAAATATTGAAAGTGGAAAGTAAGGAAAAAGACAGAGTAAAGTGCAAAGTAAGAAAGAAGATAATAAGCATAGATATTACCAATAAAAAAGAAAAGATATATAGAGATAGAGAGGAAACAAATCAAGATAGGATAAAATCAGAAAAATATTTGGAGACTTGTAAACAAGTTGAGGAAAGAAAAATCCGGAATAAACAGTAAAATCTCCAGGTACGAATTATTCGTTTTCAAAAATTCATGAAGAATTTTAGAGATAAAAAACTAGATACAGTAGAGGAATCGGCAGAGAAAGAAAGCATAAAGAAGTTAATATTAGAAGAAGTATAAGAAGTAATTAACAAGTTAAAAGAAAAAAGCTATCCTGATGAAGACTGTATAATTCATGAGATGAAAAAATTTACGGAAAGAAAAGTTGCTCAAAAGTTAGTGAAATTATTTAAAAAAATATTAAGTAGATAAATTAAATTGAAAGATAAAAAAAGCGGCGTTTAAATACTGAGTGTCAAAAGTAAAGTATATTCGAGAATATAAATGATGGATACTCGCACTTATGAATTCAAGATATAAAATTTACCCAGAAATTATAACTGAAAAATAAATAATTGGAAAAAAATAGTTCGTGGAACCTCAGTCGATTTCAGAAATAAAAGACGGTATAATATACGTATAAAAAATTATATATATATTAGATGTATTCATAGGTATTTTCATAATACTGAACATAAGGTTAGCAAAATTTACATCTTCAAGAATTAAGATTATTTGGAAATATAATCGATTTATACCAACAACATACTATTTATAGCTAAGACTTAGAAAAAGTTAAGAGAACTTTTTTAAAAACTTTTTTAAGTTTCTAAAGAGCTCGAGATAAAGATAAAGATTTGAAAAGAATAACATGGAAGACCAAATAGAGTTATTCGCAGAAAGAGCTAAAATGATAATTCTAATATGATACACTAGATACAGTGTTAAAGGATGTAAATTACGTTTATAAAAAGAACGTATATAAGAAGAAACTAAAGAATAAGAATATGAAAATTCTAGTAAATTTTAAAATAGCAAACGTAGTAAGAACAAATAAACACTAGGTCTAAAGATAACAAATCTTAATTTGGAAGATTATAAAGATATACAAATACAAGAATATGAAAGAAAAATAAAAATATGAAAAAAAACAAGAAAGGTATAACATCAATAAAGTATACAAAACTACTTATAACTATAAGAGAAACATAAAAAAGTAAATAAGAATGAAAGACAGAAAGAAAGAATATACCAAAAGCTTTAAAAATAAAAAATAACAGTAAGTCAAATATCCAACTCATTAGAAACCTATCTATAATGATACCTAAATATTTGTTTAGAATAATATACGTATATTATTACAATGGATATATTTTTAGACAAATTAATTATGACTTTCTTTTTTAAATTAATAAAATTAAGGTATAGATACAAAGCTAAGATAGTTATTAATATAAATATGAAAATCGTAAATTTTTATAGATTTTACAAGTCAAATAAAAATTTTTTTTTCAAAACTAAGCAAATAATTTAAAGTTATTAATAAGATAAAAAATTTCTGAAGTTAATAATCGAAAAAAGTAATTTAATATCATCAATAGTATTAAAAATGCATCGCTAATTTTGATGAAAATATACCATATAGTTACGTATACCCTCCTCACACAAATTTATATACATTATTTAATAGCTCAAACCAAAATCATCATAAATTCTTGTATTCAAATGTGATTTTTTGTAGTTCATGGGTATTTTTATTACATAGGTTGTTCCATACTTTAGATCTGTATTTGCTATTTTGATGAAGATTACTTTTCTTTATTTAATATGTTGAATAAACAATAGTCTAATCAATAACCATGACGCAAGTTTATTAATCAAACTGAGCAATAATAATTTAAATAATAATAATAATAATAATAATAATAATAATCTAAAATAAATTTAGAAATTTTCTTTATTTTGATGACAAAGATAAATAACATTGTTAATCTTTTGAGTCAAAAATTTAAGATTATTTATAAATATATTCGATGTATATTAATAAAAAATGTATCATCTTACACATTGTAGTTATTACTTACTTCAATTTCAAAATTTCCTTTGGTGAATTCAAGCGAATTAAAAAGTGCACTTGTTGCTGCTAAGCGCACGTTATTAGATGTATTTGATCCTTTCATACCATGTATAATTGCAGTAAGAATTTGATTTGATTGAGCAACGAGTACTTCGCTATCTATTTCTTGACAAATATAACCAATAGCTTCAAGAGTAGCCTCTTTCATCATTTCCGTACTGTTTAGATTTGCAACATTATTTACTAGAAGTGGAATCAACTCACTCCATTGTCCAACTGGTAGTTCAGCTACAGCTACATACGCAACACACTGTGCAGCTGAACTAGGTCTATTATTTTCTGTTCCTAGTGCACCTAAAATCTAATGAAAATATTTTAAAATAATTTCTTTATAATTTACATATTATTCATACAAATTAATTATAAATAAACTTTTTGTACGAATTTTGTTAAAGATAAAACTAATATTAAATATAGATCAAGTACATTAGATTTATTTTTATTTATTAATCGAATTAAAGAAATTTCTGAACTTATAAATATAATGACATATCAAACGTAATCATATGGAATCCCAAATATAATTCTTAAAGAGTGAAACTAGTGAAATATATCAACTATGTATATATCAATGCGTTAAAAAAAGATATAATAAATTTCATTTCAATATTGTACTTAAAAATTTTTATTTTATAAAAATCATTTTTTGAAACTTTATTATTGTTATTATTATTACTACTTTATTGAATAATAAATTTGGACAACACTACGCATAATTATTCACATTTTTAAGATTAAATACTTATAGCCAACACGTTCACCCGTCGATAGTTTTAGAATATATTATTTACAATGTATAAAAATGTCAATTTTAAGTTTATAGACAATCGTAAGTAAAAAAAAAGAAAATAGTAATCGTAGAAACTTGCGTAAAACAAGAAGGAAAGTGAAATCATGCCGAGATGAACGGGTGAAAGAGGATTATGGCGGTCATTTCTCCAGACCGATACGCCGAGACGGATCGAAGGTAAATTGCTAGAAGTTTACAATTGAAGAAACTTGAAAAGAAGATTGGTTGGTGAGAATATTTTCGAGATGGAAAATATTTTTCGACGATGAAAATAGAAATCAGTGCAGTTGAAAAAAGCAGATGATACGCACGAGGTGGGCCCATACCGTAGGGTGCAGGTACGATGCTTGAGTGCGAGCAAACACCATACACTGCAGTCTTCCCCCACCTCTCTCTCTTTCTCTTGTACACTAGCTTACTCTCCCATTCTCTATATCCTTTTGTTTGGCTCTCTACTCCCCCTCCCTCTCTCTCTTTCTCACAATGGAGACCTGGACCGCGAAGCCTTCCATATTTTTCTACCACCCGGATGCTATCCCCCATTTTCCAATCGTGATACATGAGTTTCGTGGGCACTAATTGATCTGATCGCGACTTAAATAAATCCACACAACCGAAGTCATGTTTAAAGGAGACTAAGACGCGGTCACTCACCGCGAGGGACTATGAGCGAACTCGCGTTTTAATGTATCTCTTACATCCATGCGCGATCACTTTCACCGTTCACGTATCATTTACGTATGCGGACAACTGACCTTCGATCAACCGTTATCCTATAATAATAATCCCGAAGAGCTTTCTTTCTAATCTTTCACCCTCATGTTCCGTACGCACAAGCAAATGGGCCTGCGGTTGGACAACAAATCAAACGACCACGGAATTACGGGCAGTCTCTTGCTTGAGGCTTAGAATATAGGAAACCACGATCGTCGAAATAAGAAAGTAGGGAAAAAGTTAGGCAAAACAATAAAAATGTAAGTCGTGTGAACATGCGGGGACGTCTCACCCGGAACTCAATGCTAGAATGTAAAGACTTTTTCCACCGCAAGTCCAGTGAGGTTTTTTTTGTCTAGGGCACGCAAGGTATAGTTTGTGACACGGGTGAGAGGGCGAACAATATTGTAACGACGACGAAAATAAGCCAATACATTGAAAAAAAACTCGTTTGAAACTATCAAAGGTTTGCAATGAACGTGGGGGGAAACGTTAAAGTAATTTAGGATATGCAGAAAATATTATACAAATGTACAGCTAAAATTAGGAGATGGGCGAAATGAATGAGCGGGGAAAAGGAAAAATAGTATAAATGTAGTGGCTCGGAGCAATCTAGCAGATTTTGTTACGATGCTCGTTTTCGAACAAGACGTCCAAAATATTCGCTTGGCTGTATTTTTGTCATTTACTTATACTTTAACATTTTTTGTCCATTTCAATACTACCAATTATTAATATCGGTTTAAATCATTCATAAAAAACCTTGAAGGCTACATTTGAGCATAAAAAAGAGAAGAAAAAAGTGGACATTATTTATTTTAACCTAGCCACCGTCACCTCATGCGAGTCGGTAATAATACTATTTATATTTGTCATCGAGTATGAAAATTTTTAAATATATTTCTTTAAATCTTTATTTTTTCTCTCTCTCGAGCTTCATTTTTTCTTCGTCTTTTATCTTCCCACCACAATAAATAATGTATGAACTCTAATATCTTTGGGTTGTTCTTTCATAACTTTCTATTTTTTTTTTATTCACGTTTTTTTACATTTTTTTTATAATTTTTCATTGATTCTTTTCTTTTCCACATTCTGTATATATATATATATATATATATATATATATTCCTTACTTTTTAAAAATATGTTTTCTCTAATTTTACTTCTTATTTTAAATTTAGCTAATATTTTAATCTCTGTATTCTCTTTTCTTTTCATCTACATTTTATGTATATGTTCTATTCATTACTTATAAATTTAATATCGTTCGTACTCTCGTTTTCTTAAAACTTTCTTGTCATTCTTATATTTTTATCATTTTAAATCTTGTTAATTTTTTTCAGTCTTTCACCGCATTTTTATGTATTATTTATATGAAAAACATCTGGTATGTTTCCTAAAATTTTCTCTACGTTTTCCTTCTTCTATATCTCTCATTTTTATTATTATACATGTTTTTAGATATCGTAATTTTATTTCTGATTTTTATCAAATTTATTATTCTATCTGCTTTTTAATTTGCAATTCATTTCTTTTCCTTTCTAACATTATTACCTTAGTCTGATATATTCTATGTAATCTCTGTGCGTACTTATATTTTTTTATCTCTTCATATACTTTCTAAATTCCAATCACAACAATAAACATGTATTTATTTAGTTCTAAACATCGTTTAAACAATTCTTATAAATTTTTTAATATATTTTCAAAGAATCTTCATTCTATATACCCTAAAGTTTCTTGTTTTATGTTTGTAAGAGAATAAGATAAACTATACCAACCTTTAAGGATATTCTTGTTTCATATTTATTTCTGTTTGCATTTCCCCTATTATATCAATATTGATTGTTACTATTGATATAAATTCATCATTCAATTTTCTTACAAATTTCACTTAATATTTATTTATTTCTGCTTTTGTCGTATATTATTTTTTTCTTCTTTAATAATCTTATAAAAAGTTGACTTTAGATCTGCAAAACATGCAAATAGCGTCTCTTCTTTTTTTTATATTTCTTTATCTTATGCAGTTTTTATCACATAAATTGTTTTATAAGACTTTTTTCTTAAAAAACAAATTAAATTTGTTTGTTTTTTAATTATTTAGAATTAAAATAATTTTAACTTGATCAAATTTTTATTAAAAATTAGATACTTAAAAAAAGCTTCACACGAATAAATTAAATACATATCTTTTCAAATCTATTAAAATATGTACAACTATTTATTTAATTTTTTACAATATTACAAAAAACTAACATAAAAATTAATTTTTTCAAATTCTAACTAATTTATTTTGTTAAAATGTGAAATAATTAACTTTCATATAAAAATATTTTATAGTAATAATATAAATTACAACTTTCTCAAATGTGAAATGTAGTTTATAAATGAACTAAATTTGAATTAATCTTTTATACTTTTTTCATCGATATTGATATTTTTATTTTGAAATGAAAAATTAAAATTTTAATTTAAAAACATTTATAATTTTACGTAATATATATATAATACGAAATAAAAACAAGTTATAGAATATCCTAAGTATGACGTTAAAATTAGTAGTAATAGCTCTTTCGCTATTAAAGGAACTGGTGCATACTGACTGTTACTTTTCTACAATTGTGATAGTTGTATAAACAAATCTCATCTTGCTCTAATTGTTGTTATGCACGGGTGCGTAATATTAACGAACGAATGCTATATTTTTACATATCATTGCTAATAGTTACTTAATTTTTGTATTATTACTTTACATGAAACTTTAATTTTTTTAGTTTTTCTGTTTAAGATGATTTCAAATATTAGTTGTCACCGTAAAAACTTATTTTTGCACATTTAACATTGCATACTAACGTTAATTTTATATATTATATAAATTTTCATGACACCGCAATTGTGTGTTCTTACAATATTGAACCATTAATTAATTAATATAATCAAAATTGATTCAGTAAATCGCAATTTATAAACGCACATAGGATTTGAAAATTGCAAAAATGATAGAAGAAAAAAAAAGTTATTGAATTCAACATTTTATACGCGATTAAAAAAAAAAAAAAATTACTTCGTATATAACTTTCGAAGATTTCTGAGGAAACTTTATTGCACTATTTAAATATTTCATGTATTGATTTCAAAGCGTAATCGAAATATTATCAGCAATGCATGTACGAGTTGATTTATTTATAGATGATCCGTGGAGGTTCGTAAGGTGTAGTCCTATGCTCGGCCTCTGATGATTATTATCAACTTACCCTCAACAAACTTCATTTTCAAAACTATAACGGCCACATTTTGATTTATTTATTTGGATATGTAACTGATAGAAACGGTACTTTGTTCTGCAATTAAAGGAAACTCTCCAGGTTTAAGGTAATATTTAGAGTACCTTCCGCAGTAACAACGCCTTACCCATATTTATCAGCACCCTGGAGGTCTGATTGTATATTAGGCCAACAATTGACATTCCATTAACTAACAGGTATAACATTTATGTGGATTTCTTACATTTATATTAAATTTATATTAAAAGTTTGTATTCACAGACTGTTTTTTCTCCTGTTCACGAAAAATGTTTTTTATACATTGCATCCAATTAAAATATCTTCTTTCTTTGGAAAGAAAATTGATATAAAAAGTTACTTATTTAAAATTATCATTACTTTTTACAGCTTATGAATGAGGAAACAAATATATTAGTATAATTGTACCAGTCAAACGAATTTTTTTTTTTAATAAAAATCGCAACTATTGGTTAAATTTTGGTAATAGGTGCCTACAAAATTTTAATAAATTTAATTTAAAAAGATATGAATGAATTAGCAATAAAAAAATCGAAGATAGAATTCACATAATTAAACAACAAACCAGTAACTATTCTCATGCAATGCATCTTAATGTTCATCTCCACAACAAAAACTTTATTGTCTTGATAAAAATCAATATACTTTAAGAAAATTATTTTTTATGAATTTATATTCTACAGGCTATCGTATTTATAACAATTTTAGTTATATTTATAATTTATACTTTTATATTAATAATTAATAAAGTTGCGTTTCAAATTAAATTTTATTAAATATAATTCAACAATGATTTAAAAAGAGAAAAATATTATGCAGTAATATAAATAAACAAAATAAATCATTTATTCGAATTGTGTAAAAAAATACTACATTTAAAGAAAAACAAAAAACGGATAAGGAGTCAAAAAAAGGAAAATATAATGGATAATTAAAAAAGCAGAACTAATAACAGGTATAAGAACGATAAAAATGAGTACATTAAAGAATTAAATTTTGAACTGCAAATATTGCAATTTCAACTGGAATTATAATTTAAAATACTGGAATACATAATCTTTTATATAATACATGCAAAATTTTATATAAATATTTTTGATTAGAAATTATCTATTATTGTAATATGTACTACAATGCTCAGAAAAAATGATATATAATAATTTTAATTTAGTCATATAAATCATTATTACCTTTGAAAAGGAATGAATGAAAAAAAATTTAATTTACATTTAACTTATAACTTACATTTTTTTTAATAAATTCTCTTGTATCCAACGGAAAAGCAAGCCATCGTTGTTGATATTGAGATTTCAAAGTTAAATCTTTTGAGGTAAGCTGATTTTTTAATTGTAATCCTGCTGCCATACGAGCAACAGTACTAGCAGCAGCGGTAACGAGAACTCCACTTAGCCTTTGAACAAATTCGTGCTAAAATTAAAAATATTTAATATTTGATACGTTATAATTTTAAATACAAATTATAAATATACTTACAAGATTATTTCTTGCTGCTTCTTCTAAGAAATTCTGAGCTGCTTCCAATTCATCCTTATCTATTAAATTATTTAGTTTTATTAATACATTATATATTGAAAATTAACATATGAATGTATAAATGCAATATTTTGGTCTAAAATCAATAATTAATATCATTAACTTGTTTATACTTATTATATGCGACTCTTTGAAACTATATAAATTTTACCGCAATCAACAAATATTTCAAATATTTTTATTAAATAAGTTTCTTTTTATAGTTACTAAATTATTATATCTATATGTATAGTTTTGGTTATAGCTTACGCATATATTTTTTAGGCATAATGTTTTCTAATTATATAATATAATTCTAAAAAATTAATAAATACATTTATTTTTGCAAGAAACTTTTGTATAAATTGTGTTAATAATAAATATAAATATATTATTATTGAAAATAATATTCACGAAATTCCTTTTAATTAAAACTATTGAATATCGTAAATACAAATTTGTTTTCTAGTTAAAAATATTACACCTAATTATAAACTACAAAACGCTTGTCTATAAATTTTTGTTAAATTTTCAATAATTCCAACTAAGACTAATTTTCTTTTAGGTCATTGACATCGTGTTAATGCATTATAATTTTTTATTATATCATTTTTATAATGTTAGTATAAACTTATGACATAATAGAATAACAAAGTACTAATATTAATACTAAAAAAAATGTTTTCTATTAAAAAAATTTAATAACAAAAATAAAATTTAACTAATCAAATTAAATTCTATAGAATTTGATATGATAAGAAAATAAAAGATTTTTTGTCTAAAATATATTCATTTAATTTATAATGTTAATTCAATTTCGTTTGAAGAAATTTCTTTTTTATAGTATATATTTATAAAATTAGGTTCGATTTTCAAGTACTGATACAGCACCTTTGATTATATTGTTTTAAGTTTAAACTGCAATTTTGTCTTGGTCATATAGTATTGAAAAAGAATTGTGCTATAAATATCCTACATATTTTAAGTAAAAAAAAGTTTATAATAAGGATAGTTCCGTTTAGAAGTTCCGTACAATCATATTTTTTATGTCACTTTTAACATAAAAGTTTCTTTCCTGAAAATTGTTTATATTTAATACAGTAATACAATATTATGTATTTTATTTTATTAATAAAGTTTATTTATTATCAAAAATAATAGTAAAAATCATTTTCTATTCATAATACTATTACTAGGACTACTCGAAAACGTTTATTATATTTAAAAAACTAGTATTGTAGTAATACTTGAGACTATCACATTCCAAGGCTTATTTTAACATAAACAATCATATTGATGTGTATATTTAATAAAAAATGACATAATATAAATTTAAACATTCAAAAACATTTAAAAATTTTTTCATAACTAATCTATAACTTTAGTTTTATTTATAAATGAATTGAATGTTTTAAAAAATATAATTTATAATTAATTGTGGTAATTATTAATGAGTTATTTCAATTATATTTGTTTTATTGGTTTTAAGAAGCATTTTCATTAATCCAAATCAAGACAAACATTTTTTAAGATAAAAATTCATTAATGGTTTATAACATAATATTTTTTATAATATTTCTTACTACCAAATAAATCAGATTTGATGAAAAATACTTTTTAAACGATTAATATTAATTTCAAATATTGATGTATTTTAAACATGGGTTGTTCCACTGATGTTAGTAATGACACATTTCCTATATGAACAAACACTCTATAATATAATCAAAGAAAAAAATTTTTTGATTATTTACTAAGACTAAAATTTTTTTTAATATAGTATTCTATACATAATTAACTTTATTTCATATACGTTTTTGTAAAGATGTTTTTAAATCCTATTCACTTTATATCTATTACTAGCAATAAAATTTTTAATTATTTGAAAAATAAAATATTATGTATAAAATAATTTTGCTCCACATTTTAAAGTTTATTAAATACATATTAAAAAAATTTCTCTTTTTTAACTTTTTATCAAATTTATTTAAATTATTTATTTTAAATGTAATTTTACATGTTTAATTTTAATTAAGACTTAAATATTGAAAATAATATTTTATAAAATCTAATTTATATAGATATTTACAAAAATATTGTAAACAAACAAGTTATTTATTGCTATTTAGGAATTTTTATATTAATACAGTCATAAGTCCATTTTGTTTAATGAAATATAAATCAGAAAAATTTAATTGAACTTAGTTTGCTCGTATAAATAGTTGATTGTTTATATAATTATAAAAAATTATTTTACTTAGATTTTTAAATATATATATTTTCAATCAAAATATTACTAAAACTAAGTTTCAATTAAAAAATTAATAATATTTAAAACTAATAATAATAAATATATAATAATTATGAAATTTAATTATTATAAATAAACGGATATGTTATGTTATATGTGCAATAATGATATAAATCAGTATTGTACAAATATTTTCAATTTATTCAAATGAAGTAATACAATTTTTGTTATACAGAATTCTTGTTCAAAGTGTAAATAATACATTAGTCATATAAAATTGAACAAAAATAAAAATAATATGATAAATAAAATTTAACATGTATTTGGAAAAATACTGGTTATAATAAGAAAATTAAAATATATAATAATTTGAAGTAAAACAAAAAATGATTTTTAGCACACTTTGTATAGATTTATAAAATAAAATATAAATTTTTTTTCAAAAATTAAAATAAATAATCGACACTTTTGAATATGAAAGTCTCATCTCTATGATTTATATTAAATATATAATAATGAATTATTGTATTATAAATTATCATGTTTAAATGAGTTATAAATATATGAAATACGATTTTTTTATTATTTTTAACATTGATTATGATTGTTTTAAATTTAATTAATAGAGAGATTTTCAATTTATCGATAATTTAATTTTGATAGTTTACAGAACTTTTTTGAATATTCAATTTAAATTATATAATTACATAACAAGGTTGTATTTTTAACACAATTAATTCCAAACTTAATAACTATTTTAAATATATAGATAAATAAACTATAGACTATATTTAGAACTTCTTTATTTAAAATTGTATCTTAAATTTACAGCATTTTAAGAAAATTTTTTATAAACTGAAATTATTTTCAGCTGAACTTATTGGAACTTGTAAATAATATATTTTCAAAATTTAGTAAAAATTATTTCATTGAATATTAAGAATTTGTATACATAAAAAAGAAAAAATATTAGTATTTCAGTTAATTTATGAACATATATATTTTATGAATTGAATAATAACACTTGTTCGATAATAATATATCATTACAGAGACAGGGCCCTTAGATATTAAATCATACTTTTTCAGTTATTAAATTTGATTAATTTATGTTGAATGGAAATAAAGAAAATCAATAATAAAAAGATGAAATATTTGGAATAAATAATAGTCATAATTTTATTCAAGTAAATATAAATAATAGGCCAGTGTAAAATGTAGCACCAGTATTAAAATTATAAAATTTCCAATAAAGAATTCATTAATTCTTTTAACTTTCTTTTTTCATACGTCTTTTTATGTAAATTCCTCTTTTAGGTTTCATCTTCTTAAGTATCTACTATATAAAAAAACACAAGAAAATTACCACTTTTAAAGAGCACAATAGATATATATTTTATGAGTAACAATATAAAAACTTATCATAGGAACAAAATGATTTTTTAAAATAAAAATACATAATTATCAACAATTGATCGAACATCTTGTTTATAAAATACTAAATATAAAAAAGTGTATCAATGTTGATATAATAGATGTAATTAATTTAAAAACATTAAATTTCATGAATTAAAACTGTAACAAATGTTTTAAATTAAACAAAATAAATGAAGATTTTCCAAAACCGTACTAGTTTTGTTTATAATTCACAATAATTTATTTGCTTATATAATAATTAATATAAGAAAATAATCACTTATAATTGAAAGTTCTAAAATTAAGTTCAATAACAAATCCTGATTATTTTGCGTATCTTAAAATAGTTACATGTCTCCAGATTAGTCAAATGTCTGAATCAGAATGGTATGATTATACCAGATGAAACTTGATTTACTCATTTGTATCAAAATTTAATTTAGTGAGAAAAATTGTTTTAAGAATTATATACTTCATGGATTTGAAATTAGTTATTTTAGAATAATTTAAAGAAAAAATAACAGTTAGTATATTATTATATATTATACTATATTTTAGTAATGATTGGTTAGTAACTATGTTTTAAGGCGAAAAAATAATTTATATAAACCAAATACAATTTGGTCAATTCATGTTTATTCTTCTGCATTTTCATCTATATGCAGAAGCATTGAAGATTTTGAGTATTGGAAGTATATACACAAAGAAAAATAATAAATTCTTAGATTTTAAAGCATTTTATAAGTATATCACAAAATCATAATTTTTGTCTTTCTAATTTATAGAAAAATAAAAAATTATAAAAACTTTTTTTGTATCTCTATTAGGAATAATTGCTAAGTTAGTATATTTTTGTAAAAATAAAAATATACTTCTTTAAAGTATGTAGGTTTTATGATACTTCAAATAATTTTAAATATAGTAAAATAAAAAATGTTCTTAACTTATTAAAGTTAATTTTTAACAATTCATACTAAAAAAATTCATGTATTTTTTTTGTTAAATACATAAATTAATATCAATTTGATGCTATTTTATACGACACAAAAAGCACTACAGTTGAATCAAAATATAAAATATTACTCTCATTAATATTTAATTCATAAAATGAATAAGATAAAGGAGTTATGCTCTTTTATTAGTAAAAAGTGAAGCAAAGCTTGATATTAAAATTAAGAGGAAGGAACTACATTTTGTATGCAAAATTAGCGAATATTTATTATGGAAAATTAAAAAATATTAAAACTAAATAACAAGCTTTATATTAAACAATTTCATTATATAATTATAATTAAATTAGTATTCAATATCTTATTGATTATTATTAAATAATTACATTCAATAATTTTCATTATTCTAATCGTCAAAATCTTCTATTAGGAAATTGTTACTTTTTCTTTAATTATGGAGAAATTGTACCTCTAATTTTATATTAAAGAAAATTAAGACAATAATATATACAGTATTTTATCATAAATTAAATATAAAGTCACAAAGAATTTTTTATTTATTAAAATTTAAATTAGCAAATATGAACATATAGTACCATATATCAGGTTTACTGTTGATGATATAAAATAATAAACTTGAACTTAAAAATTAAGACAAAAATCTAACATTAGTTTTATGCTATACACTTGATTATACACTTTACGTAATTTTAATATTATTAAAAAGTTGTACTTATTAATGCAATTAAATAACCAGAGAAATTAATTCTAATTAACAAAAATAATAATTCAAATTTATTTTATTTATAGCCTATTCATTTATCAATATATTATGTCATTGATTAACTCATTTAATCGACCTCCAATATTTTTTTGTATTAAAAATACTAATTAAAAATAAAAGATAAAAATTTTTACTTTAATTTATTTAATTATACTATCAGTTTTCAATTATGTTTAAGATTTTAAACCTTTACATATTATGATTCTTTCTAAATAAAAAGATTAATTGATGATATGTTATCTGGACTATAAAAGCAAAGATTAATGAATATGTAGTCTCTTCCTCTCAATAATAAAACAGTATTAGCTTACATTGCTTTTTCTGCACTACTGATAATATCTCTTTCACTTGCAAACAAGATCTTCATTTCTTGTGTTTATCTACATACGTTATGTGCTTTGAAATCTGACTTTAAATGTGGTTTATATCAGATTGACTTGAATGGCACTGGTTTATTGCAGTCTGCAATAATACTAGTGTCACTATTACTGCTATCATCTTTGACCCGTAATAATTTATTTTCAGTAACTAATTATAATTCTGAGTCACTGAATCTGCAAAAAAATGATTTTTATTAAAATATTTTGTAAAATCATACTTATGATCTTACTAAGTACTATGTTCTAGTATTAGCTAAAATAATATGTGTATTTTCAATATTCACAGAACTGAATTGAACAAGTTTATGATGCTAAATTAGAAAAGTTTGTTTTATTAAAATAATTAAACAAAAATGTTTTGGTTTATTTACAAAATAAAGTTAAATTTATATCTCATGTATACAGTTTTTATTGTACAAGTTTAATAAAATAATACACTTTTATATTAAATCTTTCTCTTGTTTTAATTCTACAAGGAAATCTTCTATTAAATAAGAAAAATAATTATAAGCTTTAGTAAATATTTACATTAAACCAAAACTTTCATTATAATATTTAAATTTTCAGTAATATTTAATTTAAATAATTTATAAAAAATCAACATTTTTCTGTGTATTATTAAATTCAAGTGATTTAAATTATTAAAAAAATTAATTAATCATTTTACCAGAGAACTATTGAATTTTTAATTTCTTATTATTGTATGTTAATTACTAGTACGATAAAGTAAAAAAAACATAATTATATTTACCTGAATTCTGTATGCAAACACTTAATTAACACAAATTTGAAAAAATTATTATTTACATAAAATACTAAAAATAATATTTTTGTATTCATGTCAATGATCATGTGATTTACTTAGAGATTTTACATATGTATCAAATGAATGTTTGTATATTAATATACATTGTAGGTATATATTTAATATTATTTAATACATTTGTATTATAATAGATAATACTATTTAATTCATTTATCTTCAATTTTTTTTTTCATCTAGTTTTTAATAATTTCTTATTTTGTTATACAATCTTAATATAAAATAAAATAAAATTTTATTACAAAATTTAAATATAAATAATAAATGTAAAAGCATCATAGTATATTATTAGTGTTTCTAAGAATTTATTTTATTTTTTATTTTTTTGTCATTATAAATCTTTATTTATACAAATTATTTGAAAGCTTTAAGACTAATACTTATAACTATATTAAGAATAAACTTCAAATATAAAATTAAAATGTTAGAAAAAAAACAAAACAAAAATATCAAGCTATTAATTTGTTTTTCCTACATAATCTGTACTGTGAAATTGAAATTGCAAACTTTGGATTATATAAGCTTATATCTTCTTACATTTTATATAATTTTAAATAAAAATAATTATTGTGCAGATATTTTTTGAGATCTTATTACTTAAAATAGCTTCTAATTTTAACAAGATAAATATATTTATAATATTTATAATGATAAGATGATTTTTTATAATATTATATATATATTTATATATATATATATATAATACTATGTTACTCATTACTTTTATACCTAATAAAAATATTTTATTATGTATTAAAATATCAAAAATCTATCTAAAAGAATCCTATCAACTCTAAAAAACATAAAATATTTCTTATGTAATTTTTTAATTAACCTAATTCTTTTTTTATCCTTACAAATTTTCTAAAATACATAGAAATAAATATCTTTTATGTATTAGTAATTAGGGCCATTATTATTAAAATAAAGAAGCAAAGAATTACTTAAAAAAATATAGACTATTGAAAATTACTTTTCAATTATTTTATGATTTTTAAATTTTATAATTTCTTAATGTATTTACTTGATTGTAATATATTTGAAATAAAAATCACAACTTTTAGTCAAACTTTGATTAATTTTCCATCATATTGATGATTAAATATAATTAATATTACAAATCCTTGATATAATTATTAAAATTATTATCATTAACTGTTCCTTAAATAATTCCATCAAACTTATTAAGTAATTTCTACATTTTTTTAATTTTTACTACATTGGACATTATCATATTTGATTCTGTAGAAAACAGTAAAACTATATATTATATATTTTTAACTATATTTAATATTTTAAAAAAATATTAATTTACGCAATATTATATTATAAGTTTTCAATTAATGTAATAAAAAAAATTTGGTCATAATTTTTCATCACTATAAGAAAATCTAAATTATTTAAAACTGTTTATCATTTAAAATTTACATGTCACCTTGATAATTTTCAAGAGGATATTTGTTACACTAATTAATTTAAAAAAAATCTTTTATATCTTCTTTGCTATAATAATCAAATATTGAAAAAATGGAAAAATTTAAACGAAGTTCAATTATTTAATCATGATTTTCATTAAATAAAATTTGTAATACCTACGTATATATTATAATATCACATTGTTTATTTGATATTTATTTTTTATATGTATTCAATTTATTTGTTGAAAAGAGGTATTAAACATTATTTTATTGTTAATCATTAGATGTGAAAATAAAAAACAATGTTTAAATATAGTAACATAAACAAAATTGAGTACAAATTATTATTTATTTTATTCAATATTTTTTTTATATTTCTTATGTTACATAAAAATAACACAAAATTATAATATGCATAATAAATTTAAATTATATTAATCAAAAGTGATAGAATTTAAATTTAGGTTTAATTTAACATTAAAGTTATCATAATGCAAAATTATATTATCAAAATTATCATAAAAATTTTTAATATTCATTAACTGTAAAAAGTAAATAAGTAAACATTAAAACTGGTTACTATTTACATTTTTTAAATTATAATAAACGTAATAATAGAATAAATTAATAGGAAATTAGTTATTGCAAGAAGGATATGGGTATCTTCAATATATGTTGGCAGAATTATTTAAAAATACTAATATATTTCAATTGAAATTTTATAAAGAAATATTAAAATATGTGTATAAACTTAAATTGTTATTTATAATATATTTAATTACCTTTAATTATATAAAAAAACAAGCTTGAAAATCTTTATAAATTGTACAAATTATGTTACACAGTGCTGAAAACAATAATAATTATAAGAAACATTAAATAATATATTAATTAATTAAATACAAGAAATGTATATTATGTACACATAGCTAAGTTGAAAATGTATTTTAATTACTTTAATTTCATTTTTATACATCACACATTCATGCAAGCGCGCGGCCGCCCGCCCGCCCGCGCACACGCGTTACACTCACATATTTTTATATAAATTTTATTATGATAAAAATAAAAATAAATCTTAAATTTAATCACACATAATTAAAAAAATAATATACATAATCATAGTATTTTTCCCAAAATTAAACTTACATTATCTATAAGTAAGATGTGAAAATTCATATGCATACAATAAAAAAAATATATATATAAATAAAAATGGTAACATACATATAACATGCATATAAATATAATTCTATGCATTTAACAATACCTGTACATATTTATTGCTAATAAGTACATTATTAATAAACTTAAAAAAAAATAAGTAAGAAAACATATAAATAAAAAATAATTGAAATATATTTTACTTGAAAATCAACTGTATTAATCAGAAATTAACTTATAAAAAAAATAACAAATGTTATTAAAAAGTAAAAAAAATATATATATTTTTATTATTTTTAATCTAAATTAAAAATAAAATTTAATTATTTAAAATCTTTCCAATATTATATTCTTTTTAATCATAATCAAATAATATATAAAACATAACCTAGTTTGAATTTCAACAATTTTTAAAAATAAGGTATCAATTTAAATTATATAAATTAATACTGTGTAAGATTATCATATTTTTTAAAGGAAAATTATGATTCACATAAATATTTCAATTACTTTTTATAATAATTTTTTAATTAATTCTTAATAAATAACATAGTTTATAAATTATATACAAATTTTTTTTGAAAATTTAAAAATAGGTCTTAAAAGCTTTTAAACTCTTTTTTTTAAAACATTTCAAACATCATATTAAAATTTTATATTTTTAATATAATGCTGCATAAAAAATTACTAAGAACAAAAAACATTTAATTATTTTATATAAGGATTTTAAAGTAAACAAAAGCAAGTTTTCTCATAAATTAAAAAATTATTTTTCCATTTTTTAAAGGTAGATTAAAAATATTTTTATCTAATTTATTATAATAAAAATAAAAACAATAAACTTATGATGTTAAGTAAAAAGATTAATGATCAATAAAATACGGAAAATTAATTTTATTATTTATAAATTATACTATTATAATTTATTGACATATTATTACTTTAAATTTATCGATTTGGATAAAAATAACTCACCCGGTGAAACGGTTTTTTCAAGAATTTGTATCAATTGAAGTGTAGTAGAATCCATCTGTATTCTTTAATAATTACTAAGGAACAAGCACGATCGTTTAATAAAATGTATATTCTTTAATTTAAAAAATTTTGGCCGTTTTTTAAAACTCGCTAAATAAAATAAAAAATAATTATATATCTTTTTCGAGTAAACAATAAAAACTACTCGTTTTTAACTTTTGAAATGTAAATATTATGTCTTTAACCTCACGATTCAATAAATAAATTTCCCCACGTAATAATCTATTAAACTTCATTTAAGACAAGATTTTTCTATAAGAACTAAAAATCAATTTATTTTTCTGGTACATTAATAGAGTACAAGAATTTAATTTCGTTACTTTGACCTTGGTCTACCATGAAAATGGTATACAATATAAAGAGCAACTCTTTGAAAATATTAGTACCACTGTAAGTACCATAGCATTCATTCCGCATTCTAATCATGTTTTAATCATATATAAACTTTGATATTC
Source organism: Platyscapa corneri (assembly GCA_018907185.1). Classification (NCBI taxonomy): domain Eukaryota; kingdom Metazoa; phylum Arthropoda; class Insecta; order Hymenoptera; family Agaonidae; genus Platyscapa; species Platyscapa corneri. The sequence continues at coordinate 190,632 of JACCHW010000030.1, forward strand.
GGTGCACACTGAAATATTGATACTTTAAAAATGAATATTATTGATATGAAAATATAAAATTTAAATATTTAATTACTTTTTTGTTTATTAAGAATAATGTTTATAATCCAAATATATATATTTTCCGTTTTTTGTGTTATAATTATTTCAAAATATATAATATAGTATGCCCATTATACATTACTTAAATAAATTAATTTTTAAAAATGAAATAATTCGTGATTGATAATAATGTGTAAATTTTGTATTAAATTTTATGAATAATATTAAAACTAAATAAATATATTTTTATCTTTTTATAACTTATAATGAAGTTTTGGATTATATATTGCATTCAAATATTTCTTTAAATATAATACGCATGCGCTTAAATATGTTCTTTTCTTTAGCTTGAAATATACGTGTAAGGTATTTACCTAAAATATGTCATTTTAACATAAGTCAAAGTTATCCAACAATCAAATATTCATACTTGGACTATAAAGGAATATAAAAATTTAATTTTAATGAATGAAGATTCTGATCAGATGCTGAATTTCAAAATTTAGAAGATATCAAAAGAATGAAAGGAAGTAAAAAAAGTGTTTAAGCAGTTGAGGGGTAGAGAGGGAAAATATTTAACAAAGGAAAAGCGCTAGAAAACTTCTAGTTTGTTACTGTAGTGTATAAAACCTTAGTAATTATTATAGAAATTGAGGTTGGAAGTAATATATAATAAAAGTTTTATAATAAGAATAATAGAAGATGCGCATGAGATATAATGAAATACAGTGTCAACACAGAGTACATTATTGGTTTGATAAGCATATCATTTAAAACCAACAATCCATTTATTAAATCAAACTAAGGTTCTATAAATGAGAATCAAAGTAATGTAACCGTTTAAATTAATTAAAATAAAATCTAAAGTAAACATCTAAAATTAAAATATCCAAAATTCAAATATGCAAAACTCATTTATCAAAACACAATTAAAACATAAAATTAATAAAAACGCAGATAAGGTCAAGTTAAGTAAATACCTATTTAAAATCCAGAAAAAGAAAAAAGAAAGTGCATTATTCTATAAATAAAAATAACAAGAAATTAAAAAAAAATAGGAAGCTTGGAGGTTAAAGTAAAGAAAAGTGTTTTAGTCACCATAGAAATTACTTGACATAGTTAAAAAAAACTTTGAATAATAATAGATACTATAATATAGAAGTTAGAAAGTTTGCGAGGAAAATGACAGATCTATACAAATATTTAGAGGAAAATAGAAGAGCATTGCTAAGTTAGAGAAGTTGATGAGTCCTGCTTACAGGTGGAAATATAATGGAATGAATACAACAAAATAATTGGTGTAAAATAGATTTGTTGCTATACCAAAATCAAGAATGGTTTTTTTTTTCGTACAGGTGTAAGTGAAAGGATTAGATAGAATAGAAGCTACGATACCAGAAACAAAAAGGTAGAAATAAATAAAAAAAAGATAAAGCTAGACTACATAATTCAGAAAATATTACATCGGATTTCATAAGAAAACGTGAGTAAGATCAAATCATCTAAAGGAAAAATATGAAAGACAGAAGGAAGAAAACAAGAAAGAGAATAAAGTGAGATATATTAGTGCTAGAAAGAAAAAGAGATAATTCTTAAACTTTTTTAGTAAATGCAAATAAAATTCATTACTTATTTGTTTTCTTCTGTTTTCCAATAGTTTTTTTGCATTTCTTTTTCCAAATAATTCATTTAATTTCATAAAATATACTTCATTGTTTCTGAGGTATTAATCTACTCTTTTTTTTAACTTCTTACAATTTTATTATGCAACAACTGTATTCATTTATCTAATTTTTGTTTCATATGTTGTGTTATTATTAATTAATATCTTTGTGCTCTTCATCCTCCTTTTTATTTCCATAATTATTTCCTTTTCTTTCTCGTTGTCGCAATTTATTCTGTGATAGCACCTAACTTCTTTACATCCTATCGATATTTACATTACATTGTCATATTTTCCCCATATCCATTTCTTTAATCCGTTTCTATCGTACATCTGCTTCTCATTTAAATACATGATTATTATGCTTTTCTTTTTCTATCTGTATTTTTCTCTCGCATCAAGCAATTCACCTGTTTATTTTGGAATTTCTCCATTTTTTATTTCTATTTGAATTTAGTTTTTTCTATATTTTCTATTCAGTTTTCAAAATTTGCGATCCATATTACATCTTTCTCTGGTTTTTTTCTAACTCTTTTATTTTTTTTCCAAACTTATTTTTAATTTTTTTATCATAAACTCTACTATTGTTATCAAATATTTTTCTCAAATAATAATTTATAATATGGTTAGTTTCATTTAAATAGTAAAAACTCAGTCACCGTGTAAAAACATTAAAAAAAAAATTAATTGATGGTGTAAAAAGTTATGTTCATAAAAATGTATATTACATCAGAGGCAAAACATCTACAGAGAAAAGGGAATAAATGAGTATGAATAAATGATACTTTAAATTGACTTGTTCCAGCCTGTTCTGCAATAGTCCGGAACACGAAAATACAAAAATGAACCATTACTCGCAAAATAAGTGTTTTCAGAGAGTCAATTAAACAGCCATCAGAATTATCCGGGAGGCTACTAAACAGTCTTTGAGATTTCTTAGAATCCATTGTACGGTCGTGAGATAGTAATTAGGGTCACTGAGAGTTTTCCGGGAAGTTACTGTTAACGGAAGTCGGAGTCGCATCAGTTATCGTCCAGATGGTACCTGGAGGCTTTCCGAATATCAGACTATACGACGGGCGAAAACCCTCTGCGTAGCAGTAGAAGCACCTAGATGGGCTGAATCCCTCAATACAAGATAGTAGTAGCTCTTCGATAACGCATCGACGATAGAAGCCCTTGGTACACCGCCGCATCTAGTCGACGAGCAGAGGTTCTCAATACGAGAAAATTACTTCTCAATAACACATCGACCAGGCAGGCCTCAGCGCGGCAGTAAAAATTCTTAACACGGAAGAATCGACGCTACATGTAACATATTGTGCCACAGAAAAAGAACTATTACCATGACGTTGTCTTGATTGTTCGCCTTCATCGCCTATTCTTCCCTATCGGTTCCCAGAGGACTCAACCTTTGTCAAAATAAAATTAAAGAAATGATAAATGGATAACTTTGATACTTCTATACAAATATTTGTTAGATAATGAATTGGAAACAAATGTACATTGATCTTCTTACTTATTTTTGTACAATTTACGAGAGAAGAGTAGGTAAATTTTTTCTGTAAATGACTGTAGATTTTTATCACTGTTTATTTATCTCTCTCTTCTTACCTCTCTTTCGTTTCAAGTTTTGTTTTTATATATCACAGTGAACTAAAATTTATACGAAAAGGGCTGGAAATAAATACAGAAAAAAAATTCTACACTGCAAAAGAACTAGAGGAAGTAGAAAAGATATAATATTCAGGTGAGACAAAATTAAAATAAAAATTGTTAAAAAATTTGAAAATTAAGGTACATCTTTACTCAGAACCACAGAGATGAAAAACATTTAAAAAATGCTAGCAAAAAGAGCAAACTGCATAATAGGAAAAACATGGGATATAGCTGTGATGTGACTTAAAGAAGATTTGAAAGTGAAAATGTATCTATTAGATACATTATTAGAGAGTGTGATGTTGTATGTAAAAATATGGGGGTGAAAAGGTAGTGAGGAAATAGAAAAACTTCAGAAAAAATACTGAATGTGGTGTCTAGGTTTAAATATTAATACGCTGGACAGCATTCTAATGCTAGAAGCCAAAAGATAAAGGATAGACATACAATTAATGTTGCTAAGAGGGCAGTTTCGTTCGAAAATAAAATATTAAATAGTGAAAACATGAAGTTAACAAAATAATATATAAAAAGGAGGATTGAAGGTGAAAGGGCATGGGAAAACAACAAAATCAGAGAAATTAAAGAAAAAGATTATACAGCAGACAGAATGAGTTTCTGGCATGAGATCGGGCGTTCCTGATACGTATGAAGGACGAAAACAGAAAACCTAGATACGCTTTGGAAAGACACAAAGTATACATAAAAGAAGGATAATAGAATCAATTCTGGATTAATCACTGAGAAAAATCAAAATATACAGATGAAATAAAACAGTTTTAGACAACATAAGAATTAAAGATTGTATTTATGAAAAAAGAAAGGTAAACAGAAAAGAAGTGGTATGAAGATCCAAGCAAGATACAGAATGGGTATTGAAAGTAAAGCAAACCAACGCTGGCTGTCTGAAGAGGAAAAAAACTGTAGAATGTGCAAAGAAAATAAAGAAACGCTTAAACATATTTTCCATGAATATAAAGGGGTAAAAGAGAAAAAAATCGATAGAACTAATTGTATAAAAGAAAAAAAAGACATAAATAAGATATACAGAATACACTGGACCAAAGAGAAGAAAAGAAGAGAAACAGAAGAAGTAAGAGAATAAAGAGGAGTGAAATCGTGAAAACATAAATTATAAAAGAAAAAAGAAAAAATATATAAATAAACTAAAAGAAGTTCAAGTGTAAAAACAAATAGGGATAAAAATTTAATCTAGATAACATTAGTAATAATAAATTAGTATAATTAAACATAAGTAGTTTGTATAAGGTATTTAATATTTTTTAGAAAATTTTATAACTTAATAAATTAAAAAAAAAAATTTAATAGTAAAGTAAATAAATATATTGTTTAAGTGTTCATGTAAATATATATTTAAGTACATTTTTCTGTGTAAATATATATCATTGATAAACATTATTATTTTTCCTATTTGAAAATTTGAATTTAAAAGTTTTTAATCTTATACGTATTTATATTACGAAAAAAAATATTATATCAGGGTAAATTATATAGACCTATTAAATATATATAAATAATCTTTTTAATTTTTTACTATTTGTAAATCATATTGTTACTCCATTATATTATTGTAAAATATAAAAATACATCATTATTCATATGTATGCTTATAAAAATTTATCAACTTATTCATTTTAACAAAAGGTTTTTAAAAAAAATGTTAAAAAAAGGTATAGTAACTATTAGAAATAAAAAATACAATATAATTTAGAAAATAGGATATGTAATTGTTTAAAATTCTCTTTAATGCTGTTGTTGGGTTTAGCTAGATAGTGATATTAAGTTATAAAGAACTAAAACTGCTTATGGTGTAATTAAATATTTTACTTGTAATCTTCTAATTAACGTCTTAACAGTATTAAATATATCAGTATATCATTTAAATTAAGTAGTAGATTAAAGAAGAAAACTGAATGTCAAAGATTAAGTATCTTTGATTCTTCTATTGATTATTTTTCAAATACTACATATTTATTATCTGATTTTATTTTTGATGTTTATTAATAACAAGTACAGATTAATTGATTGATGATTTAATGTTTAGTAAATATTATAACGTTCAAAAAATTCTCCCATTATAAATACAAACAATAATATATAATAAATAAATAAGGCATTATGATAATAATAATTAATAGCATTTTTCAATTCATAAACGTGAAATTGTATTGTTAATTGATTATATATACTTTATCTTGTTACAATTATACTTTAATTTGAATTTTTATACATACTTGTATCTATGATAATTCTTGGAAAAACCATAGGTTTGCAACGATTTGAAAAGTATCAATAGAAAAAAATTAACAATTATTAAAGTTACCTATTAGCTAATAGTAAAGAATAAAATAAACGACTATTAAGTTGGGTAACCGAACTGGTAGTACAAGTGGAATAGAGAGGTATGAAAAAAATACAGAGGTGACCATACAGCTAGAAATATGAACGAAGAATGCAAGTGAGGCAGGTGGATTAAATAGCAGAGAAGAACGAAGAAAAAAGAATGAATAATCTAATTATAACTGGTCTTGAAAAGGAAAATATAAATGACATTTAAGAAATAGGTTCAAAAGTTTGATGAAGGTGGTTATAATTATAATGAATATATGGAAAGGAAACGTAGGTGAAAGACTTAGTTGGTAATTAGTACTAGAAACGAAGAAAATGTAAAGACGATTATGGTGAGAGAAAAATTTCTAAATAAATCGGAGGTGTATGCAAACAAAGTCTTAACATTTTTTAAAATATAAAATAAAAGGGAACTATAATCTTGTTTGAATTTTGTCTGATCCCTGAATGTCAGAAAGGGACTAGAAATTTCTTATAATATAAAACAAACTTAACTATAATTTGTAATAATGAACTTACAACTATGAAGGTATTCACGGACATATTTATAATATGAGTTTACATACTCATGATACCTACCGCATTTATAATGAACTGATGAATAAAAAGTAGTGTACAATTTGAAATTAACAAAAACTAACTGTAACTAATACCAAATGTTAATATATCTATCTGTGTATTCAACGTATAATTGCAATTAATAATTAAACTTTTGTTGATGTGCTTATGCGTTAATGAGCATTGAACCTTTGTTTATTAATTATTAATAACGAATATCAGCGATGGTAAATATGGTTTTCGTAAAACTTTACAGATTGAGAAAAAACTGAAGTTTGGCGAAAAAAAAAAAATTGTAAGTAATTATATATTGAAATCCATCTCATTTTCCTATCAACGATAGGTGATCGATAGGCCAATAATAGAATGCCATATCTCCCTTGATAAATTATATGAGTTATTATTCAAACGAGTAACGTAAAATTGCTTGACAGCGCGCGGCGGGAAATGTTAAATGCACTGATTGGCCAATGAGTTTGATTGATGCGCTCGAGTGGCGCCCTCTTTTTCGCCACGTGGTGAGTCGTCATTATCAATAATCTATTGATTATCGATTACCACAAGATGGCACTAGAGGAAACTAAATTACGTAATCACTAACAAGCAAAGACAAGATTGTCCTATGAACGTAATACTTTTCAATTTGGGGATTATTATTCGATGCTTTAGTAAAAAATATGTTTCTATACGGGATGGACAAGTGATGAAGAGTTAGAAAAGATACAGAAGAGATTCATAAAATGAAGCATTAACTTCAACATAAAAACAAAACGAAAGAGGATAAAGATTAAGACTGCAAGGAGAACAACGAATTTTAAAGTAATATATAAATAGTGAAATACAATACAAAATTGTGAAGGTATGGAAACGAAGGAAGAGTTTATAAAAGTAAGGATGAAAGAAAGAAGAGAGTAAAATGCAGTATATCAAAGGGCAAAAAAGAAAAAGCAAACTACGAATAAAAAATAATACATAGTATAGAATGTTCATGTTTACGCGAAAAGAGAAATTTGAAAATGTTGATATGTTGTAAGAAGAGATAGAAAAAATAAATTAGGATAGTAGATACAATTATGGATAAGTTATTTATTTAGAAAGATTCAAATATACAGATGAATTTAATTATATCATAATAGAAAGCACGAAAGAAAAAGAATGAGCGAATGAAAAAAAATGGAGAAAGGAGAAGGCTCGGAATGAAAATTTAGGATATATCACAAGACGAGAGGGGATAAACACTATTTGACAGAAGAAAGAATAGTGTATAAATTATTCAAATAATAGATAGAAAAAAAATTAGATACATCATAGAAGAGTGCAGTGCAATAGAATTTAGAAAAGGAAATACAAATAATACAAGTTTAATGTACAAATACACTAAAAGAGAGAAAGGAAATAATAAGAATATAGATAAATGGGAAGTGAAAACTATATTCACATCAAATTTATTTGAACATTAAGTGTAAAGTCATAGTGCAATGAGTGAAGTTTAATATTCAGTGTAAATATTTTATATTTAGTATTTAAAACGTTATTTTTTAAAACAATTATAAAGAAATATATATTATTTGCATATATTAATGGTCTTTTCCTATCTTTTTACCAATGCTACTGAATTTATTAACTTTTTCTCTGAATCTTCCATCATTGTGATGAAGAGTTTATCTCGTAGGAAAACTATATGTTAGTTCTCTTTGCATTTCTATTTTCCTAATTTTTTCTTTGTTGATTTAATTTCTATTTTTACTTCTCGATAAATTTCTTTTTCAATTTATTAAATGTATTTTTATGCCTATATTCTTTAGGCAATTCCCGATTTCCTCCCTTTTACTATTGAATTACAACTTTATATTGGTAAAACACAATTCCTTCATTATGTTCTATTTTCATTTGTAAATCTATTAAAGTTTACAATACATATATTATTTCAACTGTTCCTTTTTTCTTTTATCTATACGTTTTATACATAAATTTTCTTCTTTTCCATTTATACCTCCAATTTATTGTGTGTGAACATCATATTTGTTTTGTATTATGTATCGACAACATAATTTCTCTGCAGTTACTCATGACTTTTTTATTTCTTTTTTAATATTAGCATAAAATCCCGTTTTTCTACTTATTTGTTTCTTTATTAATTTGTTCAAGACTTTTTTTATGCATTGAATAAGCTTTATACCTACGTATTTGCACATTTTAAGCACGATATCTTCTTCTGGACTTTTTTACTTTATTTACTACTTGTCTTATCACTTTTATATAAATTTCTTCTATTACTTCTTCATCTTTTGTATCATATTCCAAATTGTTTACATGATGTTCCTGTTCCTCGTTCTTCTTGTTATATATATATATATATATTCCACCACTCAATGTGTGCAATATTTGTATTATTGTCTCTTTTTGTTTTTCAAAATTTCTTTGATGTTCTTTGTTTTGTCCGTTCAATATTTAATATATTTTTTAGTTTATTCATATATTATTCCATTGCATTTATTGACCATACAGTTATTTTTTTTTATTCCTTGTCCCTTCTTTTCAATTTCCTTCATTAACGAACAATTAATATCAAGTGTTAATCTGATTACAAACTGTACACTACTTTATATTCTCTACTTTCTATTGTATCTCTTTGTTGGCATTTGTATAATCTATTAAAAATGCTACATATTTGCAATTGAATGTGAACCCACTGCTTTCCTTCTTTTTTAACATTTAAAATGCATAAACTTCTCCACTATCCATTTTATTATTATTATCTCCTACTTATTTACTATTTTGTCTTTCAAAAGTTCTTTTCTTTTTCCCTTTCTTAGTATATCTATCTGTCATTCTTCTATTAATTCATTGAAGTTCTAGCCTATGATTGTATCAAGTTCCTTATTTTCTTCCCATTTCACATTCATCTTTTCCATGTTTTTCTTATTCTTTTCATTACTACTGTCAAATTTTAATATTTTTCTTCTTTAGTACCCTTGCAGTTACAATTCTTCAAATCTTTTATTCAAATTTTTTATGTATAAGTTTTTTTTCTAAAAACCTTATTTTATTCTCCTCCACTTATATTTTTATTAATCCTAGTTTGTCTATCCATGCATAAAATCCAATCCTTATTTTTCTATTTTTTTTTTTAATTCTGCAACCTTCTAAATAAAGATCCTCACTTTTACATTTGTTTTTTATTTATTTAACAATCGTGTTATTTTTTCTCTTTGAAATGGCATTTCTGTTTCTTCCCCTCTATTCTTAGTATTTTTCTTTTAGTATGCAGACCGTTTTGCTTACTTTCGTATTCTTTTCTTTTTGATCTTGATAATGAACTATTTCAGATAGCATGAACATAAAAAAATGAGATAAAAAAAATTACTATTAATAAAAATACATTATATATATTTGTAATATAAATGAACAGATTATTTTTTAAATCAATAAAAATTATGAATTCGATTAGTTTTATAAAAATAATGTATTTGTTAAAAAAATTTCTAGTAGTAAATGTCAGAAAAAAAGGTTTTAAAAAATATTTTTAAACATTTTGTTTGAAATTCATAAAATGCTACCATTGACGCTATCTATTGGTAGTATAAGTATTAATGATTTGTTATCAACGCGCGTGATTGATTGAGTGGTCAAATTGATCGAAATGACGGCGCGATCAATCATACACATCGATAACTGATGATTAGTACTTATGCTGTGAATACATAGCGCCATTGGTAACATTGAATGAATTCCAAACAGTATTACACATTTTATATTATACTATTATTAATATTGAAAAAAACATAAAAACGTACTTAACATTTATGACTAATTTTTTTTTAAATAATTCAAATTTATTACAAAATTGAGTTAAAAATCTTCAAAATAGTTATTAATACATATTAATTTTGTTAACTTTTTTGACAGAATTTTTCTTGATGCTCGATGATCATAATTAACAATTTTTTGATGTTTTTCACAAAGATATTTATAAGCACTTGCCAATCGGCTAATATCTTCAATAGTAAGATTAAAAGCTTGTGTTTTTGGATCTACATCAGCTAATCTAAACATTACTGCGGATAAACGATCACGACAATCCGGAGGAAATAAAGTCCTGAAAAAGAAAATGTTTATAAATATATATACCTATTTTAAAAAATCCAAAATCATTCAATTCATATATTAATGAAGTTTAATGTTTAATTACATTTAAATAAAAACAATGACTAAAATTTAATGCTAAAAATTAAGACTTAATTATGGTTTAAATATTACTCTAGATTAGATATATTACGATTTCTAGTATAAAAAATTACATTTATCTGAATAAATAGTATTACAAAATAAAAAAGTATCAAACTGTGATAAATTATTTTATGTAACATTTATTATTTATTTAATAACTAATAAATTAATTAATTTAAAATAAGAATATAAATCTGTAATAATATAAATTAATTAAATTTTTTATATTATATAATAACTTTAATTCATTTCAAAGATTATTCTAGATTTTATTAAAAAAAAAAAAGAATAAAAATATGTTTAATTTAATAAGTGATTTAATTTTTTTAAAAGGACTTAGTTTAGATTTTATAATGAAGGTGTAGTAAGAATAGGTTTTTTTTCTTTTTAAAAGTTTATCGTTAATTCAAATTATTATTTACAATATTAATTTTAATTAAGCTGTGAACCAACCAAAAATTAAATTTCACCTAATTATAGATAGCAAACTATTTTATATTATAATTTTTAATTTTTTGCTTAATTTTTAACCATTTTCAATATTATTTTAAAATCTATACCTTTACCTAAAAGTAACTGACTGCATAAATCATAACAGATAATATTATGAGAGTAAGGTGATTGAGGTAAGATTTCCTATTTAATTGTAAATAACATTTAACCATTTTTTTACATGGTAACTCAAAACTCAGAGCTTTCACACATAACTAAATAATAAATTTTTATTAAATTCAACATCTCTCACAGTCAAGGGATGAAATTTTTTAAACAAGATAATTGAATTCTTTCAAAGCTTTTATCATAAAGTACATTAAGGGTTACTACTTTTTACTTTATCATCAAGTAAATTTTAATATTAATATTTATTTTTAATAAATCATACAAAAAATATTGATAATTAAAATCAAAGAAAAGAAATAATTGAGTGAACGTCAACAACGAAGCAAAGAAGCTTGTTATAAAAAGTAATTAACAAGATTTTACTTTTTTTAATATTCCATTATTAATTAAACAATAGGTTTTAGCATTTCAAACTTTGTGTGAAATACATAAAAATTACAACAGATAACTCATAAAATTAAAATTAAATCATAAATACTCCTTTATATGATAATGAGCAAACAAACAAAATGATATATAGTAGTCATCTTATGAATTAAGATAGGCCGAAAAAAACAGTTGACAAATCTATCGATAAATTGAGTGCTTATTACAAATATGCAATATGATATACATTTTACAATCATAGTTTTATAAAGAATTTATAGGATTGCAAGTATGATATATCAAAGTTTGTCAGAATTTGTTTATAGTTTTATTAAATATTAATTTAGTTAAATTATTCAAATTGATTAAAACATGTTTATTATTATAATGTAATTACTACTACTCATGATAACTAACATGCAATAGTTTTGTCATATTTATATCACAGTGAACACATTAATATTTTTAATGATTATATTTTAAAGAATTCTCTGCTTAAAAAGATAATCTTAACACATAATGCTTGTTTATATTTTCTATGTTAGATTTTAATAGTAGAAGAGATTCTTACAAAATTATTTAGAGTTTTATAGTAATCTATTGATGTTTGTTTATTTAATACCATTTTAATAATAAAAAGTATAAAAATAGTCTAATAAGTTGTATTTTCAATTAAATATACCAGTTTCTAATTCAAGAGTATTAAAAAATTTATTGAAAAAATATTGTTAAACTTTAAATTACATATACTAAATTAAATTTATGTATAAATTAAAGTGAGATAAATTATTTTAATTTTTTGAAATTATAATATATTTATATAAAATTTTACCGTAAAAAAAAACAATTATAAAATAAATAATTACTTCATTTATTGCTTTCACAATTTAAATAAAAGTTATTGAAAGAAAAATTAAAATAAATCTACAAAATAATAAAACCAAATTGGATAAACAGTTTATAGAAATTCTATAACTTTAAAAATTATTAACATTTGATTAAAAGTTTGTATTACAGGCATTAATGAAAGATCACCAAAATACATATATTTAAATATAGTATAGCATTATTTTTGAAATAGAAATGACATAAAAACATAAAATTTATCTATGAAATATATAAAAAATATTAAAAATTACACATAATTAAACTATTTTTATTATAATTACCCAGCACATTTAATAGAATATTTTTGACGAAAACTAAATAAGTGACGGTTGATTTTTTCAAAAAATTTAAAATTATGATCTGTACGTGGTTTTTTCAAAGGAATAAATGAAACTACACCAACATCAACATCTGGTTTTGGTATAAATGCACTCCCTAAAAACATATTTGTTAATTACTTGAATATAATATTAATTAAAATATATGTAATATAAAATTAATACCAGGTATAATAAATTTTAATTTTGGAATTGTCCAGGCTTGTGCTATAACTGACAATCTACATCTCTGATTCTCAGATACTTCAGCAACTAACCGTTCTGCTATTTCTTTTTGAAATGTTAAAGTCATTTGAACTCGCCCATTTGACCATGCTCCATTTTTTTCTGATATATTATGTAGCCATTTTATAATAAGAGGAGTTGATATATTAAATGGTAAATTACCAACAAGGTAAATATTGGGACATTCATCATTCCATTCTCTTTTTCCCTCACTGCTTAATACAGTTTTCATATTGACATTCAATATATCATTAAAAATTATTTCCATTTTACCACTACTCAATGAAACAGCATCTTTAAGCATATCTAAATTAGGTTTAAATCGTTTATCTTTCTCAACAACTATAAGCCTTTTTGGAAATTTTTTTATAATTGATCTTGTAATAGTACCAGGTCCTGGACCTACTTCCAAAATTATGGAATCGTGTATTTTACCTGTACATTTTATTATTCTATCTGTTAAAGTTTCACTTATTAAAAAATTTTGTGATAATTGCTTGACAGCAGAGAGATGATATAGTTTTATAATATCTCTAACTGTAGGTAGTGGAGGTAATCTTATAGATACCATTGTTTTGCATTTATTATTTTTAAATAATTAAAAATATTTAAAATATTATTAAATGAAATTAGTAACAAAATTTAAATGTATTTAAATTAATAGGTATGAAAATGATTCAATTTTAACTACATAAATTAAATTGGTAATTAATCAATAATTTTTTCTGGTTGATTAAAATCATCTAAGAATCTTTCTTGTTTAATACCCCATATAGTGTACGAATATATAGAAATAACACCAATACTTAATCCAAATCCAAAGTAACGATTTTTACGACGAATTTTCGTCCATTTTTCTACTCTTGCTAAATTTTGTTGTTGCACTCGTTTTATATACTCTTTTTCAATACTAGAAAGCTTATGATTATCAGTTTCTAAATTTACTTTAGGCATGCGATTTGCTTCATCCATTATCAATACCTGTAACCTTAAATATATAGTAGATTAAATGTTACATTTTTTATTAAAATTTTTATATTATTCGTTAAATAAAAATCACCAAATTTTTTTTTTAGTTATTTCATTGAACAAAAAATATTTTAATAATTCTGTATAATTAATTTATTTTAAATTAATTAAATAAATTTAAGTTACAAGCGTAAGTATTAGCAATTGTATCTATATAGAATTAATAAAGATGTGAATGCATGCATGTATACAAAAATAAAAATATTAAATGTATATGAATAAAAAATTAAATTAATTTTAATTATTAATATTATTATTTAATTATTATTAATATTGAATTATATTGATATTACAACATATTCCAAACTAATTAGTGATTTAACAACTTCTGTAAAAAATATTATATAAATACTACACATAATAGTAATAAATATGGTTACATAAAATCAAAAGCTGAATTCAAAATTCTGATAATAAGTTAAACGGTTAGATTAGTGATTTAAGTTTTTGGATAAATTAATTCTATGCAGCAGTCTTTAAGTTGTTGCTGTGTATTATGAGAGTTAATTAAGAGTTCGCGTATTACGATTTTAGTAATCTATAATTCGCTGCATATTTAAGAAGGCATTAAATAACACGGATTATCATTGTAACTAAAAATAGGTGACTACAAGAAGTCAGTTTTAATAATAGAAGAACTTCAATGTATATAAATATGCGTTTGCAAAAATATAACTATAGAATAGAATAATGAAAGATGTTGGAAATCAATTCGTCTTCAAATCATATCCTGAAATTATTAAAATTGAATAAAAACTCTATATTACTCATATACTTCTATCCAAATCATCCTATTTTTTGATACTTATTAGGTTTGCGCATTACAATGTCCGTTACAATTGATGTAACGAATTTAATAGCAAGTTTGAAATAGAGGTACAGTAGTATTCAACATAAGCAACATATTAATCAGATCCATTGTTAGTTTATTGATTGTATTAAATTTTTAATATTTTTAATTAACTTTAATTTTTTGAACTTCATCATACTAATAAACTGTATTGTGCTTGTAACATTAGAAACACAAAATATATAGCTGTTTTTTAAAAATATATCGTATCTAGAATAATAGTTTGTTTTAAATTTCAACAAAATTGCAGATACACGTTTTTAAATTAGTTAGAAAGAAATTAGGGCGTTGGATCAAATTATGAACAGTTAAAGTTACGCAATTTCTGAGGTGACAAAAACTTTTTACATTTTGATATCTATTAAATCCATATTTGTTATTATAACTGAATCATACATACCAATTGAATTTGAAACATTAATGATTTTGGTAAAACATTTTTGGATTTTTATCTTTGCGCATGTCTGATAATTACCGAGTTATGAAAGTAACTATATAATAATTTAACAAGCAAAAATTTTCGATTACGACATAGAAATCTCGTAACTAAATAAATAGCATTTGAAATTTTTTTCAATTTTTTACTTATTAATGATGGTATACAGAAGTAATAAATTGTTTAAATTTAGAATAGTTACTTTCATCAAAACATTCCCAGACCAAATTTAAACGTTATTTACTGCATGCAAAATTGCACCAGTTTACAATAATTGTAATTTATAACGATATACAAGTTCTAATACAATAAACATAGGATACTTAAAATAACTATGTTGAGAAAGAAAAGTCAACAATTTCTTGAAAATTATAAATAGAAGTAAAAAGCTATTAAATAGTAATAAATTCAGTATGTATAAGTATAAATGTAAGTCAATTTACAGTCATCTTTACTACGATAATAAAATAAGTGCATTGTTTCAAATTTGTTGAATTTTTCTTTTTTTATTGTGTATAACTAGCTACCTAGAGTTTCTTTAGTAGTCACAAGAAAATAATAGTATAAAGTTGATTCTACTAATTACAAAGATGATAAAGTCACTTATATTTATCATGTGCTACTAGAGCTACAATCTTTTTACACTCATAATTTGGAAAATGTAGAAAGATTTGATATTCATGAGTGTGCCAATATGATTGATATATTTAAAAGAATTCCTCGAGTGCTAAGTAATTTTTAACAATCCACAAAATAATATCCTGTTTTTCTGATTAAATTTAGAGGTATGTACAAATTAAATTACATTCTATAAGCTATTTACGATATTTTAATTTGGTCAAATATGATGATATTTATCTCTGAGTTTTAAGGGTATTGAGATTATTGTTCGGCAACATTTACGAATTAGGAGAAAAAAAGATGTATCTTTTATGTATATTTGATGACAAATAAAAGCTATCAAATGTGGATTTTACATATATCGTTAAAAACGTAATTATTTTTAATTTTTATTTATGACTCTAGACGGTAAATAAATATACCACAGGATTAAGTTTTTTCTGTTTTACATAATTAACTCATTAGTATAATTCTCATTTATCTTTCTTTATGGCATGGGTTGAAAAGCTGTACTTTAAAAATGCCAAAAATAAGTGCAATATAAGAAAAGATATTTATATTTAGAAAATCTATCCTATTAGAATTTACAGATTATAATTTTAATTTTTTTCTTATGCAATAAAACTTTCACAATTTAGATAGAACATTATAGTATGCCTTTCTGACTAAATTTTAAATGGTGTTCTATCATTTTGGTAGTATTTAAGGATGTTAATTTATGATATTCTCAAATAAAAAAAAGTTTGCAAAAAAGTCAGGAATAGGAACTTACGCCATATCATTTTCACTTATCGTCAAATATCTGTTCGTAACAAGCGCAGAAAAGGATGCAAGTTAATGACTTAGACTATTTACTGATCAGAAGACTAACTTTTCCTATTGTATGTTATAAAAGATCACACCTTTCAAAATAACAATATCAGAAAATAATATTTTAAATTAAAAAAAAATTTCTACTCGATGCATGAATTGTAGAAACGCCCAGTATAATTGTACAGAACTTTTCCATTATTGTTCTACCGCTTTCTCTTTTTTCTGCGCTCTCTGCATATTTTTCTTTCCCCATTATTCTTCTATTGTTCAGAGCACATGCTGTCTATCTATTTTATCGTTCTCTCATACTCTCGCTCCATAAAACATGCTATATTCCTACCGAAACCCTCCCTTTCATATTCTCGTACTATATATGCACTCTCTCTCTCTCTCTCTTTCTATTATGGATTTCTCTTTTGCACTCTTGTGTTATATGACGTACTTTATCTAGTTTAGCCTTCTCTCCAATGCTCTTTCTTTTATTTATGAGTTTCTCTGTCTCGTTCTATCTCATTCTCTCTTTTCATTTCTTACCTTGCTATTCGAGTCATATACGATGCGGAGTTCCGAAGGTCGAAAAGTAATAAGCCATTAATAATCGCGCTCTGTCGGTAAGTACTATCCAATGAAAAATTTCAGTCTGGTAAGCAATGTCCCCATGACCCAGGATCAACGCGACTCGTGATGGAGTCAAGTTGCATACTGTGGTTTCGTCTGCGTTAATTTACACTTGAAAATCGGATCTCGTGAGTGCTGTTGCCGTGATCCTGATTGACTCACGATATTTTGGGATGTGTAGTATTATTTGTGCATAAAACGCTAGCCGTCACTGTGGAAAGACTGAATCTTGTAAGCAATGTCATTGGCATTCAGATAGAAAAGATAAGTCATCTCACATGAAATGGTATGTAGCTAGGTCGCAATCTTGAGTTCGCGGATGTAGAGAACAGTTAATTAGGACAAATAATTATAAAAGAATTAATCAAGAAGAGAGAAGAACCAGGAAAGAAAAGAGTTAATGTATAAGCGTGAGGGTACAAAGAATTTTCATCATTTTTTTTCTAGAATTCTTGTTTCTAGTAATTGACTCTTGTTTCTTTCATTTTTAAAACTCTTGTTTTCATTTCAATTTTGGTACGCGTCTTAAATTATCTTGAAAAGTACTGTTAAACAAAGAACTATATAATATAAGCCCCTATCTACAGGGGCTTAAAACAACTGTGAATACGGTAAAACAATATCGTTTGCTTATAAAACTGCAATGACATGATAATAATATATAGGTTGAGTAAAAAATACAGAATAAATAATACATTATATTGCTTTAAATAATTAGTGACAAAAAGATGAGTTTAAATGTACTACCATAATTTACGGTAGTAAATTTTTTAATAATACGATGATTCTAGGTAAAATTTGTTTATTATTTATAAAGTTTATTTATCTTCATAATTTTATCATGTTTTATAATTCAATTATTACTTTTTATCATTACATTCTTCTATTTGATATAAGAATAAGTTTCTATTGAATGTTAAAATACATTAATAAGGTCCTATTCTGATTTTTGATGGAACATATACGTGTACTTTATAAGCGCTTGGAAGCTACTAGTGGTTGCTTGAAGATTTTACAGTGAACAGTAAACGCAACGACTTAAGCAATAGCATAAAGAAAAAGAACTAAATATAAACGTTTTTAAAATATATTTTTGTAACTAACTGATCAGCAATATAATTGGAAATTTTGCTTCAACAGAACATAAAAAATGTATACAATAATAATCAATGAATAGCTACTTACATTATGGTCAACAAAGTAAACTTCAAGAGCAGTATATTAATAGAAAAAGCAAGTTTTAAATTTCAGAGACCAAAAAATTGCCCTTCCAAGGATTAACGCAAAGGTACAGTTAATGTTAAGATTTCTTCTGGACGTGACCATATATGAGAAAGCACTCTTCTCATCTTTTTACTCATACATAAGTGGATCTAAGCTTATCCCATACTCAAAACTTATTATTAACAGGTTCATATCTTATACAAATTTTAACATAGCTCAAAATTGGATCAAGGTAATAAAGAGTTTTACTATAAAAATATTTATTTTCTATATAATAAATAAGAAAAATATAATCGTATACTATTCGTATACTTCCAATATTGTATACTATTAATAAAATTTCTTCATGAGTTTTTGAAATTAGAGAATTCTAAATTAAGATGAACTTTTTCTAATTTTACGTTATATAATTGTATACAAGAATATCTTTGTTCAAACTTCATTAAAATAGGCCAAGAGGCGCCGTCTCTTGACCTAGATACTCGATCATTTTGTCACATGTCGACCATGATCAATTTTCTTATCACGGCGCATTGATTGACAATCGATTGTTGTTATTGATATGATTGATGGCCTATGTATATAATTACATGTATATATGACTTACGTGATAAACTTCACGTTATTTTTAATTATTAAATTTTATCACAATAAGCACGTGCTGAATTATTCAAAATTAAATATCTAGATTATTATCAAAAATCAATAATCAGATTAAAGTGAATTAGTTATTAACAATCTATGTATTGTTTAATCAATAATTACAAAAAAATATTTGTTGAGTTATCAGTGATAATTATAAGTAAAATACAGAATCAATAATTAACACGTGGTGACAGACCACCATTGAATTTATTCTTTCTCGAGAACAATCATTGTCAATCAATTATAAAACTTGTTGTACACTCATTAAATACAATCACTAAATAGGTTTAAAACCTGTTCAGTTACAATATCAACAATCGATATAAATTACTCACCAAAATACTCAATGTAAAAAGTGTATATACTGTAGATAAATACTGTAAATATTAATGTATTAATTAAAGTGTAAATATATAAGTTAAAAATAAATTATTAATCACTCGATCTAACACTTACTTCCTTACTCCCATTGTCATAACTCTTTTCACCTAACAATAAATTTAGGTAAAACATCAAGTAAAAAATCAAACAATCTTAATTAATTAATTAATTTTTATTCTTAATAATTTTGCTGATATTGTACTCCAATACTTTATATTTTATCACATTAAAATAAACTTATTACTTTTTAGTACAAAAAAGTTTAGCGAGAATCAAAAGCATAAACATAGGATTTTCTTTATCGAAAAAATAACATAACATATATAGTGTTTAAGGAAAAAATTATAACCGCATGGGAGAATCGTAAGGTGCAGCGAAAGCAAGCATAAACATCGAGTCTAGGTCTCTTCCTACTCTTCTAACTGCATTAATATTTTGTCAATGTATCTATTGTCAATGGACAATATACCTTACACTCCCTACCCTGTCTCTCCCTTCTTCTTAACACTCTATACCACGCACAATGCTGATATTTATATTGACGGACCGTCATTTCCCTCTCCATCACTACTTTTCTGTCTCTTTCGCTCGGTCCATCATCTATGTTGCGCAGTACAAAGATCCACTCATTAGCTTGTACACCTCTTCTCTTCTTCTGTCTTTTCTGTCTCGCTTCTTGGGCTACAAGAACCTGTAAATCACTGGGCTTCGATAGAGTGAAACTCTGGGGCCTTGCAACTTAGAGCAGATTAGAAAGATTTATTAAAACTTTTTCCCTTTGATAGCACACAGAGGCTTTTCGATGTCTAGGGTTTTAGTATCAGGATAATGTCAGTTTGAAGCATAAGATAAAGCGATAGTCCGTGACATCTAAACGCGTAATGCTATAGTCGCAAGAAAATATATAATATAAAAACATAAAATATAAATAAGAAAATGATAGACTAATAAAACAATGGCGATTCCTTGTAAGCGATATATATATATATATATATATATATATATATAAAATATAAATGTAAATATAAATACATAATCGTTTATTTAAAAAGGTATAATAAATAAAAGAATTGAGATAGCGGTAGAGAAGATGGAGGCCTAGGGTAAGCACAAAGGCAATTGATTCACAGATTCAGTCTAAGTTCGACAGATCTATAAATCGAAGTAAAGAGCTATTATAAATATCAGCATAAGTGTTACAGAAATAAAACATTAACTATCATATAACGTAAATAAGAAAACTATTCATTTAACCCCCTTCGCCACCCTCAGAATATCCGGATTAACACATACGAATCTGTTAAAACATATTTTATTGTAAAATATGATTTATTGAATTATATCGTATAATGATGCATAAAAGAATCCATGTGATTAGAATAATTTCATAATATTTTCGACAAATTTTAGTATAGAAAAAAGAATACCATGTTTTTAAATTATATAGAGAAATGAAAATTCTTGATTAATGTAACCAACGAGCGTAAGGAATAATCAATTATTTATTAAAATAAATGAACGTTCGTCTTTGATATATATATATATATATATATATAAGTTTTATTTTTTTATATCGTGGTCTATAAATTTGAAAGTGACAGTTTGTTCAAAGTCCAGTTTCAAACAAATTAACTGCTGCATTGCCTGGAGCCGCTGTATTTATACTTTTCCGCTGTACGTGCTAACCCGTGATTATAAATTATATTCATTATGACCTAATCTATTACTAAACATGATATGCTTATTTTAAACTAAAATTCACTGTGTTCGTTAATTGATCTAAACTAAATATAATGCGCACTTTCTTAATCTAAATTAATTTGATAGGCGCTTATTTCGTATTACATTACACTAAAACTTCATGCATTTGTTATAAACTAAACTAAAACTAGAGTTTACAAGTATTTGATACAATTAGATTGAAATTAAATACTAACTGCTTTGTTAAAATTATTATAAATAAAATATAATGCGCTCGATTATCTAGCGGTTTTTATACCCCGCTTGGGACATATTATTTTTCACGTTCCTAGACCTAAAAAAAACTCCCGCTGAGCTGCTGAAGGAAAAAAGTTTTTTACAAAGATATCGGACGTCCCGTCGCCGCACACTCGCATTGTTAACCTAAATAATAATTTTTAATTCTACGATTTTCTTATTCTTTACTGACTTGAGGTATCCAAATTTCTCACCGAGCCGCGGCAATCCCGCCGCTTAGACTTTTCAATGTGAAATTTTTTTTCTTCCCTTCTTTTTTCATTTCTATTAATTTTTGGGACATTATTATTGTCATTCCTATCTTTTCGCCGCAATTTAGAATCTGTGTCTTTCTTCTAAATCCTGCGCTTCTTTTTTATTATTATTTATTATTACGTTCTCGTTCGATTGATTCTTTGTCAGTACTGTTATTTTTATTTTTTCTTCTCTTATCTTCTTTTCTAATTTTTTAATATTTTTTTTTATTCATTCCTTATCTCTTCCACGCATTCCTTAATTAACATCTTTTCTTTCTATTTTTTTTATTTATCCTAGTGATACGCGCCGAGGTCGATCGTGCCAGTCTGGCCAGATCGATTCGGTAATCCGGATTATCTGGCCATAAACCTCCCGATGCGGGCTGAAGCCAGGCAGTAATCCGATTAGACCGGAAAGGGCCGGCTTCCGTTAGCCGCGCGAACGATCGAGATGGATAATCCGATTGCTCGATTCGGCGAATCCGAACTACCAGTTCGAACGCGCCGATCAGGCAATTCTGGGAAATTCGCTCAACTTTTCCATCCGCCGAAAAGCACCCGGATTGGTGCGGCCACACCAAGCAGACTGATTGAATTGAAACTGTAAGAAATTTACTTTTCTCTTTTTTCCTTTATTTCTTACTTATATCTCTCAATTTTATCTTTTTCTTTCAATTTTATCTTTTTCTTTCAATTTTATCTTTTTCTTTCAATTTTATCTTTTTCTTTCAATTATATACTTTTGAATTTTTAATTTTACATACTTTCCATGCTTTATCTTGCTGTATCCTGTTGTACTCTCTGATCTTTCACGTTCTAAAATAGCGCTACTATCCCTTTTTCTCCATTCGTACTAAAACTCTTTTTCTATTTACTAAGCTACCACTTAACTTTTGTTTTATGCAATATTTTTTAATTATTTCACTTTATATCTTTCTACCTTTTTCTATTTATTTCTTCTGTAATGTTAGTCTTTTACTTCACTCTTTATTCACTTTATTCTTTAGTCTTTTATTCATTGTTTCCAATTATTTTTTACATTTCTCATCTGTATGATATGCCATGCATCCTTCTCAAGTGTTCACATATACTATTTTAAGTCTAATATTATACTAATTAAAAACCAAGAAAATAATTGCCACTTATAGTATTTAAGTTTACATACTTCGATACAAGTACGAGCTTATAATATTTAATTTTCAATTCAGTGTTAAGAATATTCAATAATTTTATTCGCACTTATTATTTAAACATTAAAGTTTAAAAATACTTATTATTTGATTGCAAAAAAATATTAAGTTACTGAAATAAAATATAAAATAAATGTTTGAAAAATGTCTGAACTTGCTTTACTTTTATACATATATGTAAATCTTGTAATTTTGAAAAGTGTTGAGTTAATAATATTAATTATTATTATTTATTTTTAGTGTTGAATACAAAATCATTTATCGGATAAAAAATCTGATTTTTTTAATCTACGATGATAAACTTGAAATAGTTTTTAACGTGTATCCCAAAAATCGAAACGTATGTGACTAATTATCTAGATAGAGCCATGCAAAGTAACGTAAAGTTGTTCATTCTTCTAATACTTTAAAAGATATTTACTTAAAAATTAAATTTTAGGGATTTTCCTATGTAAAAATTGAAACATTTTAAATATACTTCATATATGTAAAACTATATATGTTTACTATCTTGAGATGATATACCGACATCTTTCATATTTATAATTAATATTATCAGTTAATTATTACGAAAAATGGTTATTTTTATAAAAAAAGGGTAGCGTTTAGAAATATTTTTATCTTGCTATTATTTAGTTGTAAATAAATGCAGCATTTATATATCATACATTATTTATTATATAAAAATATAAAGTGTAGTAAATTCATTGATTATTTGTATCAGTGAACTTTTAGAACTTTTGCAGAAATATTAGCTGAAGTGTTTCACATAGTTTTTGTGTTTATATTCCACTTTCAAAGAATACGATAGGAGAAATAGTTGCAAATATGGAATACCATGTAGAAAATATCAAAATATTTAAAAACTTCATTAATATAACTAAGAAATACAAAAACACTGAAAGTATCTTATATTTGTTAGTATTTCATATTATCTAAAATTCCCCATTATGTTTTTTTTTAATTTTAAATAAATTGGATATGCTCAATTCATTGTCTAGGACATATAGGTGGGCGCGAGATGAGATGAAGAAACTAAACATTGTAGAAATTTGATGTGGTAAACGATGCGTTCTGTATATTGTTGAGGATCATCTGTTGCTATGCGGAGGGCCTCCGCTTTTTCCGCGATTATGTACTCTTATCCGTTGATGTTCTCCCGAAATCCGAACAACCGTTGATGATTTCGTAAAATCTTAACGGTCCCGAGATATTGCATTAATCTTTATTTTTTTTCTTTGCGCATAAAGAACATTCTCTGAATTTCCTTGAGGAGGCCGGTTATTATCGGCCGGCACACATCGAATTATAATATACGTAATATTCAAAAATACTTTATGAGATTATTTTTTAGGTACATTAGGATATTTATGTATGTAAGTGGTTATTAACTTTGTAGTTTTATGATTATTTGTACCATATAGTGGGTTAAATTTATATAATTTTTACAGTTTATCGAAGTTTTAATCAATATATCAGTTCAAGTACTACGTTATTAAAAATATCTTTTTTTAATTACTCACATAGTATCATTAATAAATACATTTATTAAGTGCAAAGAAATATTAAAATACTATATAGTATAAAAAATACACATAATTTTTAAATTTTCGTAATTATAATAAGGAAAATAATTATAAATTATATGTACGTATCTGATAATATTTTATTGAAATTATATTCTTAGAACGCTATCATTATAGTTGCCGACGGAATGTCTCGAGAGAATCCCGCGGGGACAGCCGGCATCAGACCAGCCTGAGTCGTAAATGACGATCTCTAGTGACGTCAAGCGAAAACACAAATCGGGAATTCCGAAGGTTTTCCTCGTGAAATGAAAGCGCCAGGCGGGATGCCGACCGATTGTTCAAATTTTGATCGGCTCCGTTATGCGATTGTAAGACCTAAATTGCGTGGCCGAGCGAATGAACTGTAAATAAAGAGAAAGTTAATACACGCGTTTTTTCTATTGGTAATAAACGAATCTGTATTTTCATCAATATCGCAATAAATATTGCAGTTAAAAATTACTTTTTTGAGTTTTTTGATTAATAAAATTATAGATAACTTAGCTTTAGTTATCTTATAAGCAGTTAGCAGAATTTTTATTTTTATTTTTTTTGTTCTCAATATTTAAGTAAATGTTTAGAAGTGAGTCATTTTCTCATTCAAGTATTCTATATTAGTCTGAAATATTTTCTATTTTTCATAATCAATAAAAAAAATGTTACCTATCCATTGAGACTGCCACGTCAGTTATAGTCATTTATATTTACGTTCCACTATTAATATTATTCATTTTTTAGTCTTTATAGATTAATCCAAGATTTAGAGTTGATATTTACTTAGCTTACTTATAATTTAAATTT
This sequence comes from Platyscapa corneri, assembly GCA_018907185.1. Taxonomy (NCBI): domain Eukaryota; kingdom Metazoa; phylum Arthropoda; class Insecta; order Hymenoptera; family Agaonidae; genus Platyscapa; species Platyscapa corneri. The sequence goes on from JACCHW010000030.1 coordinate 216,002, forward strand.
ATTAAATTAGACTTAAATCTTTGCAACATACTTTTTAACTAACTTTGTGAATAAAATTAATTTTCCAAATTAATATTTTCTGTTATATTGATGTAAAGGAGTCAGAACGTAAGGTTTATCAATATTGCTTTATGAATATTTAGGACGATGTCTTAAGGATAGGACGGGCTTATTCCGGTTCAAAATAAGTTACTCGAATGCGGGAATATCTAACTCAAAATGCACTGTTATTTAGTACAGCAATTAATGCCGTGGAAAGTTGTCACTATGCGCGGCAGTGATGCAAATGAGTCGTCTTCTTTTCTGCTCTGTTTTTATAACGTCTCTTCTCTAATATGTCTCTTGTTTCGTCTTTAAAACTACCTGTATGATAATTTCTGCCTGGTCCTTTAGTCTGTTGTCGGCAGGTAAGGGTTTAGTGCAAGTTTGCTCCCGCTGAAGCTTTTCCCTGAAAGCTAATAGCTTTATACATATATTTTACCTACTATCTATTTATTGCTCTAAATCTATTCTTATAACTGTAACTTATATATATGGTCGTTACAAATGTATTTAATTTTTAAAATCTTATTTATTGGAAAAAAAGGATTTATAAATTTAGTTTTACAATTTAATAAAAAATTTGCTCGATCGAAATAGAATATAAGTATTAAATGCTTGACGCCGAAAGTTACAGGCTGAGTACGTAATATCGAATGCTCTGTCATCGAATACAGAATGGTCAATGATCTCTGCTAATAATGAAGTCAAGGGTTTTTATAAGATTTAATTACAATTGCAAAAATCTCGCACTTCGTGGTTACATCTTCTTTCTTGGAACAGTAAATAAAATATAATTTGAGAGTATAAGATTTATAAGATCTCACTTAACTTATCGGCACCTATAAATCTAAATGTTTTCTTGATAGGGTGTCAAATGAATGGAGTATGCAGTCATGTCATAATAGCTTGTTCGTTCAAGAAGCTAGTAAACGAACTTTCGGTAAAATGAATAAACAGATTTTGATATGAGAGTACGCACATGCTTGACAGGCTCTCTCGGTGAAGGGGCCAGAGCGTTATCACAGCCGTATAGATATATATGTGTTGTATGTATGAGTGACGTTAGAGTGCATCTGTTAGTTACGAAAAGTGTTTGTGTGAGTGACCTAAGAGTATCTCGATACATTACATCGATTATGTAAGTTATGAGAAAAATTTATTTTATTGTAATTATCAGGTTTAAATTTAATTTATAATTTTGACATGTTCGTTTGTATATTAATTCTAAAACGTTACAATTACCTTTTTCTTTTAAAGCTCTTTCATGAATTTTAAACAATCGATTTTTTTTTGCATGTTATTGTAAGAACAATTAGATTAATTTTTTAACGCATTCCTTGAATATTCAGTCTCAATAATATTTATAGTCTCTTCACTCTCTATTATCAGAAAAAATCTTATAAAATTGTCAAATAAAACTCACAAGATCACAAAAGCATTAAATTTATTAAGGTACTGTCTAGTTGTATTTATTGGAACTATAATTAAGAACCATGCGCAGAAAAGATTACTTTAAAATTTTATTTCGTGTTTTTTCAAATTTAAACTAACATTCATGACATTGATTTATAATAAAATAATACGGGTTTTATAAATTATATAACACAAATATTTTAATCATATGAGAAAATGATTGATTTTATAGTTTTTATATAAATAGCATTTATAATTATGTCCAACAACCCAATTTTTTAAAATAATTGCAATAGTGTTAATATCACGCAATTAAATAAATCTTATATATTTAAAAAAGTAATATATAATAATAGCATAAGAGTAATAGCAAAAAATCTTGCAGATTGTCTTGAATAAGATTATTTAGATTTTTGTTTAAGCTCAGTATCAATATCTGTGTATGCTGCATAAGATGGGATTCGCAGTATATATTTTGTATTGAATATATATTTGACTTACTTTTTTTAGAATTTAATTGAATAATAATGTTTGCTATTTTTCCAATAAAATGTTCACAAACATGTTCTAGTAAAATTTCTTTAAAGTTCCTTGATATAATTAATCCACTAAATTTTATAAAAAATTTATGTGGCCGAGGATGTAAACATAATTCAATAAAAAAATTTTTAGATGAAAGCAAGTTTTATGTAAAATCTCGACAAATATGGATAGAAAATTTGAATACTGTTTTAGAAAGAAAGATTCGGTTAATAACTCTACATCCAGATATTTTTGGAGCACAACCACGTATTGATGTAATTCATGAAAATATTACTTGGCAACGACTTTATCGTTTTATTGTAAGTTTGATATTATCGTTATGTGTTAATTAAAATTTTAAAGGAAAACATGAATTGAACTGATCATGCATTACTTTTTAGTCGTATGCAAATACAAAAATTAGATCTGAAGTTAGAGGTGGGGGTTGTAAACCATGGCCTCAAAAAGGTTTAGGTAAAGCTCGACATGGATCTATAAGATCTCCACTATTTCGTAAAGGTGGTATTATACATGGTCCTCGATCACCAACACCTCATTTTTATATGCTACCATTTTATAATCGTATTTTGGGTCTTACAAGTACTCTTTCTATTAAATTTGCACAAGATGATTTGCATTTAGTTAAAGAACTTGAACTTCCAAATGATAATCCTTCTTTTATTTTGGAATTAATCAAAGTAAGAAATTGGGGCCCTTCCGTTCTTTTCGTTAATAGTAATTCTGTTATGCCACAGAATATTGCAATAGCTACAGATTGTATAAAACATATTAATTTAATGCCTGTAAGTGGTACGTATAAGTTGCTTTATTTATAAATAATAAATTATTAAACATATTTTTGATTAATCTTTAATTAAATTTTATTTAGGATTAAATGTATACAGTATGTTAAAACATGATACTTTGGTTTTAACAGAAACTGCGGCTAGAATTATTGAAGAAAAATTACTCTTTCATCTGAATAAAATCAATGTCAAGAAAGGTTAAAAATCTAAGCAACTTAAAATAAAAGATAGAATTTTTATACATATAAATGAAAAATATAATATTTCTTTTTATTTTCTTGTAATTGTAAATAAATTATAATTAAATTATTGATAAATAATACATATTTTTTATCTTGTATGTTACTGCATCTTCATTATTTTTTATATTAAATTTTTTTATGGAGTGTTGTAAATATGTTTATACAAAATATTTTTATTGTAATGTTGGAATAAAGTTTGAACCGAGTATTTTTTCACGTACAGCCCATCTTACTTTTGTATGAGTGGCTTCTCCAGGTATTGATAATTGTTTCCAAAAACCTTTATAATAGTTATACAAGCTTACAGGATCATTAATAATCTTTTTATTTAACAATGATATCTTAGATTCTTGCTTTTTAGATCTAACAACTACAAGTTAAATATATATTTATATTATATATAGTTGATAAATTTGAATATAAAATTTGAATATAAAACTGAAATACAAACTAGATTCAGTAGATCTTATTGAAGCAGAGGATGTTACTTTATTTTTTTTCTGGATTGAATGAATTATTGTTTTGCTATCATTAACATTTTCTTGATGCTTCTGATATTTTTTTAATTCGTGATTATTTCTATGTAATCTATCAAAAGATAAATTTTTTTTTGAACTCTTAAAATTGTCTGTTGTTAAAATACTTCCTTCTGTTTCAATAATTTTATTATTTTCAATAACATTTTGATATTTATTTACAACTGAATCTGAATAATTGTTATTCATTTTTTCATAATCATTAACAATTAATGCTTTTAATACGCTTGGTTTATGAACATCTGTTTTATTATTTTGTATGTGATCATGTTTAGGTAATATTTCTGCAACTGTCTCTTGCTTCCAGTCTTGAAAATTTTTTTGTATTATTTTTCTATAAAGTTTTAGTGCTATAATAAATAAAAGCGATTAATTTGACTGATACTAGAAATTTCATGTTTATAAAACATAGATATAATTAAAAATTTATACAATAATTATATTGATAAAAAAATGAAAAAGAAGTTAATGAAAAAGAATATTTGAATTAGTTTAAACACAATATATTGAATAAAAATACTAACCTTTCAAAAATGTTTTTAATTCTTCTGCTGTAACGTTTACTATTCCTAAAGAATTTAGAATTGCTAAGACTTGCCTAGGATCATCTCTTATTTCTTTACACATAATTAAAATTAATTGTGGTGTGTTTAATATTTAATTAATTAACAAAAACCTTATTTTTTTTTTAAATTACAAATAAACACCAAAAAGAATAATATGTAATAAAATTTTATGCTTTCTCCGTTACGATTTAAATAAAATAGTTTTTAGTTTACAACCATGAATTAGTAAAATTGATCGAGACGTCTAGTTAGATTTGAAATATCTAAATTGAATACGAGTAGAAAAATCTGCGAACTCAAAATCACAATCCAAAAAAATTACAACTTTTCTCTTTTATTTATAAATAAAAAAGATTAATTATTAAAAAAAGCAAATAAATAAACAATTAGAATTTATAATAATTTCAAATCCTTTTTGATAAAATCTTAATTTGCAAATAATTTGAAAGAATAAATAAAAAATGCTTTTTTGAAATAATCATTAATATATTCGATTATACATATTGCTTATTGTATTTAAATATTACATAAAAAATAAAAGAAAAAAAGAATTCGCTTATGATATCATTAAACTAGTCAATTTGTGCATATTTGGCTGTACCATTGCACACATAAAACTAGCAAGTTATTTAACTATACAAAATTACATATTACTTTTAAATTAAAATAATTGATAGAAAATTACAGGTATAGCATATTAAAAATATTATTAATCTTAATATTCATTAGAAAAAAATTCATATACTAAAAAAATAATACATTATATTTGGGTACATTATTTTAAAAAAATTTAATAATCATGAAAAATATGAAAATGATCACAACTGGTATCCGTATTAGAATGATAAAATAGCATGTATTAATATCTTTAAATATTTATAAAATAATCTCTACTATCCAAAATCTGATGTTATCCAAAATTTATATATATATAATTAAAATAAATCTTTCATATTTACGTGATATATTAATAAATTTAATAAAGATCTATAACTTAATACTTTTCTAGTGTCAGTTGTGTATGTAATCTTAGATAAACTTCGAATAAAAACTCATATTTGATAAATTTAATAACCTAAAAGTTGCAAAATATTTAAATATAGCTTAAGAAAATTTGTATGCATATAATTGAGAAAAGATATATTTCTTTTTATTTTCTTTTAATTATAAATAAATTAGAATTAAATTATTGGTAAATAATATGTATTTCTAATCTTATATGTTACTATATCTTTATTATTTTTTATATCAAACCATAAGCAATTTTTTTATGGAGTGTTTTAAATATGTTTATACAAAATATTTTTATTGTAATATTGGAATACAGTTTAAACCAAGTATTTTTCACGTACAGCCCATCTTACTTTTGTATAAGTGGCTTCTTCAGTAATTGATAATTGTTTCCAAAAACCTTTATAGTAAAACTTATACGAATTAAATTAAAACTTTATATGAAAAGTACGGAATATTTATTATTAACATTTCCCTACAATAAAGTAATAAAGGATTAGTACGCTGTTTTTGGAGAATAACGTGACAAGTACACAAAGTAACGGCTTACGCCAAAATACTTAGTGTACTCTCAACAAAAACTCTATTCTTATCAATATAATTGTATTCATTATGTCTAAACTGAACTTTTCTGATTTTTTCCGTTAGTTTGTTGCAAGTATAAGTTGTAAGATATTTTTTGAGTTATGCGAGAGTAAAAATATTGCAATATTGTCGACTATTATATTATATAATATATAATAATTAATATCATAGTTGTATAATAAATTATATAACCTCTTATATAATCTATATTGAGAAAAGGCGTTAATTACATAATTTAGAACATCAAAAACAATTACATTTTCTTGTATTTTCTTAGTTCTTTAATATTTTAATTAATAAGTATAAAATTATGGAATATAAAAAAAATAAATAAGAATATTACCCAGTTTTTAAAAATAGTAATGACTGCATTTGATAATTATTTGAATAGATAAAAAATATACGGAAAAAATTATTAATAAAATTAATATATATATTCATATTGTAAGTAATAATAATTATATAAATAGATTATATTATATCGGATAATATAATACTTTGAAGATATTATTTGTGTGAATATTAGACTACAAATGTCTCTTTAAAAAGGGTACTATAATAAAATATAGAATATGAAGAAATAAACAATTTATCACTTTTTATTATTAAGCAATATTTAAGAAAAATATATTAACGAAATACACCGAGTTTTATCGTGAAAAAAATCATTATTAATATTTGCATTTTCGAAGTATCTAAAAAATCATATTCTTGTTTTATTAAAATATTTAATATTTTACATTATTTGTCACGACACAATGTTTCGATTACAATAATCAGTAGAATTAAAAATATGCCATATTTGAGTTGGAATTGAATCGAATAGCTTTGAAATATGAACTTAGTTTAGGTTTTTACTTAGATATAAAATTGGAGTGCAACGGATCAAAGGATAAAAATAAAAGTTCTTTGGAACAGCCTTAGGATGAAAATGCTAATGCTTCTGTAAATCAGATGTGTTTTTATAGGATGGACAATTTTGGACAAAGATAAATGGAATGTGATGATTCATGGTGAATTAGCAGATGTGTTTTGACTTTGCACATGTTCAAAATGCTTTTGTAAAACAAACGTTATATTAGGAAAAGAGACGTTGCTTTTGACCGCGCTGCGTAATAGTTCAAATAAGGGAGGTTGATAAAATGATTACAATGTTTATATTATTATTATTTTTTTAAAATTAAGCTCAGATTTTCTTTGTACAATCGGCAATTATTATTTGCGTTGAAACAATCTATCTCTCTCTGTACGCACGTGGAGACAGTAATTTAAAAAGGTTGCTCTTTTTTTTCTCTACGTTCCTTTTATAACATTTTACTACGTACTTGACTTTAATTTATTATACACTTTTGTACATTTCGAGCATTTAATATAAACAATAAACTAAATTTATATATACATTTTTATAATCAGACTTACGCGTATTTAGTTAATACAAATTAAAGAAACTAAATCTATGTAATCGATATAAATTGTAAATTAAATCTACACATATTTATGAAACTAAATCTACGCGTGTTTAGTTAATATAAATTATAAGGAAACTAAACTTACACGTGCCTATGAAATCGATATAATTTTAAATACTTAAAATTACGTGTATATAGAAATTGATAAAACTACATCAGAAATTAAATCCATGCATGTTTATAAAACTAAATTTACGCGTATCTATAGGTCCTAATATAAACTATAATACGCTCGCTTTATTCGCCACTTTTCTACCCCGTTCGTGACACATATAAACTTTCCATGTCTCTGAGTCTGAAAAACCCCCCGGTGAGCTGTCGGGATAAAAAGACCCTCACAGTCTATCACGATACGAACGGGATACTCCGCACTCCAACGCATATTATTTCGCGCGGCCAGGGTAACAAGCTTTTTTTTGACAACCTGCTTTATTACGGTTGTCTTCTCCAACTTATTGTTGGTCACGTTGAAATGGAACCACCCACGGAACTTTAACTTTTCTCGCCGGAGAACCGCTATACGTCTAGGGTGATGGGCCCATCTTAATTTGTGATACAAATCCAGATTCGTGCTATTCCTAGTCCGCGACCTCCCTTTAATGACCCGTTTTTCCGACTCATCTTATTCTTGTCTGTGTTGCCTGATCTCAACTTCAGTCCCAATTCCCTGATACGAGCGGGAAACTAGGGGTGAAAGTAAGTAAAAAGAAGAAGGCTTTCTATGTTTTAGGGGATGTTTACTTGTGTTGGTTTATGGAATTCGCGCGGTCACGGTTCTTAAACCCATTTTGTCGGGCAAATAAATCCCACCCTTTTCTATCGACGTTCTTGATTGCTCGAATCATCCCTTATTGTTTATTTAAAGCGAATTAATTAATTATTTATATAAGTTTAAGTGCTGCAGAGGGTGAAAGATAGAGAGCTAGGTAATTGATGTGAGTGCAAGAGAGAAGGACGCGCGCGCTAGGCAGAGAGCCCAGCTCGAACGTACGAAAGTGAGAGAGATCGAGAATGAGATTAGTTAGTGGGGAGGATCTGCTGCAACGTTTCTCGTATTTTGGACGTGGGGCTGTCCATACGAACTTTCTGTTTTCTTGTAGAAATAAATTCATCTTGCTATTTTCTTGATTTTTTCGACTTGATTGGGGGAGTCGCGTCAAGGGGAGCGCGGTGAGAGACCTTTCGGACGCTCACCCGCGTCACACGTGCTTTATTTATACCTAGATTCTTACCTTTTGTTTTCTACGCGCTTACAGTTCTTTTTTTATTTTATAGCTAATTTTCGTTTGTCGGCGGGCGGGTATATCGGCAACAAGAGGAATGTGATGAATCTTGATAAATTAAAAAAAGTATGTTCTAAGGTTGCATATATTGCGAAGTCCTTGGGGCGTGTTAAACTGTTTTGCGCAAGAGCGGTTACGTTTGTTGCACTCATTGATGTAACGCTCTGCGCATTGTAAGCGTAACATGCTAGACAAATGCGTACGTTACACATACGATACTTTTATGTTCGAAATCTTTTTCTAGTCTCGAATAAAGAAGTCTATTTTTTAGACAACCTTCATATCAAAAAAGCAATAAATTTTACACCTAACAGTAAATATATTTTTATTCGTTATTTTTTATATAATAATAACAAAATCTATATATTTTTTCTCTTGTAAACTTTTTATTTTATTTTTATTTGTAGAATTTTAGATTAGAAATTTATCTTTATTTATATATTCATTATTTGTATGAAGTGATATTATCCGAGTTTTTACAGAAAATTTAAACTAAAATCATTAAGATTTATTATATTTCAAAATAATACAATATTTATTTTAGAATAAAAATTCCAAAAAAATGTAATATTACGTTTCACTTAATTTTTTATACCATAAAACTATTATTTATGTTAATAACCTGACATGGAACTTCACCTCATCAATTACAAAACTAATTGTTTTAAAAAACTGTGGCCAATTTACATGCTTAAATGAAGAAGAAAATTGCAGGGACTGCTATTTATGAAAAACTATGACTATGATGACTGAATTATAATATAACTTATAAAGAATTATAACCTTAAAAATAATAAGATGAATATACTTTGTTATATTATTATAACTCAATAAGAATATAATTAGATAAAATTAAAATGGTTAAATTAATTATTTAAATTAACCTTAAATAACTATGGATAATTGATTTTAAAAACATTTTTGTAAAAAATTTTATTTAAACATTATGTTCTAATAGTACTTGAACATATATTTTAGATATAACTATATTTTAGACTAAGTTAAATAATTAATAGTTATTGCATAATTAAGAAAAATAAGATTAAATTATATTTTAGAAAAGGCATTTGATAACGAATCCGAGAATGTACTCAATGACTTTTTGAAAAGCATTATTTTATATACTATAATTTAATTTGTAATCATTTTTTCCTTTTTCTTTTCCTGTTACAAGTGACAGCGTAGTTAAAGATTTATTTAAATGTCCTTACCCATACAATCCTTGAATGCGTGGAATCTTAAACCTAAGTACCGATGAAGAGGACAATAACTATATAAGAAAGCTTAAATTTATAAAGAGAGGGAATAAAAAATTAAAGCAAAATAATAAGTCGAATAAATAAAATAGAACTTTGATTGCTACTTAAAATATTTTACAATATTTAAACTTTTGTATGCGTTACATAATTCATAAACTTGAAAAAACTTGCACATTTCATTATAATATGTGAATGCAAACCATCTATATTCGAATCTGATAAATTCTGTGTGCAATTATAATAAATTAATATTATTCTACCAGCACTGTTTCATATGTATGTATCGTCCATGCAGTCAATGTTACGGAAAGCTAGATTAGTTTCCAGTAATATCTTGTATTAATTTTTTATGTACCTCAATTTTTTTACTTCAGGTTTACCTTCGTTTTGTACTTTTTCTTTATTAGTATGATAATAAAATTTTTAACATATTTAGTTACATCCTCCTTATAAATATGAACAGAATTAATTTCATCATTATTTCCGGAATTTATCCCTACTTTCCTGTCACCATTAATCTATTCAACTTTCATGTACGCAAAATCTAAAAACATTTCGAGTTTTTAAAACTACTTACAATTTATATGATTATTAAATTTTAACTTAAATACGATTATAGTATATTAATGTTGTTTATCATTGAAATAATGAAAATTCTTGATCAATTAAAAAAAATACTCTTTTATAAATTGTAATTTGAAATCATATTAAAATTATTGTATTCGAAATACTTAGACACCACATAACATCGGCAATTTTTTCTTATTTTATTTTTTTATCTATTTACCTCAACTATCTGATAATTTAGGAAAAATACCATAAATGTTATTTTAAAAAAATTTTTATTTTTAAGCTAACTTTATGTTTTAGAATAAATAATCGATGGTAATTGTCAATGAATATATACAATTTCTGAAACAATCCTATGATGAAAGAATTAAGAGATATAAGTCTAATTTATTGAATTGAGTATATGCATATAAATAAATTTATTTTTATCAATAATTTAAAGTGTAAATTTTTTATTAATTTAAATATTTTATACATGTAATATTCGATTTTTTTAATATTTAAATTTTGAAATATCATGACCTATTTTTCAAATGTAAAAAAAAAATATCCATAATTTTTTTGTTAATTTAAAACAGGAACCAGAAATAACGATCAATGTATTAATTTTGTGAGTATTTCAAATTTATTATAATATTTTGAATATTCCAATTTTATCGATTATTCGAATGCAAATATTAATTATAATTTTTGTTAACTATTTATCTTAATTATTGGACATTTAGAAAGAAAATGGAATACAATTTTTTATATAGAGGATTTGAGGATTTATTACCCTGTTGATTTATTAACTAGTTTCTATGGAATTGCTAAGCCTGCGCAGAAAATTAAACCTTTAATACCCCAGATTAATTATTATTGTTATTATTTATTTATTATTTGACTATTAAAAAAATTAATCTATTTTAATAATTTTAGAATATGATAATTTAAATTTTTTTAAATGCGCAACATTTACATTTATTTCATTGAATATTATTTTAATATTGCTCTATTTCAAAAATTTGTTTTTTCATTTTTTTAAAAATAATAACATCTACAACTTTTTGTTCTCCCACTTTCAATGAAAAAAATAAATCGCAATTTACAAATTTAGTTTCGATACATTTTGTTTTGTAATTGTTTAAATAAAAATATTAAGATAATATACACCTTCTACATTGTATTATCTTTTATTATCAGGTAACTTTACCATTCATTTTTTATCTGAATTGAATATTTATTGTATTATATTAATAATTAATATTTGTTTAGCCTATCATTAATATGGAATATTTCAAGAGTGGATTAAAGTCTGTACTTGGAGCTCCTTCACCTGAAAATTCACCATCAGGAGCTGAGACAGTAGGTGTATTCAATTTTAGTCTTATCTTTTGTATACTGATTATTTCATAACCTGTAATACATTATATTAACAAATTATATTGTTATTTTATTAAATTATAGTTAATTTTGATTACACGTTTTAGGTAGAAAGGTTGGTTGATAGATTATTATCTTCTACATTACTCAATGATAGAAGAGATGCTTGTCGTGCTCTAAAAGCACTTTCTCGAAGTTATAGAATTGAAGTAGGTGTACAAGGAATGGATGCATTAAAACAAGTTTTGCACACAGATAGAACTGATTGTGAAATAATAGGATTATCATTAGACACACTTTGTAATATTACAAGTCCTGAAACATTTGATGAAGAAGGTAAATGATTAATAATTTTTAATTATTATAAATTATTGTTTTAATATATTTTCTAGTAAATAAAAATGAATCAAAGCATAATATTGGAGAGCAATTCACAGAGATATTAATTAAAAACCAAGATAGTATTAGTCAAATATTAAAATTCTTAGAGGAATTTGATTTTAGAGTTCGATGGTCAGCCTTGAAACTATTATCTAATTTACTGTTAAATAAACCAAAAGATATTCAAGAAATAATTTTAGAAAGTCCAATGGGTGTATCTAAACTTATGGATATGCTTGGTGATAGTAGAGAAGTGATTCGCAATGATGTAAGATTTTTAAATTGTATTTTCTGATTATATTTTGTTAATAATTAATTTATATTTTAGGCGGTTTTACTTTTAATACAATTGACAAAGGGAAACATAAATATTCAAAAAATAGTAGCTTTTGAAAATGCCTTTGATCGAATATATGATGTTATATTTCAAGAAGGTGGAATTGAAGGTGGTATTGTAGTTGAAGATTGTCTGCTTCTTATGGTAAATCTCCTAAGAGGGAATTATAGTAATCAATATTTTTTCAAAGAGGGTATGGAAGATATAATCATTAAATTAGATATAAAATATTTAAATAGAATCAATTAAGAATTTTAGTTAATTATAGGTAATTATATCCAGAGATTAACACCAATGTTTCAGTTATTTACTAATACTGATCACAATAATATTCATGTTGTATGGAGTCCACAGAAAGTATCCAATGTTCATTGTATGATTCAAGTTATTCGTGCTCTTGTAGTTCCAAATGGACCTATTCAGGTAAATTTATTTTATTTATTTAGTAAAAGTTCTTGTTAAAAAACTTTGTACAACTGTTTTTAGACAGTTACGGATTGTCAAAAAATTATGAAAAATTGTAACTTACTTCAAGCTCTTTGTGACATCCTTATGATAACAGGAGTTCCAACTGATATATTGACTGAAACAATTTGTGCTGTTGCTGAAGTTATTCGCGGTAATACAAGTAACCAAGAAATTTTAGCAAGTATTATGGCTCCTAGTAATCCACCAAGGTAGATGGGAATTTATAAAATTAAAAATTTAAATAATATATAACATGTAACAATTGATGAATTTTTTTATGTATGTTTTTTATCTATTTCAGGCCAGCTATAGTTGTTTTACTGATGTCAATGGTTAATGAAAAACAACCATTTCTTTTAAGATGTGCTGTATTATATTGTTTCCAATGTTTTCTTTTTAAAAATGAAACAAGACAAAAGCAGCTTATACAAACCTTATTACCATTAGGCAATGAAAGTCCTTCATTAACAACAGGTTAAATTTAAAAAATTAAAGCTTATATCTATTTTATAAAATTTAAAGTTTTTGCTACAAAATATGAATTAGTAAGTAAGGTTAGGTTTCAGGTAGAAACTGGTATAGAATTTTTTGTATTTTTTAAATTTACTTGAAAATAATATATATACAAGAATTTTTTTAATTGATATAGAATATATTAAAACTTTTCTAAAATAATATGAATATTCTGAAACAAAAAATCTCAAATAATAGTTTATTTTTATTAAACTTTTAAGTTTATAAAGTATCTTACTGAAAATTATAATATCAGTAATTTAATTCTAACTCAAAAAATGATTATAACCTTCCCAAAATATATGTATTAAATTGGAATTTGGAACTATCCTAATAACATTTATCACTACCTCGTGATAGGTGAAAAAATTTTATTTATCCACCCAATTTTGTTATTTGATATTATTTGAATGAAATCTTTTCCATAAACTCAAAAATACTGTATTACTGACTAAATGGAATTCAAAAACTTAGGTGAATATTTTGCTGAATATAGAATATTTATATTGAATCAATAAATAATTTAACATAGAAAAAACTATTCAGTAAAAACATTTTAAAATACTTTTTAAAAGTTATATCTTTTATTTTTTAAATAAAAGATTGAGTGTGTGAATTTTTAAATTAATATATAACACATAATTTTCATCCCAAATTTATAAAATAACAATTGTTAGTAACTTACCAGTTGTGTTCGTACAGTGCATTGCTCATCAGATCAACCATTTGCTGACATCTATATTATTGATTTATTTTTTATTGTATTGAAACATTCTCAATATTGTATTTGAAACAAATATCAGCTAAAAGATTTATTTATCCACCAATTTTTTCTGATTTTGATTTTATTAAAGACAAAATTTAAGCATTTATCAAATATTTTGATCTTTTGAGTTTATTTATTACTAAATGAAATTGACATTATCCATTCACTAGTTAGTTTATTGAAGAATATGTACACTATTATAATATACCAAACATTCATTTATACACTTGTGTTTTAAGTTTTAAGATCTTCTTTCTAAATCTATCATCCGTATGAAAAAGAGAGTTCATTGAACAAACTTGTTTTACTTTTATTATCGTTTTCATTACCTTAATTATTTCATTCAATTTTCATTTTCATCTTTGTTTTTCCAGAAATTTCTTTGAATTTAATGAAATCTATTAAACTATTCCAGATTTCCTTTCTTTTATCAAATTCCGCCTTTATATTGGTAAAACACCCAAATGATTTATCTATTCTTTTCCCCACTTGTAATTGCTTCAGTCACGACTGTTTTTCTTTTGAAGTTAAATGGAATGTCACTAGACATTTTAGTCATTTTCATATATTTCTCCAATATTTTCTTTATAGCCTCCGTGTATATTTTATATTTTGTATCCATTAACTTAATTCCTATATACTTAATCGTATTTTTTCGTTTTAAAATTTGCATAATAATCCTGATTTTCCACATTTTCGTATTCCTTCTTTCTTTATTAATTTATTCATTACTTTTTTTTTATGCATTGAATAAGCTCTCTACTCTGTAGTCATACATTTCATGTTTGAATTTATTTTCTCCCAGACTCTTTTATTATTTTACTTTCATTCTTATTTACTATTATCTCTTGCATTTTTAATCATCGACTACTACTTCATCTTCTATGTCATGTTCAATTTTTTCATTTTTCTCCATTTTCCGTTCTTTTTATTATATATCTGTTTAAAATGCGAACTTCACTCATACTTTAAAAAATTTTATTTATTTTCTCTCTTTCTGTTTACTGCTCCAGAATTCTTTGTCTCACTGTGTTTCTCTTTTATTACACTTTTCGTAAAATTCCTTTTTTGTGAACGTACATTTTCATTTTCTTTTCATCTCAACCCATAAATTTATTTCATTTAATTTATATTTTTTTCATTGTGTTTCCAGGCCAGGCCATACATTTATTATTTTTGTTTACTTCTTTTTCTTTAACTTCTTTTATTAATTCAATTACTATTGATTGGTGATTTAATCCCACTACTTTTGTACGCTGTACTATCTACTAATAATTTATTTATTTATTACATGATCTCTCGGAGATGTTCCGAACTTATAATTGAATGTGAACTCACTATCTCCTTTTTTATTTTTCTCATTGATGAAAATGAACATGAACGAATTCCTCCGTATCACTTCCTCTTCTTATTCTCTCTTTCATTTTCGATGTTCTTCCTCCTTTCCACATTTATCTATTCATTCCCATTTTCCAATTCAAATTCTCTTTTATTATGTTAATTTGGTTGTTCTCGTTTGATAGTACATTTATCCTTTTCCATTTTTCCTTTATTCTATTTTCTTTTCTGTCTTTGCTAAATCTCTACTTAATAATTCTTCAAAATTTCTATTCGTTTTTACACTGTTATTTCTTTGTACTTTTTCATCGTTAATACCACTTACATTACTATTTCACATTCTTTTATTGCGTTACTTACTATTAGATTATAATTTTTAACTTTTTCTTTAAAAAGCGTGTTTTATTCATATCTATCTATGTTTAATTATCCTTACTCTTTTTATATTCTGCAAAAATCCTACCTGCATATTTTTCCCATTAATATCGCTTTTGTTGCTTCTTTCTTTTTGAAACCATATACGCATTTATATCCTTTTCTGTAAAACCACTCTCATACATTTATCTGCCACATTTTTCTATTTTCTTTTTCTATAAATATAGTGTGTTTATAAAAATTTTTTATTATCCAAAACCGTTTATTTATCGTCTTTTGCTTCGGAATAATTTTCAATTAATTAATTTCACCTGCTTTTCCTTGACACTTACTCTGCTTCAGTTTTGCTATAATCTATTGTTTTTTCTTTTATCTCTTTTTTATACAATCAAGTCTATGTACCTACAGTTTTATTTTTCATGCTTTTTTGATATTTTTCTGAGTTGTTACCCTCCCCTTTCTCTTTCATCTCTGCAATTTCTTTTTAACTTTTTTTACTTTTTCTTCCAGCTTGCTCACTCCACACCAAATCTTGTTCTTCAAGTTTTCCATCATTTTTTTAAACACTTTTATCAACTCTTCCTATTTATTATGAGCAATCTTTCTAATCGCTACAAATTTTTGCTTTATCCGTAACCCTCCTTTGATTATCTTTTCTTGCCTACTTTTTAATTCTCCTCAGTTAGGGAAAAGAGCATTTTATGCATTCTTTTTTTCTTCAGTAGGTGTCTATTAGCTTATACCTTCCAATGACTTCTTTATTTTATTGAGTAAATTTGTAAATTGTACAAACGCGGGAAAGGAGTAAAGGCAACGAAAAAAATAAATAAATTGATTTTGAAATGGTTATTAGTAACTATTAAATAACTCCGGCACACGCGAATATACATATACGCGGGAAAGCGATCAATTCAGAGCAGAAAGCCGAAAAGCTATGAACTTATTGCCTCCGCTTTTATCTACTTGACCCCCTCTAGCTTTCTCTCACATCAATTTTCACTTCCGCACAGCCGAATGACGGCAAGCAACCTTCGAACACGGCTTAATTCGGCTAAGTCGTGACTCGACATCCGACGGGTGCCATGCAGGCTCGAATACGCACAAAATATTCTAAACTAGGCGACCCGTTCCAAGAACGAGCTTAGGCTTAGCGTCGTTGATCCGTTCCGAGAACAGGATACCCCGGTTTAGTCTTACTCGACCCTGCCGTCGGACAAGCCTGGGTTCTGTTACGAACAAAATGTATTTATCTAGTTTTATAATTGATTTTACTTTGTCTTATTTTATTTTTTTTCTTTATTTTTAATTAGATTATGCTTGTATTCAATTTTTTTATTAAAGTTTTCTACCTTATACAACACTTACTGCCCGGTGACTGTCGATTTTATGTCCTTAAACTACCACCTCTTTTTCTGTTCATATTAAAAATTTGTTTTCTCTTTCTATTCTACCACGTCACTACTTAACTTCACTTCTGTAACTTCAGTTAATATGGACTGTTTCCTCATTAGTCTCTATTTACATTTTTTCATTTAATGATTTTTTTTTACTCTTTTGTTCTTTTTCTATTCTGTATTCGTTTATTCTTTCCTTCTAATTTTCTTTTACGTATATGTGACACGTCCCTTTTAAGCTATAAATTATAACTCCTTATCTGCTCTATAATAAGCACTCCTCTTCTCGAACAATTTTAACGAGCTAACAATTAATATGATTTTAAAGGTACATTTATATGAAATAATCGTCAAGACTACTGAAGATCTTTCAATTCTATTTATGATTGAGCAAAAATTATACAATTCAAATCATTAAATATAATCAATTCATCAAGGAAATATTAATATGATTTAATATTCAAGTATTCCAAATTCTCCAAGATATTTAGAATAATATCTCTTATCCTTAAATTCAATTCAAATTTAAAATAACAAATCCAATTTTTAATAACTACCAATATCTCATCAGTTAATCTAAATAACTCATGACTCTTTTTTCAAGAAGATTTGAAGGCCTGCAAAGACGCAATTTAATTGCCAAGATCTGAAGGCATTAAGTAAAAAATAATTCATTAATAAAAATAAATTCTGATTCATCGTTCGACGAAAACATATTGAATCTCATAATTTGTCAGTTTGATAAGGAACTATACTACGTTAAAAAAACGTGAATGTGTGTCTGATGATGATCAGAACATTTAAAAAAAGGTAATTTTAATTAAACGATTAAAGAAGTAAACCACTTTGGATTTACATTAATTAGTGTTCATCTTTATCTCTAAAGTTTTAGAGAAGATCGACTGGAAATGTTTTATTCGATTTGAAAGATGTTGCATTGAATTATGTGAAGATTTAATTACGATATTAATAGTATATTTTGTGACGATATAGATGTTAGAGAGAATATTATTTATAAAAAGATTAAACAAAACGGATCTTGGTTTGGATTTTGTCAATAATTGATTTTAATAGCATGATAGCAGACAAAAAGCTGAGATATGTACTAAAGAAAGGCCTCGATGCTATAGAATTTATGAAGGTCCGCCGGGAATCCCGTCGATGGGCTGATAAAATTATAAACTTTCAAAAGCATTAGGCATATTCAACACTTTTCTTCTATTTTCTTCGTCATAAATGCCTCTCTCTATTTTTACTTTCACACGGCGCTTAAATAGGCGTAATGCTCACAGGAAAATAGTTAATCCTCAGCTCTCGATGCATAATCATTTATTAAGACAAAATATTATATAAAAAATTTTAAAATAAAATGCAATAAAGAAGACTAGTATTTTTTATTCATACCATAATCTATAAAATTGGTAATTGTAACAGTATAAGAGTTTTTAATAAATTATTGTGTAGTAATAACAACAAAAATAAATAGTTAAAGGAAGAAGTATCGGAAAAATGCAGAATAAACACGATAATCGAAAGTGAAAATAAGAGAAATACATATCCTAAATTCTACCTTTTTGGACTCAAAATCAAAAAGTATGATTCCGTTGAATCAAAACGATATTTAGGACCTCGAACGTTACAATATAGTTTGCAAAATATGCTTACCAGGTATCCTCAACAAAAAATGTCCAAGGGTGGAAAATTTGCTTAACAAGACGCAGTACGAAGGGTGATAAGCGTTGATAAGAAATACATTGATTCAGTGATTATCAAAATTCGATACACAAAAAACTTATAGCACCACTTCAATTAAGAGACCAATAGCCGTCTCAGCTTGTGAGGATAATGCGATCAATCTCCGTCAAACTCAAGGTAGTAGAAGAATTGCTGCAGCCTCTATGGCTTCGTTGTTTACCCAATGACTTGCAATACATGCTCACCCAGTAAGCAATGATTACTAGTTAGCGACTTCACCGAGACAGCAAATCGTATTTATGACATCCCGAAAAGCGGAAACCATATATCTGTAATAAAAACAAGCGAATCTAACAGAGATTTTTAGAAAATAATGAAAAAGCTTGAAGAGATGGATTTGCGCGTACGTCAAATCCAGCGACGTCTAAGAAGCCAGACTCGCAATCGCAGCAGAACACATTGTACGCATATGCAAATGTAATCGGTGGAAATATAAATGTTGTGATGGAATCAATCCGAGCAGTTTACGAAGATTATTTGTACTATAAGCCATCCATGCAATTAACCAGCACCTACAAATCCTCTGGCGTGAATTGCCCGGTGCTTTAGCATAATTTCAAAAAATATCGAGACAACTCATGGTCCTTCCGTGAATCGTAGAGAAGACAACTCGCTACTGATTGCTATAAAAAAGTAAGAGCCGAGTTTAAAGAACTGCACCGCCAAGATATAATATGGTCATCAAAGAATGATTGGGTATCTCCTTTGTACATCGTTTAAAGGTGATAATGAGGTACGGGCAAGTAGTAGCTACAGAAGAACAAGAGATGATCGCTATTCAATGTGGCATATAGAAGACATCGTATAAAACCTATACAAAAAAAAACAGTATTTTCGAAAATGGACTTAGTACACGTATACTATTAAATCCCCGTTACGGGAGAGGATATTCCGAATGCAGCACTTATCGCTCCTTTTAAACTTTTTGAATATATCGTTGTCCATTTGACTTACAAAACGAGGGCAAATTTTTCAAGGGGTTTTGGACGAAATAACGTGTGAACTTGACTTTGTGATTCCGTACGTGGTCAATTATTTAATTGCATTGAAAAACGAAACGCAACATCTTAAATACCTGTGTTCTTGTTCGATGTTCTTGATGAATACTTAATAATAGTAAGTAGACTTTTTACAGTATCTTATATGTGAGAATGATACACTTTGTCACAAAGTCGATGCTGTTAAAAAATGCAGTAAACCAGTAATTGTGAGTGGTTCGTGTAGATTCTTCTGGTAGAATCTGGATGTTTAACTTTTATAGACGATTATGCCAAACACCTATATCTTCAAACTAGACAACAGCATAGTTATACGCTGCTTATGCCTCTGTAAAACGGTTCAGATATGTATAGATAAGAAATTATTATACTCTTAAAGAACAGCAGTTTTTCTTTGCGACTAAAGGAAGTGCATTGGTCTGAATCCAACATCAAGATTTATTGCGACATCTTGACAACAATAAGAATACTATTCATCCTAAAAATCTTAGAAGACAAGTATTCAACAGCATATAAGGCATAGTGTATTCCGAGATTCAAGCAATATAAAAGTTAATTTTCCGGTGATTTGTATTTTCGTCAATTTTAAAGGATACAAGTGAATGGAGGAAGACGTGTATCGCGTGCCATTAAGTGAAAATCACTTGACATGTATCAACTTAAAGAAAATTTTAAAAATTCAACTCTATTTAATCGGATTGCTCCTACTCTAGAACAACGTCAAGTATTACCTTACTTGCGTTGATCACTTCACATGCTGTCTCGAAGTTATATCTCTACTGAACGTATTAATCAAGCAAATTTTTTTCAAGATATTATCTGTTACTTTTTATCTGAGAGAAGTTGAAACATTTATATTATTAAAAATCTAATGTTTTAAGTCTTAGAATCAAATTTTATTAAAGAATGAAAGATTTATTTTTAATATATATTTTTTATATTTAAACTTTCCTCGTTTTTTTGTTTTTTCACTTTCCTTTCTTTTTCTTTTCCATATATTGGTAAATTCAATTACGATTAATCTAATTCTATTTTCTAGATTCCTACTCCACCTTTTCTCGTCTTATGTGAAAGATAAACATAAATTACCAGAAACTTTTACGAAACTAATTATACATTTACAATTTTTATTTAAAATTTATTATTTTATCATTATTTAATTAAAATTAAATATTGAAATACAAAATAAATTTTAAATTTATAAATTGCAGTGTTATAATTATCATGTACTTATAATTTACATTTATAATATATTTAAAATGTTTATTTAATATGTTTAAATCGAATATTAGTGAACTTTTTTTAAATGCAATATTAAAATAATTATTTTATCATAATTCACAAAATAATCTCAATACATTTTATATAAAACATTGCATTATCTATAAAAACAAGCATTGCTAAATATCTATAGCGTACAATTTTTTAAAAGAATAAATACTAATAAAGTAATCATATTTTTGTAGGGCAATTACTTTGTGGAGGCCTGTTTGCAACTGAACAACTTTCTAACTGGTTTTCTGCTGTTGCACTATCTCATGCATTAATAGATACTATCAATCAAAGGGAACAATTGTTACGAGTACTTTTGGCAACAAATATTGGTACCCCGCCTATAACATTTATGCAGCAATGTGTTATTTTGCTCCAACAAAACAATAAAATTCAATCAAAATTAGGTCTTTTAATTTTATTATGCAGATGGAATTCTTATAGTTCAGTTGTTGTAAAAAATTTCCTTAATATTGATTCTTCTATATCATATTTGATTGCTCTTTTATCTTCTCATGAAAGTAATGATGACTTACAAGAAATATTGCGACAAAGTATGTGTGCTTTTCTTATAGGAATCTGTGTACATTTTAATGATGACAGTGTTTCTAATTATACAAAGGTATATTAGTTTTTACTATAATTTATGAACTGAAACCATTATTTACTTTACTTTTATTATTTCTACATCCAGCTTTATTTTTGAAATAAATTAAAAGTAGTATATTGTAGAAAACAATAATACATATATTATTCAATTAAAGTTATATTTATTCTAATGTTATTAAACAATATTATTATCAGCTAAAAATTGTTTATTTTATTGTTTTATTTATTATAATTTTGTTCTCCTTGATATTTACAATTAGTTTATTAAAAATTTTATATCAAATCTGTAAATATCATATATACTTCTAAATTTAACTTTTTTTACTCATAATATTTATATTGTAAAACATTTTAATATATGTATACTAATGGATATTAAAAAAATATTAAATATATTTATTTATATATATACATGAAAGTCTTTAAGTTCATACTTTAAGTACTGAACTCTATTATTATAGATACAACTTACTAGATGATAAAGCATTGTTCATTATTGATGTATTAAAAATAATTAACACTTTTAAAAATTACTGTAAATCACAATTTTAAAAAATTAGAGTTTATTATTTATATTATTACTTATTTGATTAGAAGTTTAGTTCATATCTTGAGATTTTTTAAAATTTATAAATAAGTTAAGAATGTTTGATAAATTATTCATTTTAATTTAAGAAAAAACTGATCAGACATGTAATTTTTTATTTGACAAAACATTTTACTTACAATATGTTTTCTGATTGTACTTATATATATTAAAAATTTATTAAAGTTGGTAAAATCCATTATTGAAAATTTTTAAAATACCTTTTTAACATTTTGTTTAATTAAAAATATATAATAATAATATTATTAAAAAAACTATAATAACGAGATTTTTAAATTATATATTTAAATTTAGTAGCTAAAAAAGCTATGATGATAATAAATCTATTATTATAACTCTTTTTTAAATAAATTATATCTTATATTTTACATTTTATATTATATATTATTTTATCATATTATATATCTTAAATAATTTAAATATTATATTTAAAAGTATTTTAATCATACTTGAATAATTAGAACAATAATTAATGGGATAATTACAAATAAAAAAAAATTATGTAATTATTAACTTCTTTTTCATATGTATTTTATAATACATTTATCGTGAATTAAAAGAAAATAAAAATGAAATAAGTTATATCTAAAAAGATGTGTTCATTATTTGTTTAAGAATTATGTTTTTTAATTTATTTTTGTCATTTATATATTTGATGTAACGAAATATAATTAAAAATTGACTTCTACTTATTTTTAATTTTGTGATCATTGTTTATTTTTTTTACTTTAAATAGTCAACAATTGTTAAAACATTAGTCTAATTCTTATTTTACTTATTAAAAAAAATTTTAAGTTTCAAGTATATTAAAATATTATTATTACATTACATTAAAAAAATTCTTAGAGATTTATTATTATTATTATTAATGCTATGATTGTTTTAGGCCAAGCTTTGCAACTTAATTGAGAAAAGAATAGGATTAGAAAAATTTCAAGATACACTTGGAGGTATTACCAAACATGAAGTTTATTCGCGTGCTCTTAAACATCCACAACATTATGCAAATGATCCTTCAGAAATTTTGTTAGATCATGAATTCTGCAGGTTGTTAAAAACTTTAGAAGGTATATTAAGATAATACAAAAATTTTTGATTATTTAACAAATAGTTCTTATGTTTACAGGTCTTGTTTTAAAATCAGTTTTTGATTATAGTAACACTCGCAATAATAGTGAACAAGGACAATTTTCTAGTTTTCCAACTGATTCTACATTAATTATTCAATATAAACAACTAATCAGGGAGCAAGATTTACATATTCAAAAGCTAAATAAATCAATTGATAATCTTTCTAAGGAAAATCAGGAATTAGAGGTTTTTATAACCAATCATTTAATATTAACACATCTATGGTCACATTAATCAAATAATGTGTATCCGTTTTATTTATTTTTGTTATCTAAATTTAATATATATATATATATATACTATATAATATATAATTCATTATTTTGTATAATTTACAAATTATATATAAATATAAAGAAAAAATACACTAATTTTAATTTAAACATGACAATTAATGAAAAGTTATTAATTTTTCAAATAATCAAATGATTAATAATTAAACTTTTTTTCTACAGCAACAAAGATATGAATTGAAATGTGAAATTAATTTCTTACTAGATCAAACTAAAATACTAAAAGCAGCACAAATTAATTATTCTGAACAAAAGTCACAGTCAACAGATTCGTGTAATGACATACTTAACATTGAATTAGAAAAATATAAAAATCAAATAAAAAATTTAGAACATCGTTTATCTGAATCTTTAACTCTTGTGAAAGAGTATCAACAAAATATGCTGGAAAATACTAAATCTTCAAAACTTGAAGAAATACTGCAAGAAAAAGTTAAAGACATTGATAAATTGAAAAAAGATCAAGAAGATTTGTTAGAGTTATTAACAGAGCAAGATAATAAACTGACAATGTATAAACAAAAACTTATTACATTAGGAGAAAAAGTAAGTAAAATACAATTATGTAAAGAGCGTGTAGACTTTAAAGGTTTTATTTTAAATAATGTGCTTCAATTTTTTGTTTCTTAAAAGTTCGTTTAATGATTGAATGTTTTACAATAAGATTTACTTTCGAGTTTTGATTTAATGAGTGAGACAGTTGTGTGAAAAGTGAGTGAAACAGTAGAGAGTAAGTGGTGTAATCTAGAAGATCTCATTTTTAGATGGTTCCTTTTATATAATTCGAGAGTTCCGATATTTTCATAAAATTTGCTTACTTGATGTTCTATATAAAACGCAGCATATGTCAAATATAATATTTAGCTGATTAGTCTCGAAAACGAGAACATGATATTTTAGTAACCGTGACAATGTGTCGATTTTACAATGTTTCGACTTTTTCGAATGCTGTCGTGTTATTTGAGAAAGTGCAGAGTGTGCGTGAATGGCATGTATGTATGTAAGTACATTACAATTATATTAAGTTTTGACATACATCTTATAATTCTTTTACAATATATAATTTTAATTAAGTATATTTAAATTAAAAATTTTTATAATATATAACATTTTTTATATTAAAGTATAAATCTACTTTTTTTTAATGGGTTAGTATACTAACATATTTAAAAAATATTGTATTTTTGTATTTTATAAAACTATAATTTAGAAGAATATTATAAAAATTAATTGAATTAATACAATATTTTTAATGTTCTGTTAAATTTTTTAATAAATCTGACAAAAATTTTTTAAATATCATGATTGCAAAGATCATAGTGTTAAGTAAAACACGACTATTACGGCTGGATACAATAATTACCGATGCCTACTCTCGTTTATTTTTTACATAGCTAATATATACATGAATCATAATAGAAAGTATTTTATTGTATATCATTTTATTTTACGTATTGCAAATAAAGTAAAATGTATTAAACTAAATGTAAGTATAGAGATCTAAAAGAAACTTTTATCTTTATAGTAGTCATTGATTTATAACTAAATTTTTTTTTTAATTATATAAAATATAATTTTTGTAATACGTTAAGCCTTGACAGGGTTTATGAAAGATTGGATCAAATTAACAGCAAATATAATTTTGTCCTGTTTTTACATTCTCATAATTACAAATTTTATAAAATGTAATAAGTGTATGGATGTATAAAATCTCAAGTAGAAAGTGTGCTTAGTATCGTTTTTAAAACTAAAATTGAATATAATCTCTATTCAATTTCAAAATAATTAATATTAAGAAAAAATTTATTGTGGTAATGGGACAATGTTGCAAATTTAATTAGATAGCTATAAAATATTGGTACAGTATGTAAAACTGAAAATGGGATGAAAATGTGGAAAAATGAAGATAGGTGCAATATTAGATATTTAAACTGTGGCAAATCTTATGTTTAATATTTAATTTATAGACTTTTATATGGATGATATTTATATCTTGCTATGATGAAAAACTGCTTTTAATTTCATTAATAATTATAATCTAATCTATATAGTAAATAAGGTATCTACAACATGTTTGTAGTTAGCTTCTTACCTGCCTTACTAATTCATAATCCGAGTGGATACTTCGTCAAGAATTATAATATTTAATTAATAATTAATAAATAAGAAATTGATTTTTAGCATAATAATAGAAGATAACAAGCATAAATAATAAAAGATTAGCACTATAAAAAATTACTTGAATTAAAACGGATACATTTTTAATTGTAATTAAAATGTTACAATGTTAAGCACGTAAATCTTCAAATTAATACAAAAATTAATCAAAATGTATTAAAAATTTAGATGTTCTAACGTTAAACTTGAAATCATACAAACTTTTTTTTTTCTTTTACTTAAAATAAAAATATTTTAATTGGTAATTTTTTTAAAAACCGTTTAATATAGTTGTTGGCTACACAAGTACACATGGGGTGACATAAAAAGTAAAAATCAAAATAAATATCTAAAAAGAAAACATTTATGATTGTAGGTGATTAATATAACGGATTTTTGAGAAATCCAAAAACGACTTTGATTACATTTGACACGCGCTGAGACAGGCTAATGTTTAATATGAAAAAAAAGTTACACTCGTTATAAAGTATTGTAAACATCAAGCGTTCTCTCTCTCTCTCTCTCTCTCTCTCTAACTCTCTCTTTTGTTTTATGTTGCCATCATACGATGATCTCTTTTTCCATTGTTCTCTCTTGTTCTCTTCTCGTCTATCTGCGGAGGTCCCTCACGTCATAAAGTTTCATAAATGGCGGGCCTCTAGTATGGATCACTTCCCTATATCCGGAAACCTAAATCGGCGAACTGAACCTAGCCGGACTGTAAGGTTACAAAACATGCGCTCACAAGGTCTTTTATACCACTTTCTGAATCCTTTCGGCGACATCGATAAGAATGGTAATATTAAATTGGGCCTATTAGAAAAGCTCGTGAAAAATATATGTCATGGGTATAAAGTGAAAAGAAAATTAGAAATAGTGAAGATTACTGGAGGTGTAAATTTGGAAAAATAAATTAAAAAGAGCAGAAAGTGATAAATCAGGCAAGATAATGAAGGTAAGCAAAAGTAAAATGTTATAATTGAAAAAATAGAAAACTTACTAAAAAGCATAAAAAGTGTAGTTAGATAGTCAGAGGTAAAAGTTAGAAAAAGTTCTGCGTACGCGCGTAACAAAACAGCGACAAAAAGATAATATTTAATTAAGGCAAAATGAGTCAAAAGGCGAAAATTGCAGAAAAGGAGAGAAAGAAAGAAAAATACTTGGTAGCTAATCAAAAATCTACTAGGGGTGCTAAAAAGAAAATTTTACCACAAGACAGTGTTGCAAAAAAGTATTACAAACAAATGTCCGAAAAGAAGAAACTAGAGACAGCAAGAAAAAAATAGAGAAAGAGTTCAGAGAAACGAAGGAGATATTGAGTGAGAAAGTAAAAACTATGAAAAGGAACTAAGGAAATATGTGGGAAAAATTGAAAAGCTAGAATCGGAAATAGAAGGATGCAAGAAAAAACGATATTATTAGAGGAAAACATGGTGGCTAATAAAGATAGTGACAAAAATACCGGAAGTAAACATGCAGAAATAAAAAAAGTGCAATGAAAGAACGGGAAAAAGAAAGAAAAAAGAATAATATCACTATTATAGAATTGAATACAGAGGAAAAGCATACGGAAGAAGATATACGTAAATGGTTAAGAAATAAAGTGGGAGTAAGGGTGAAAATAAAGAAAATATGGTCAGGAGGAAAAGGACATCATATATGGTGTAGAGAAGAAATGGAAAATAAAGAATCAAAGATCAAAATCATATTGAAAAAAAGCGGATCTCAACGACTCCAAATACTATATAAACCACAATGAGACTTGCAAGGAAAGAGGTAAAAAGAATGGTACAATCGAAATGCAGAGAGTTGAGAGAAGATGGAGGCGAATGATACTATTCAGGGAAATAAATT
The DNA here is from genome assembly GCA_018907185.1 of Platyscapa corneri. NCBI lineage: Eukaryota > Metazoa > Arthropoda > Insecta > Hymenoptera > Agaonidae > Platyscapa > Platyscapa corneri. The sequence continues at coordinate 243,916 of JACCHW010000030.1, forward strand.
ATTGGAGATGAAAATATGTTGGTACGTAGTGAAAAAAAAAGAGAATGTGTTCGTAAAATGGAGGGAAGGTGGATCGAGGAAAATAATCTTAAGATATTTTTAAATGTTTAATTTTCGTTTTATTCAGCACTTCAAATATGTTCGATAAAGAAAACCAAATAATACATTAACTCGTGTCGTTGCCCAATAGCAGGATTTATACATTTTATAAAAAGGTTATTTTTTATTGGCAGCGGCAAGGCGAGACCGAAATTAAATAATCTATGATACTTGCGCGCATTCTATTACGCGCAAACACTCTTGAACTTGAAATATGAAGTTTTTTATAAACATAATTTCCATAGAAATTCCTTCTATGGATAGTGTTTTAGTCGGCGCATGCCACCATGGGAAAATAGCTTTACGCGCAGATAATATTTCGGTTGGTATGTACCACCGTTGAAAAATTGCAAACTATGAATAATATTTATTTCAAAATTTATCGCTAAAAAATAACTGGCTGGTCTGTCCCCGGCTGTCCTCGTGTGACCTTACGCAAATGGGACAATCTTGGAGCATTCCATCGCCAACAGAATGGTTTAAAAAAAAAGAGCAAAAAAGAGTTGTGGTTTGCTCAGTAACAAATTTTATAATCTCAGAAAGGAAGGCAAAACATTGTTAAAATCATTAAATAATGTAAAAATGTAACCAGACCATTCAAGACCACACAAGATCGAAAAAAATAAAGAATTAAAAAACATACAAAAGATAACAAACCAAGTATAAAAGTATAAAAGAACATATATGTTTACTAACGTTAAAAAGAGCAAGATAAGATATAAGTAGACCACACAATGTACAATGAAAGAGAGGAAATGTAGAGGGATGATAAAGATAAGAAAAAGAGAAAAAGTCAGAATGGAAGAGATTAAGATGCGGTAGAAAAAAGAAGAAAATAATATGGATTTATAAAAAATAAATAGATAAAATTGATAAAGCGATGAAAAATATTGTTGTATGGAAATAAAGTTTATATAAATATTTAAAAATATATTAAAAAAAGAATGATATAATACAGTTCATAATAAATCTATCTATCTATGTATCTAGTAATATTAAATTAAATTAAAATTTTTTAAAATATAATACTCTAATTTGAATATAAATATATATATATTACACATGAATGGAAAAAAGTCCAAAAAAGTTTTTTTCCTTAAAAATTATATTTCTTTCATACTTACAATAAAAAACATCTTATTCAGTATAGAAAAAAGATTTAATAATGAAACATATTATTATCCTCTCATAATTATATAAAATATCACTTATTTAATTTATGTATGTGACTATTAATTCTACATTTTAAAATTTTTAGTGCTACGTATTCTTACAAAAATACTTCTCTTAAACAGAACATGGTACTCAATCAACTCAAAGCGTTACACATCTTCTAACTTATAATTGTTCTTTTTTTGTATAAATATGTATATACTTTTTATTAGCTAATTTTTCATTTTGAACAGCAACATTAATTTATATCTACTTTGTTAAGAAAAAGCTAAAAAATAGAAAATAATATCAATTCAAATTTGAGTTGGTCCGTTGCTCTGAGCAATTAATCAGAATGGTATCTACAAAATCAATACCTAAAGACTATTTAGTAATTATTATATTTGTTATAATTTATTGTTTTATAGCTTGCGGAGTTCATTTTGAACTTAGAGTCTGTTACTACAATATTAAATTCAGAATCTCAGATAAGATAAATAAAATCTTATAATAAAAAAATTTATATATATATATATATATATATATATGTGTAAATTTAGATATTTATATACGTACAGTGCTTGAAGAAAACAATTACAATAGACACAATATAATAACATCTTGTAATTCAAAAAGCTTTATATACAACAAGAAATATACTTTTAAAATTATAATATATATATATATATAATATTATTATTATAATTTTTTAAATATTATTTTATTTTATATCAAACGTTATTCTTTTTGCGAAACTTTTAAGCGCCGTTTTAACAATAAAGTTATTACATCTTAAATTTAACAATTAAAAGTAGTGAATTCGTAAACGTATTTTTACTATTTTTAAACTCTTTAAAAAAAGTGTATATAGTCGATTTCTATTTTTCGGACCAATTTTATGGTTATCAATACAAGATTAAAGCATTAAAAAATTAGGATATTTTAATTTAATTTTTATTTAATTATTAAAATAACTAAATATAAAATATAACTGTAAATTTTAATAATTTCAGGTAGATTCAGATGAGACCTCCAGCGAACTTGATATCGATGATCAATCAACATCTTGTAATTAAAATATATTAATCATGGATTTGCTATTTTTTTATTTTTACATTTGTAAATATTACAAGTTTTTTTGTATTTTAAATATAATTGATTGTTATGTATATATAGTAGTTAAATTCTTTCTAAATATTAATTAAAAAATTTATGTTTTTTAATAATTAAAAAAAAAGTTTAATTTTAAATATATTGATGCATCATTATATTTTTAAATCTATTTTAGCAAATAATTATTACTTTTAAACTTCAAAATGATTTCTCTAATTTTATTTAATAATATACTTAAATAGTTATATAACAAATTGTAATTATTTAATGAAATAAAATTCAGTAAAGTTTTTCATTTGATTTTTATTGAGTTGAATTATATACTTAGTTACGCGTTGATATACGTACATAAGTATGTTTTATTTGTCAATTTAATTTTAAATAAGGAAATAAGCATATTCAAAATATTGTACTACTCTAATAATTAGAATCGACATTGTATCTCGTTCATATATACTAATGAAGTGATATGTTTAAGGTTTGAAAATTACGTACACGTTTGCTCAGATATTATAGTTTTTCTTTTTACGTTTTATTTATAAATGATACTCTTATACAATAGTTTTTTGATTGACCATTGCATGCTATTTAGTAAGATATCTTTCATTACTTCACTTTCACTGCGCTTTCTAAGTTTAAATATATTAAGCGTTATTTAGAGACTTGCGACTTCTATATAGCTATATATATATATATATAATGATGCTCACATTTGATAATAAGATTGAATCTCCTTCAGAGCATTGATAAGCTTATTTCAATAAATCTATAAGTTGTTATATATTTATATGTTTCTTTTTTTTATTAATAAATTATTATTATTATTAAGTTTACTGAACAATCTATTTACGTTGTTATTTATAAAATATTTACAGAATTTTTATATTTCAACAGTAATTTTTTCTTATATATACACATTTAAGATTTTCTTATATTAACTTACATACTATGCGTATAAAATTCTGTAATTATACTCTTATTATTGCAACAATTAGTCTTAACCTTGACATTGGACAACATTTTTAACTTTCAATACATAACTTAAATTAAACTTTGTTTTTATATCATTCTTTGTTTATTTTTTTATATTCTGAGAGTTCGTTTTTATTTTATGTATACAATTTGTTAACTACAATAATCTATTTTCTTCACTCTTACTCATCTCTTTCTCTCTTTCATTAAATTTTGTAGAGCAAATAAATATCTATTTTGCACCCTATCATCCAAGTTGTTTTTATTGATTTCCATTTCCCCCCTTTCAACCTGTGTTTTAATGATTTTTTTCATTTCTTCAGAAAGTCTACACTTACTTGATTCTTCCGACAACCACATTTTGGTTTATTCTCAAATTAGGACCTCTTAGGACGGTCTATTCTCATTTTTAACCCTAAATTTTGCTTCATTATCCTTTATGCTTTGCAATATATTTAAATTTATTTTCTCAGTATATTTTGACTTTTCTATGTGATTAATCCATGTTTGCAACTGCTGTCCTATTTTTATTTTTCATATTTCATCCTAATACGTATCAGTGTAATCACTTTTCTATTTCCATTTACACTAGGACCTACCTATATTTTGCCAAAAATTCAGTCTTTCTTCCACATAGTTTTTCCTCTTTATTCTTTCATTCTGTTCTTTCTTCTTCAATTAGACATTCATTGACTGTGATCATATTTTGACTGTTCATTATTTTGTTTTCGAAAGCAATCGATCTTTCAACCGGCTTTAGTTCTATCTTATGCCTTTTAGAAACTATCATTAAGGCTCATCATTAAGGCTCTGCTCGGAGTGTTCCTTTTTAATACAAACACTATTTAAAAAAAATTTTGTTACAATTTCTTCGCTCTCTTTTCACTTCCATACTTTAGCTCCATATAATAGCATATTTTCCAGTTTTCCAATAATATATCGAAAAATTTCAATTTTATTTTAAGGTCTTCCTTGAATAGACATTGGGAAATATTCCAAACTTTGCCCAACACTAGGTTTGTTCTTCTTTTTCATATCTTTTTGTATATCGTTTTTGGTATTTTCTGCAAATATATAATCCAAATAAGTTGCTCGATCATTTTTATTTTTTTATTATTCCATAAAAATTTTGCTTGTTTTTATAGAGTTTATTTCCAATCCTTTCTTTATTAAAAATTCTTTAAAATTCTTAACAGTTCTTTCAATTTCACTTCATTCTTTTCTAATATAGCAATATTATAATTATACATTATAGATCTACGCTGTCTCTATCTTTATCCCTGAAATTCTTGATTTTTTTATATATTCCTAACCCTTTTTTGTCCATTTCTCTTATTAACCCCCTTATTTGAATTTTATTTATTGTTTGATTGTACACTTTTCTACATTTAATTGTATATATTCCTACTTGCTTCATACTTTCTCATATTTATCCTCTGTTGATATCGTCAAAAACAGCTGTTAGGTCTACAAAGCTTATCGATAACTCCCCTTGTTCCTTCTCCAATTGCACATTTATCGCTGTTTTTAAAACGTAAATCTTCTCAGCTGTGATTCTACCTCTTCGAAATTCGAATTGTATATGGCTATATTTATTTACTTTCATGTAGTGTTCAACCTTATTGATCAATATCTCTGTGAAGATGTTATACCCTGTATACATTAGTTATACTTCGAAAATTTTTTACTTTTCCTTTCATCTCTTTTTTAAAAATAGACTACTATGGCACATTTTATAATATATAATATAAGAATAAAAAAAAAACAAAAAACTACTTAACTATTTTTGACTATTAGTTGACTCCTATTTCTCATCGCGATTCGTGGAATATTTTTATAATTATATAATGTATCATTGACGAACCCACCTTACTGTTATATATAGGCCCACTATCTGTCTCTTCCTTTTTCCTATTTTATTGTTATAACCCCTTCTATATTTATTATTTTATCTTTTGAAATTCTTTTTCCCTTTGTCCAATTGTCTAACCATCCTTCCTCTTCTCCTGTTCTAATGTTCAAAACCTTTCCTATCACAAAAGCTTCTTTCTTATTTCTATCATATAATTTATCTAAATAATTTAAATTCTCCTTTCTTTACTTTCCCATATATACCACCACAATATTAAATAATTTTTCTACTAATTTTATTTTAGCTGTTACCGGTTCGTTATTTTTACTATTTAATTCTTTTATTTTTATTTTATCACATATTTTTAAGACTAAAATAATGCCTTCTTTAGCCCCTTTTTTAAAATTCTTTTGACGTATTGTTTATTTTAATATCAGTTTTTATTTTTTTATAATGAAATTTTTTTCCTCTTCTGTTTTCCATTTTACAGCTAGTCTAATAATATCCACACCCTAAATTTCCCAAAATTATATAACCCTGATACATTCCAAAAATCCATGCTCATCTTTCTAAATTATCTATTTTTCTATTTTGTAGTTATCAAATAATTAATTTTTTTTTTAATGTATCCTTCTCTACATTTATATTACCTCATCTATGATTTTCTTCCATTATAATAATAACTTATGCCCTCTTCCCTTAACTGTTTACATTTTTTCTCTTAATTCTCTTCTAGTATCTCTCTCTAAATAAAATTCATATAATAAACTGATCTCAAATACTGCGTTGAAAAACTTTTCCCAAATATTGGCATAATTATTGTCTTGTTCACACATAATATACGTGATAATGACTTTCGAAAATTTCTCTTTTTATGAATTATATGAGTGCTTTTCGTTCGTATAATATTTACACTCGTATATTAACTTTGAGAGTTTTCAAGTTTTATTTTTACTTTTGAACTTTATAATATATTATTTTTGAATTTTTAATCGGTGCTAGCAATCTTTCTTATTATTTACTTATTACCTAAAATACTTTTTACAAAATCTTTTTCTTTTTTATAATGTTTTTTCTATATATTTTTTCTATTTTAGTTTCGAATTTATTTCTTTTCCTTATTAATATTATTAGTTACTGTAACCAACGCATCCACTAAATCAAATAATCTTAGTCAACAAAAACATGTCATATTCAATAAAAAATAGTCATAATCAAGAATCATCACGCGGTAACCGGCCGCAATGAATTATATTCTTTCTCGAAGATAATTATCAACAATTCAACAGATATAAATAATTTTGGTCTGCACTCACTGTTTACACACACTGAGCAGCCTTAAAACCTGTTCAGTTACAGTATTATTAAAAACCATTGACAATTATTAAATACGATTAACTCAGTGTAAATAAAGTGTGCATATTATCATAAAATCAAAAAGCATAAATACATTTTAAATACATTGTATTTTTTTAAATACAAATTAATGCATCAAATAATAACGTTACCTATATAACATAAAAACGTTAGCTTGAGGTGTAATTACTCAATATATATATATATATAATAAAATTAGCAATCAATCTAAAACACTTAATTTACTTTACTTCAACTTTACCAAAGCTGAACTCACCTAGTTAAGCTAAATCAAGTAAAAACTCAGAGATAAAACTAAAAAATCTATTAAATCTTATTTACAACGTATTAAAATTTTTTATAATATTGAACATATGAAAAAAAAATAATAAATTGTAATGTACTTACATACATTCACGCCACTTAGACACATATTTTGCAATAATTACGCGCGCTATTAGAAATCTTTTACGCTTGCACATTTCGAACGAATATGAAATAAAATCGAGACAAACAAAACTTTGCAATACCGTCACTTGCTCACGCTTTCACCGCGGCTAAGCGCACGAATATCATTTTCTCGATTTTTATATTACTCGCAGATTCTTGAATTGCAAAATAATAAGGAACTTTCCGATTAAAAATTACTCAGCGGAATATTATATTCGATAAACAGTGTATTTTTCTAGAAGTTAAAATAAGCATTTTTATAAGCGCATTCGATTATTTGAAATATATAAAAAGAGCTGCCTGCGAGCGTGCAGCGCCTATTATTATTTCTACTTCCACAAAATATACTCATACAGGACGTCACAAGTCCGTCAAAATCGAATACAATAAGAACTTAGTCATCGTAACGAAGAATTTATTATTAAATCATTTTAAAAAATTTACAAGGGGAACCAAATTTGTTTAATTAAAACCTCACACTCCTTACAAAATAATAAAAAATGAATAATATGTTTTCAATTAGAATATTTTTTGCATATACTAAATTGATTAATGATCATTGTCGTAATCATAATTCATATAGCTAAATATAGTGATTTTAATACTAGTTTACAACAGCAATGTCGATACATAAAACAAATATTGGAATGACTTCCTTGTTTTTATGCACATCAAAAACACATACGTTTAAAACCTTTGTTAATATTTTACAGTTAATATAGCTTATAAAAAATTATAATAATGTGGGGAGAGGAAAAGAAGTCCCGTGAACCGAACACTAAGCTCCCCGGAAGAAGAGTCGAATCGGGGATTCTACAATGAGAATTTGCAACCTGATTTCATACCCTAGACATATTAAGTTTAGTTATAAATACACAAGTAATTCGATATATGTTGTGTCAATTCATTCCATAAAAACCCTGAATATTACCCTCGTCTTTTTTATAATAATAACAGCTGGTATTGGACATAAACTGCAAAAAAGACACAATAATAATACTGTAATGACATTTTGGTCAATGTAGATAAATATGCATAGATACGCATAAAAATATATGATGCATATTAAAAAAAGTAAGAATACGAAGTATCAAAATAGAAAAAGCTAGAAATACAATAACATATGCATATATTTGATATATATATATATATATATATTAAAGCAAAATAACGAAAATAATAAACGCAATATATATTGCAAAGAAAGTTTATATAGGAATAGTAAAAGAATAAAGATGAAAAGGTATTTTAAACAGGACTGAAAGAAAAAATAAAAATATATTAAAATAAGTTTTAAAAAGATAGAAAAAATGCAACAAATTAAAAATTAAACTAATAATAGGGTTTGATAAAAACATGAGTATAGAAATAATGTGGGAAACAAAAAAATAGATTAGAAATTAAGAAGGAAAAAATTTTGATAACTTATACTCAAAATCAAATATAAAATAAAGATTTATTAAAAGAATGCAAACATTTTAAAATCAAAAAGGTACAAGTGGGAAAGAAAAAAAATAGAAAAATTAAATGATAACATGTGAAAGAAATACAAGAACATGCTATTCAGAAAAACGTATTGAAGGATTTTAAGTGTATTAGGAAGGAAAATAAGAAAAAATATAAAATATAATTCTGGAAAAATATAAAATAAAAAAGATTAATAGCTATAAACAAAAGATTAGAATAGAAATTTGAAATTTATCACTAGAGAAAAAATAGTTTCACAATGAAAATCGAAGTAAGAGAAAATTTTGAGAAAAAAGTGGAAAACAATGTATGCAGAAAATGTACAATGAACAAAAAAAACAAAGAAAGAAACAATTAAATGTGCTAAATATTAGGTAAAAGTGTACGTAAATTTAAAATAAAAAAAAGGTTAAATAGAAGCTAAATAATTGTCAAAAAGGAGAGAGGATAAATATAAACATCTATTTATAGTACCTGAAACGTAACGTAATACTAGAATATTAATAATTATATATAGAATATAAAAGTTTAAATAATAATGAATGAAATAAGAAAATTTATTATAGCAATATATGTTGTTCAATAACAATAATTCTAATATTTTTGTAGAATATCAGTTTCTAAGCTAAAACAAATGTGATTCAAAATAAATTAAAAAATACTTAATATGCCTAATTAAGATTGTTAATTAATATTTAAATTTGTGTTAAAGTGTTGTTATAATTTTGGAAACTTTTATGTCTTGAATGCTAAATCATCTATTCTGGAATCTTGTGAATGAGATTATCGCTATCAATGCACCATCAGTCTCTAGCGAAAATATAATTGATTACAATTACGTTTTTCTTAGAAGAAAACTTAGAACATAATCTGCAACTTTGATTTTGATTAAAAAGAATTTTATTACATACAAGTGTTATATTTAACATAAGTGTTTACAAGAATGAGGTAGTCAGAAACTCTATTTATTTAAGATATTTACTGAACAACAAGCATAGATATAGCTAATGTTAGTAACGCGTAACTATCATTTATTATATTGTAACGTACTAACATACTTTTACGCTACTCATACATACAAAACTTACGCATCTATTCTATTTCGAGCATCCGTCTCCTAGGTGCTAACTCATTTCCCTCTCTCCGGAGTAAACTTCTCGTATCTGTAATATTAATACACAATAAACTACGCATCTAAGAAATGCGTAAATGCAACTATTGAACCGTAAACATGCAATGTTACCTAGCATGCGCCCAAATTTCTTCATCGTCTTATTTTATCGAAAACTAAAGTATCTATGTTCCTATCACTACATGGGAAATCTTATCCGGAATGCTATTCTGTATCATTTCTCGTTTATTTTTCTCATCCGTCTAAAATTGACTATTTATCAACCTGTGAACCGAATATTCTTATCGCGCCGAAAGTTCATTGCTTTCACATTATTATATTATAAACTTGATCATATAAAAATCCCTCCACACCCGAAATTAACAGATGAGATCTAGATACAGACTCAGACTTAGATAAGATCAAACAGGCTTTCGCGACACTTAATTTCTAAACTAAATTTTATTGATAATTAAAAGTATTGTAAAATTACTGTAATTTATAATATCATATATTAAAAAATTTCTACAAATTATTCAAGTGTAATAAGTTATTTCGATAAACCTTCGAGTCCATACACTCCTTACAATATTTAAAAAGAAATTATTTGTTATAAAAATATTTTTAATAAGTTTAAAACATTAATTAACAATAAAATATTGTACATACACAGAATTATAATTTTATTTTTGTATTTTACGTAATAATTAAAAAATTTATCTTTATAATTTTTTAATTGAAGGGTTACTGAATGATTTTTTAAATTACCATTGTTAAATGAAGTCTTAAAAGTTTTATATAAAATACCATTTTTAAATCAAATAATTATTTTTATAAATGACTTTAAAATTATATAATAAATTTGATGAATAAATAATTCTCAAAATATATCTAAAATGTTTTGAATTATGTATTAATGTTGACATATAACTTTTTAATTTTCACATATTATTTTTATTTATTAGTTAGTTACTCGAATCTGATGATAATTGCTAAGTTATATAAAAAAAAAGTTGAAATAAAAATACCCTGTACTAATTATTATGTTATTGATTATGATACAGAAATTCATGATTCTTTTAAAAAATGCATAACTTAAATAATATTTTCATTAAATATCATTTGAGATTTACTCAAATACTTCATTTTGTTTTTAAAATAATTTAAAAGTTTGGATGATACATATTTTTCTATTCATTTTAACATACAAATTTTTTATTATTTTTTGGTACATTTCGTTTTGTAATTAGTGAAAGTGAAGTCCTAAGATATTTAACCTATTATTCTTTAAAAGATGATCAACTTTACATATATTTTTATAATTTTATAAACCACATTTTTAGATTTATGAACAGGAGAATATTCTATTTAAGGAATACAATACTATTACTATTACTACTCAATTATATTTTTCTTTAAAAATATTTATTAGCATAAAAGATAAATTATTAAAATTACAAATAGATTTTACATACAAACTTTACAATGTATATTATTTTAAATATATTTTTATTATATCAAATAATAAAATTTATTCTAATTTAAAGTTAATATTCCAACAGAACCTTTGCTTTTTTCTACTGCAGACCAAATATTCAAACTCTCTCCATGATGTATTCCATATCCTTTTTGTAGTCCACGAGGATTAGAAGGTGTTACACAATCTTGAGCTGCTTCTTTTCGTAATACAGAATCAATTTCAACTGTAGTGAAAAAAGCAACTGACATAGGAAGGTCATTCATTTTTAATCTGGATACAAAAAAACAGCGAACTAATAAGTTCGTAACGTGCATTGCTAATGCAGCATTATATTTATATTTTGAAGGTACTAAATATCGAACTTCATCATGAAACGATAAACAAAGTTTTGCATGATCTTTCATTAACCAGCGCATACTAACTAAAATGAGATGAAGAAAATCTACTGCTGCACTTTGCACAACCCAATTAATTTTAGTTGGAAGATATTTTTCACTGATTTCTTTTTCTAAAGCACGACTTAATCTTGAATTTAAAAATGGTGTAGAAGGTTGTTTTTGTTCTGCAATTTCTTCCAAACTATTAAACATTGCTGATTCTGATCCACCAACCCATTGTCCTTTTTCAAAAACTTCATTCTTTGATTTATTATGAAGTTTTGCAATTTTAAAAGTTTCATTTTCTGTATATAATTTATCAATAAAATTTTCAGAAAGATAATGTTTTTTTAAACGATAATATTTTTGTCCTTTTGTCATACGAAACATTTTTTTAGATTTCATGGTTGCTTCCTTATCACTCATAGCTGGATTAAACTGTTTTAATAATCTTTCAGCAAATTTTTGCCCAGCACCATAAATACGGGCATAATTAATAATTTTTGCTTGATCTCGGCTAATACCTATAGCTTTAGCAGTAACACTATGCATATCAGTACCTTCTAATTTATTACCAATTAGAGTCATCCAACTAAATGGAGTTCCACCTTGTATGTTAATAACTTTTGAAAAAGAATCTCCAATAATTGAAGCAATCCAAAGTTCTTGACTATCAACATCTGCTCCAACTATACTATAATTTGAAGGGGCAGTTATCATTGCTCTTAATTCAGATCCGATTCTTTCATAGTGAGCATTAGAAGCTGTCATCCATGTTGCTTCAACTGCTCTTCGAGTTAAAGTTCCCGATACAACAACTTGTGGAATTATTGCGCCAAAATTCAAAAATGATTTGTTTTTAATTGAATTAAAATTAATTTGTTTACTGTCCAACCAAATTACAAGCTGTGACAAAATTCTATCACGATTATTTTTCCAATAAGAAGACATTTTAGAAATTTTTAAAATTCGTGAAGCACATTTATCTATACCTGCAAGAACATTTTCTGAAAATTTATTTAAAAAATCCTTTGATAGAGGATTTCCAACATTATAAAGCATTCCATTTTTATGGGGTAATTTGAAAAAATAACAGCAGTTATCTAAATCAGCATCAGGTTGATTATATTTTAAATCTTCATTAAAGTAATTAGAAAAATATTTAGCTGAATCTATTTTTCTTTCTTTATTTTTATTACTAAAAGTTGATTTTTGTAATTTTTTATTCAAAATTTGTTTAACAGGTAATTTTGAATTTATGTTTTGATTTTTATAAGGAACAAGGAAACCCCAGCCATGTTCTTTAATATGGTAAAGAGGATAATTTTCCCATGTAAGGTTCAAAAGTTTAGGTGTTATAAGCATGGAAGTACTAATTTTTTGTGCTTTTGGAAATAATTTAAAATTTATATTTTGTTTTTGACAAATTTTACGATACCAATTTGGATATCCAGGCATATGTGGAATTTTTTTTGGTAAAAAATTTTTTGTTTCATTTAAATATTTGAATTTTATATTTAATTCTGGTTTTAACTTTGTATGAATATAATTTTCTTTTACTTGAAAATAAATTTTTTCGTAACCTTTTTTTAAATTTATGTCTTTAATAGACCAATCTTGATCCCACATCCAAGGATCTTCTTTATACCTGTCATCTATTAATAATCTACAAATTTGATCTGCTCTTTTTGACAAACAAACTTTAGCTTCTAAATTTAAATCATCGTAAGTAGTTTCTGCTTCTTCTAAATATCTTTTCCAATTATAATTTACTGGTAAATATGCTGACCCAAGTTCTAACATACCTGCTAATGTTGCAGGATGAGGAAATCTTTCAAGAAATATAGGAAAAATCTTTTTTAAAACTTCATGAGTGGCAATTACATCTAACGCACAATATAACATTGACTTATTAAATTGTTCTTTAATTTCTTGTAATTCTCCATGAACAAAAATGTTTCGATTTATTTTATTTAATTTTACTCCACAATAAAGTTTATAAACATCAGCTAGATTATTTAAAGATGAAATTAAATGCAACTGATCATTTATATTTGAATGCTTAGATTTTAAAATTGTACGTTGGTAACTACTAGTGCCACTAATACAAATATGTAAAGCCATCGTGTCTAAAAATTTGGTAGCATTTCCATTTAACCAATATTGTTCTTTTACACGAACCCTATCAAAAGAAACATTATGACCGACAATAACTTTTGGCATTTGCTGAAATTTATTTAAATTCAGGCCATTATCATTTTTTGAGCTTTCTAAAGGAATCATAACACTAGGTGTTAAAGGCTTTTTCATAAAATTTGGCGATGTTCCATCAATTAACTGTTTTGAAACCCAACTATACCATGAACTAGTACTAACTGCAGTAGCTAATGTCGGAAGTGGTCCATTTTTCATACAAACTTCAACGTCACATATCAATCCATCTTCTTCTGGATACTCTATTGATTCATAACTAGAGCTAGAATAACGTGTCCATCCTTCTTTTAAAATAAAATACTCTGGTATAGGAGGTACATTACTCAATAATTTATTTATTATTTTTAAATATGGCTCTAGTTGCTCAAATGCAATTTGTTTAAAATGTTCTTCAATGGTTTTACCACATAATGTAGGAATCAAAATATCAACATTGGGAATTTCAGATATATGTTCAGTAAAAATTCCAAAATTTGCTAGTTCTTGTTTAATTGATAAAATATTACTTAATTTGGTTGGATTCTTATTATATTTATTTCCAAATATCTGTTGATACAATTTATTAGATATCATCTGAAGATTAATTTCATTATATCTAGTTTCATTTATATTTGATGTATGATCTTGTTGATCATTAATTTCAGAACCATTTTCTCCAATGTGAATTTTTCTAGATATGCTATTAAAGTTTGATAGATAAATCGATTTTTTTATAGTAGCACTACTATATTTGTACTGATTTAAATAAATAAATTTATTCGTATATTGTACAGATTTTTTTAGAAAATTAATAAAATATACGTGATTTAAGGAAATTAAAATACACATTATAAATGTTAAAGAATTTTAAATTATTTAGCATAATATAAATTTGAAATGTACATACGACCATGAAAAGCTGTTAATCTTTTGATTATCCGATATCATAATCATATGGATGCGTGACATTAGCAAACTATGAAATAAATTGTTAAAAATATATTCAAATCAAGTAGGAAGTTTTCATAGTTAAATAAAAAAATTTAGATTTCTCCATTTTTAAATTATTTAAAAAAGGAATCCTAAATTAAATTTTAAATGATATTTATTTTAATACTTTTAAAGTTAGCCATTTTGCGGTGACAAAAAGATTATAGTCGTGTAATATTTATAAAACCATATTTTTATTATATCATGTAATTACTAAAATTTTAAAAATAATTATCACATGGATTTTCAGGTTATCTTTTTTGCGCATGTCTTAAATTGCATTTCATCAAAGTAAGTAGATATATCATAATTTTGTTGAAGAGGGGTGCAAGAAAATTTCAATATTAATAATATTTATTTAACCATTATTACAGTTATGTAATTTATGACGTGATAAAAAATTTAGAATCGAGAAACTGTAGAATACATAACTGTAATAATAATTATGACTATAAATAATATATATATGTGTGTGTGTATGTGTGTAATGATATTATACTATAAATATAACTAATAATGAACGAAGAATTATAATTGAATAATATATTTAATTAATAACTTAAAATATTGTACTAGAAATAAAATTATATTTAGATTAGCAAGAATAAAATAATTATAATTCTATGTAAAAGTCAATTATTAAAGTCAAATTCATGTTTGAAATTGTTGATAATGTTTTTAAAATGAATGCGTGTACCGTGATATAGTTTTAATATTTATCACGTATAACACGACGTCATATGAAAATAATATAAATTAAATGATAATAATATAATTATATTGTTCCTATTTCTTCTTATATTATTTCTCCTGCTTTAAATTTCTTCCTCCAGTGACAATACAACTATTTAATAAATTGTTACAATTTTATTCTTTTTGTTATACATTCCCTTTCTTTCTTTCATCATTATTGTCACTACATTCGTATACTTCTTTAATTTTTATTTTTACGTACTCTTGATGGATTTCTGGGTTTTCGATGTTTATTATTTTATTTTAAAGCTAATTGCTCTCTTTGATGCCATTATCTTTTTCCTGTTTCTCTTTATTTCTACCAACAAAATAAAAATTGACGTATTTTTTTTTCAAAATCTATTTCATATTCTTTTATTGTACTATTTTGATTGTTTGTCCATGTTTTTTCAAATCTTCTATCTTTCCTATTTTCTTGCAACTTTTCTTCATAAAAATTTTGGGTCGGAATAATAACAATTTCTTATTAAACAGTCAAATATTTTTGTTTTTCTTCTGAAGTCTTATTGTTTTACTATCCTATATACTTTGCTTAATACCATATTTGTACTTTTTGCTATAAGTTTCTATATTTTTCACCTCTGTTATATTCTCTAAATTTAGTACCCTAATTATGTAAATTCTCTAAATATTTTTAATTTTTTTCCACTTAAAGTGTGTTTGTGTTCTTCTTTCCACTGTTTTTTTTTTATTTTTTCTTTGTTCTTCAGTATGTTTACTTATTTATATTTTTTCCTAGACTTTTTCTTTATATATAGTTTTTGAAAATTGCCAAAATTACTGTGTCTTCTATAACAAACTTATCTTATTTCTGCTCTTTTTTTTAATCTAGAAATTATCTTAACTTATTTTTTATTTTTACCTTAGATTCTCTATAAATTTCTTCCCTAGTCTTCAAAGTACTATTTGATTGTTTTTTCCATGCTTTTTCTTATCTCCTCTCTTTCTATTTTATCAAATACAGCTTTCCTGTCTGTGAAGTATCCAAAACTTTCTTTCATTTATTTTTTTTATTGTTAATGTTAAACCGCTATCTGCAGAAGCATATATTCTATTTATTACATCTCTTATTCTTCCGTATTTAAATTATTTTTCATTATATTTCTTATTTTCCTTCATGGATTTTATTTATTATTTTTTGTACTTTTTTCTCTAACATTTCTTCTATCTCCTCTTCCTTTTTTATATATTTTATTTTTTCTCTTCTATTTTTTAAGTAGTTCTCTCCCTTTTTCACTTTATCTATTCTCTATTTTTCCTCACTTCGTTGATTAAGTTACAGAATACTTTTCCTGGCGTATCCTTCTCTACCTTTCTTATTTTAATTTTTTTGTTTTGTTTTTAAAATTTTCTATATTCTCCTTACTTTTATTTCTTTTTAAAACGTTTGCTTCCTTAATCCTTATTTGTATGAACTCTTTGAGGATTTCCGGATGTTTACTATTTATAATTTTGTTTCCATACATAATAACTCTCTTAGTTACCGTTATTTCTAAACTATTTATTTCTGTTTCTAGTATCAAAATGTGAACCGGTAAATTTTTTTTCTAAATTCAGTACTCATTGTTTGTATTTCTTTGGTAGGATTTTTGTTTTTTTCAGTATTTAGATCTAAAATTTTTAATTATAATATTTATGAAGATTTCTAACATTAATTTAATTTTAACGTTTGATTTCCCTTTGCTTTTTATCAAAATTAGTAATTCGTCTACATATGTAATAGTAGTTTATTGAAAAAAATATTACATTGTTATAATAAATTACAAAATTTATCTATAGATTTACTTTACATTTATTATTTACATCTTTAATCTCATCTTACATTCTACGCATATCTATTTTTGTACATTTTCGCTTAAATTATATTTTTTTACTTGTATTTAATGATTGATAACGACGAGGTTTACTAGATAAGCCCAAGAAAGATATGTGATGGGCATATAGTGAAAATTTTTTTAGAAATAGTGAAGATTAGTGTGAGGTGTAATATTTAGAAAATGAATTAAAAAAAATAGAAAGCGTTAAATTTTTTAAGGGACTAAAGACGATTAAAGGTGCAGTGTAATAAATGAGTCGATAGAAAAAGTAGTAAAAGAGATGAAAAGATAGTCACGTTTCCACGACGCAAAATGTAATGAAAAGGTTTAGTACATCAGCATAAAAAAATAATAATAGCGGGAAAAATTTACCATTTAAAAAGTCAAAATTAATCAAAATATAAAAAAGACAAAAGGAGGTAAGAAAAAAATTGAACCATAAAACAAAGATAAAAAATGTAAAAAACGTCTTATAATAACAGAAATATTTAAAAGGATATATAAATTGACTAACAGTGTTACAGGAAAGGAGACATACGCAGATTATTTAAGATTCAATGGAAGAGAGAGATTGACGTTAAGATAAGAGAGAAAGTCAGAAAGAAGAAAATTAAAAAGGGTAAGTAAGAAAACAAGAAAATATAGAGTAGCGATATAAAAAACTTTATAGGTATAATTCTAAAGCATAATGAAGTGATTTAAATAAGAATTTAAAATGTAATACGTTAATTAATATTAAGAAAAGAAAAAGATAATTCTGTAATATTAATACAATAGAATTTTAAGTATAGAATTTATAAAAAACAATGTAACATTGTTCAAATAAATAATATAATAAATATAATAATAATAATAATAATAATAGTAATTGTTAGAGATTTTTCTAATATTAATTCAAGTTTTTCTTCATGTTCAATATTTACACATATAATTACACTTAACTTGTTACACTTTTAATTTTATATTTACTGTTCACATAAATTTGACTTTTACATGTTTTTCATCTGCCTTCTTATTATTTTATCATCTTCTTCTTCCAATGTATTTAGTACATGAAACATATATCTTTCCTATTTCCTTTCATAATGTTTAATTAGTTGTCTATCTTGAATTCGCTTTCACCGCACTCTTTCACGATGTGCTTCATCAACACTTTATTTTTTTCATAATCTAGGTATTTTTTTTCAGTAAACTATTTTTTTTTAATTTCATCTTATTTCCACCACAAATCTTCCTATTATTTTTATATATTATTTTTTCATACACATCTTTCTTTCATGTTATCAATTGGATGTTCTTATATTCTTTCCTGCATTAAGATTTATTTAAGTGGCTAAGCCATTTGTCTCTTTTCTCCTACTTTAATACTCTTCACTTAAAATATCCATATTTTCAACCTTGTCTCTCCACGTGCACTGTGACTATTCTACCCTTTGCTAAAAACTAATTCTTTTTTATATATAATTTGCCTTATCTTTTTTGTATTTTAGTCTGTTGATTTCGTTTCCTTCTATCCTTACTTTTACCTACTTATTTATTATTTCCATCATTTTTTTGTTTACTACTTTAATTTATAATTTAATTACTCTTCTTATATCTTTAATTTCTATTCTTTTTCTTTTTGTTTCTGATATCATAATACTTTCCGGCGTATTTATGTACAGACTAAGACACCATTTCATATATCTGTTCTGTATTTTTTCTATCTCTTAATTACTTTTTCATCCACAAATTTGTGCCTCGTATAAAAGCACATTTTCTACTGGACGTCATATAATTTTCTTTAAATTATAAATCTTGAAAAAAATTTAAATTGCTTTTCCATGATATTTTGTATTTTTATTTCTTATTCCATGGAAAAACAATTTTTTTCTCCTGCCCCTGTCTCATCTAATTTATTTAATTCCATTGATTTTCTCTATGTTCAGTTTACCAACCCCTTTTTCTTCAGATAATCTTTAAATATATGTATAATTTTTGTCAAAACTCAATATTCCATAAACTCTTTTTCTTCTTTAATTATCTTTAATAATAAATTTTTATTATATATACGTAACTATACATCTAATTATATGTAATTAACATATTATTATAACAGAAAAATAAGCATTCTTTTATTCCTCCTCTCGTTTTTCAACTCAACAATTATCGCCTCTTTATCTAGATTTTGGCTTTAAAATTTCTATAAATTTACTTTTGTACCATCAACTAAATACTTCTATTTTATTTTTTATAACTTCTGTATAATTTTGTATCTCATGTCTAAATAAGAAATTTCATTGTAAGTTTATTCCTTTTTCGGTCACTATTCTACCACTTCTCCATTAATCTTCTTCGTTACAATTTCATTTACGATTTAACCTTTCCCTTTAATACTGATCTTCTGTAAATATCTTCTTTTATCTTACTCGATTTGTCTCTCTTTTTCTGTCTTTTTCTCTTTCGTCTTTATTCTCTTTCATTTTCTTTCCCCTATATATTCCTTCAAAGTTTCTCTGTTTTAACTATATATTCACATCGCGTTTCATTTAGAGTATCGTATAACATATTGAACTTTTATCAGTTTCGTATAATGTGTTATATATTATCATAATAATATTCTACGAATTTACATTCTGCATTTATGTGAAAGGTGTTGGTGGATGAAAAGTTAGCTTCTTGATCCCTAGCGATGTACATAAATATTAGTGATCCTGGATGTTGAAAAATTTTGTGTTTTTTTAACATATGTATATATTATAGTTTACGATTTAAAAAATCATTGCCTCTATTTATTATTCGGAAAAACCTTGATTTTTTTTACTTTTCTGCTCTTTCGAAATTGCGTAATAATTAAGAACATAAGCGCTATATTGTGGTTTAGACTGAATTATGAATAGTTTTGACTTATCTGTCGATAATCAATATCTCACTGTCATGGCGCATCGATCTACCATCAACAAAAGTAGACATGATTGGTTGGTTATGCGCAACAAGGGTTTCTGCATTGTTTACGAATTTAAATTCACCTCGCCAGTATACTTAGCTATTTTTGCAGTATTGCTTTTGAAATATTATTTGCATACTATTAATCTATATTATAACTCATTTTAAATCAAGAAATGATTAGAATAGTGTTAAGTCAGTAAAGTTACCAAACTCATAATATATAAGCATTTATAAATTTGAAGTACACTCTCAAAAACTCCTAAGAAATCATTGCTTAGAAGCCTATGGTCTTACAACCCATTGTTTTAGGTAGTCAACTACACTCTCAATGAGGATCAGAAAATATGTGACAGAGAAATAATTTTTAATCATCAGTGTATTGTAAATAATCAGTGTATTACATCATTAAAGCATTATAAGTCATTAATGTATTATGCATTATTAATATGTTATAGATCGTTAGGATATTACAGTTTTAGTTTATTATAAGTTTTTTCAAGCAACGTACTCACAATAAATTAGATATAATATAATAAATAACAATAAGTAAATAATACCGCAAATTCCACAGTACAAAATAAAATAATATTAATATTCCAATTTGTAAATAAAGTGCACTCAATATGATAACCTTAATTTAATCTTTGCATAACCTCTCATTATTCACCATCCGGTACTTTCAAAA
The DNA here is from genome assembly GCA_018907185.1 of Platyscapa corneri. NCBI lineage: Eukaryota > Metazoa > Arthropoda > Insecta > Hymenoptera > Agaonidae > Platyscapa > Platyscapa corneri. The sequence goes on from JACCHW010000030.1 coordinate 264,711, forward strand.
CTTCAGAGTAGTTTGTTTCATTATCAAATAATGTGTAATTTTATTTATTAGTTTTTTACGGGCATTGTTACGTTCTAGATAAGATAAAATTTGAGCTAAGAATCATGTTGTTTTCTGTTACACAATTCTCGTCAGCCTGTTTATGTGTGTTTGCCATTAAGTTGAAAGGTCTTTGTTCATTTATGTTTATTTCAATATATAAGAGCATTAATCTTATATAGAAATAGCTTGAATTTTTTCATTATCATTTAGTGTGATAGCTTATTTTAAAATTAGTTTAATAATTTACTATCTATGTTCTTCTATCTCTGCAATTTATAATAATTTTATGGTATGTAATGCAATCTTTCCAAGTGTAATAAATACACTTTGGTAACCTGTACATTAAGACAACAGTATATGTTCTTTTATTTTTCCTAATTGTATTATCTTTTGTTATTATTGCTACAATTTTTATGAGTTTAATTGTGCTAAGTGCTTTAGTTTTATATTTGGCCGTCATTATCTATGTTTTATTTTTCTCCGAGAAGCATTCTTGGTTCATTTTTAATTCTTCGTATATTAATTTTAAGTAAATTTTCTTATTGATTTGAAAATTATTTTCAATTGATTTTTATTATGTATACATGATTTCGTTCAAATTTATTAAAAGACGATTATCTATGCTTTTTTTTCTAATATAAGCTTATGTAATTATTATTTACTTATTTTTCTTATAATCATGATTTTCTTTAATATAGTTTTCATAATTAATTTTAATTTATTCAAGATAAATTTAATTTATTGTTTTGTTATAGATATTGAAGGAAGTAAGATCTGTTTTTGATTTTGGTCATATTGACTTATTTATTCGTTTTTTTTTTATTGTTTTGGTGTTATAATTTTCCCGATACTTTTAATTAAAATGTTTTATTTGAACTCGTAATACATTTTTAATTTTATTTCTTCAAATGATTTATTATCGTATCATTTACTTTCCATTTATAATTTGAACCACTATCTTTCATTTATTGTTTTTTCTTTGTATATCTTTCTAATATTCAGTGAAATAAATTTTTTTTAAATTGTTCTGTTTTAATTGTTATTAAATGATGTTATTTTATTATTATAAAAAATCTTTTATATTTATTACTTATATCTATGTAGTTAAAAATTTATAATAAATATTTATAATAATACTCTTAATTATATGCCTTGGTACAATAATTTTTATTAGTATTGTTACGATATTGATACTAATATTATTAAAACTTACATTTATAGCGATACGTAAAAAAAAATAAAATAATCAAATATAAAACAAATAAATATTTCTTACATATAAAATAGAACTTTTTTGATAAACCATTTCTATTTATTTTTAATGTTAAAAGGATTTTTTCATGTTTGGCTTACATTTTATACTTTAGATTGATCAAGTTGAAATATGAAGTAAAAAACATTTTGTAAATTAATTTTTTCCCTCCTAAATTTAATTCTCTTATTGCAATTCTTGTCTATAAATGAATTTTTAAGTTTATGCTTGATCTCTTTTGTTAGTTTATATTCATTTATCTTATAGAATTTATGAATATAGATTTTTATTCGAAAATATAGATATAATTTGATTGTATTGTTTATATTTTTATAAATAAGAGTTAATTACTTTGGAGATATAAAATATGCTCCAACTAAAATGGTACTTGTTTGATCGTGGTGAGTTTTAACTTATGAATGAAATTAGACTATTAAGAATTTTATTTTAATAAATTTTAGTTTTTATATTATTTCAATTAAACTAAATTGCAGTTTCTTGTAAATTAAAATGTAAATTAAATTATCTGTAACCTTAATTTCTGAATTATTATTCTATAACAATTCTATTACAATAAATATTTGCAATAATTTTCCCAGATCATTGTTATTAATAAAGTAATATAAATAAGTGTAACATTATATAAAATTAAATTCAATTGAATTTAATGTTGTATATATACATAGTATATCTATATATTGTAATTAATCTAAATTAGTTACATCATAAAATGAAAATGAAGACAGAATTATTTATATTAGTAATATGTATTTTAATTTTAATTTTAAGATCAAATATTATGTTGATAAGAGCATATTTTTAAATTAAATATTTGTTAAAGATTTTGTATAAAACACGTGTCTAGACATAACACGTTATTTTATAAAAAAGATAAAATATAAAAATAATGATTATAAAATACATAAAAAAAATTAATTCATGACAATAAAAGAATTTGTTCAATAAATTTTTATTTTTATATAAGTAAAGCTGAAATTTATAGTAACAACAAAAATTTGTTTCTTTTTATTAAATCTAATTTTTGAAATATATAAATCTATTTTTTGAACATATTTAAAATAAACTTTATAAATTTTCTTTGTTATGATTGGATTTTATTTAATTGCTATTTTTATTTGATACAGCGTTAAAATATAAGTTTAACAATGTTTAATAAATAGTTTATTGATTTATAAAATATTTGTATCAAATAGTAACTCTATTAAATTTATCATTAATCATTTTAGTATCATAGTTAGATAATAAAAATTTATATAATAAAATTTGAAAGTAATAAGCTGAATAATTATTCAATTTTAATTTAAAAAAATTAATATTAAAAAACTAGTAAATATTACATTATTTATACAATTTATTTATACAAAGAAATATAACAATTTAATTAATATTTTTGTATTTAGTATTATCTATACAATATTAAAAATGGCAACAATTGAAGAGAAGAAACGTATGGTTGGATCAAAAGTTTCAGCTATAGCTAATATATTTCAGTCAAAACCTCAAGTAGAAACTTTTAATCATAGATCAAATGGAACATTTAATGGTGAATTTAAAGATTCATTGGTACTTTTGAAAGAATCATCAATGCAAGTAACAGTTGTTAGAACAGAAAGTCATGCTGCACGGTTTAATACCGCTCGAGCACTTTTTGAAAAACTTGGTGAGGAAAATAAGTTAAATCGCCCGTAAGTTTATTTTAATCTTAATAATGTAGATATATTGTATTCTTGAACTTGATAGGTAAATGTAACTTTTAATAAATTTATTATAAATATATAAATTTTCAGAATGGAGCAAATTAATAAATCAAATAATGTTCAAGATTTAAGGTCAAAACCAAGTTCAACAAATTCCAGTTCAGGATGTACATCACCAGCTGAATTACCATACAATCAATTTTTACTAGAAACGAAAGGTCATTGTAATAATTGGAGTGTAAATGCTCCAATTTTAAATGCAGATAACCACTTTGAAAATGATAGTTTTCAAATTGCAAACGATCATTTACAATTAGGAAACGAATCTAAAAAATGTAATCATAAAATAGATTTATTTAAATATGAAAAAGATGATTCAAAAGAGAATGTATTAGATAATAAACTTGAAAGAACTGAACAACCAGAAAGAAAGCTTAATTCAAAAGAACTTATTGAAAAACCAAAAAATTGGACTAGTCATTTTTGTAAAATAAAATCAAGTCGATATGTTTCTGACCAAAATCAACACTTAATTCAAACAGCTTTAAATGAAAATTTAGAGAAAATTGAAAATTTACCAAATACTTTGCAGCAAAGCATTGGATTAGTAAATGATATAGCACTTATAAAACATTATAAAGATGGAGTATGTGTTCCTGTAATAAAGAATGCAAACATTTGTTTTGAGACAAATAGAATTTCTCCATCACCTCCACCAATTCCAGTGAGAAATTCATCGTCTAGAGAGATAAGTAATGAAAAATCGATTAATATTGCATGTACTAGTTCTATTCATTTTGAATGTATGGAATATGACGCTGTTGGAAAAATAGATGTACCTTCCAATATAATTTCTTTAAATGCAAAAGCTTTTATAAATAATAAAAATACCGAAATACCAGAATATGCTACTGTAAAAAAAAATATCAAAAAAACAAAAGTAAGTAAGTCAAACATTCTGAATCCTCCATCATCAAGAATTTTCAATCCATCTGAATTTCATATTCATTCTCAAATTAATTCTATGAATAATTGTGAAATGTCTCAATTAATACAAACTCCAACAAAACATTATTTAACAGATGATAAAGAATTTTTATTACATGATAATAGTAATTATAACATCAGTGATGTAAAATTACCCGTTAAAGATTTAAAAACTAGTAATGAATTACTTAAAAAAAATACAGAAAGTTTGAAACCTGTATCAGATGTAGAAGAATCATCTGAAACAACATACAACATTGATTTTAATGAAAGTAGTATAAAAGAAAGTTATTTATTAGATTGTAAATTTAGAAAATTAAACTGGAAAAATGATAAAAAGTTAGCTAATATAAATTCATGTAGTTACGCACTTGAACAAAAAAAATCAAAAAAATCTGAAAAGGAAGTTCCAAAAAATTTTAAAATTGGTAAGTTGTTTTAAGTGATAAAGATGTGTTTGTAATTTATAATAAATACATGAAATTGATTATATTTCAATAGCTATAATCATAGTAGTAATAATTGGTCATTCCTTTATGTTTCTTCATAATAATTATAAATTAAATTAATAGTTACAGAGTTTTTTAAGTAAATTTTATAAACAAACATAAACACTTCTTTTGAATATACTATCATTAATGATTAATGTTTATAATTATATTTTTTTGGAAAGCCTTTTCCATTTATAGTGCAATCTATTTGTATTCATTTTAATTTTCGTAGTTTATTTGTTGACTTAAAATTCTATTTAAGACTAATTCTTTTTTTACAATATTTGCTGAATCTTAAAAAGCATATTAAAATAGGTTTGTTAAAATTTTCTAAACTTAGAAAAAGTAATGGAGGATTAAGTAATTGCAATCAAAATTAAATATGTAAACTTTATTTTGTCTAGAAGCTTTAAATGCATAGCATACCTTAAGTTTTTACTTTGTATGGATGCATCTTTGGTTACATAAGCAAAGTGAGTATGTTATCTTTTTTCCTGCAGCTTTAATTTTTGGCTGGCCCATCTTTTCCATGCTTTAAACCATCTCTTGCTCTGTTAATTTAGGATGAAGACTGTAAATACCTGATTTGATAGTTCTTATTAGTTTAGCAGCAGTGAAAAATACAAAGTCTAACAGAATAAAAAATTTTATAATTATTAAGGATTCATATTTATATAGATATTTATATAGAAAATTAATTTTTATACAAAACTAACTATTTTTTATTAAAATATGATTTCCATGTAATAATAGAAGTTTTGATAATTATTCTTATTTTGATATTACATTATATTTCATTGCTTGTAAATTTAAGCTACTGAAGTAACTTGTTTGGATTACGCCGAAGTACATGTTGTTCCCTCCACAAAAGTTTGCATAAATAAAAAAGATAAAGTTATCTTTCTAAATTGTATCAAACCTTTATGTTATAAATATTATTTAAGTTTCTTACTAATTTTTTTATTATATTTATTGTTCTTAAATTTAATAATTATTAAAGTATAATTCTTAGAATAATTGAGGATTGTACATAATATAAATGAAGGATACTTGCTGCAAGCACTACCATTGATGCACTAAAAAAGTACAGCCATATTTCTATGACCCTTTGTAGAAATTACAATCGAATTGAAACAATGAGATTACTGTGGATATGTAAAATAAATTTTATAAAAATATTTATAAAATCAAAATTAAAGTGAGTTGAAAAATATGGGTTGAATTTGAAGTAAAAGTATGAATATTTCTCGTTTGAACAAGAAAAACAGTACAACTATTATTTTATAACTTGTAAGAAAGATATCAGTAGCACTGATATGAATTGTTATATATATTTGTAGAAAATGTAATATTCTGTTTTATGTTGTAAAATTTCAATGAATAAGATTTGTTCGATATTGCTAAAAATATTACCAGAGTCACTTCTTGGTAGCATTTGAATAATTTTATTCTTATCGACTAATAGATCATGCGTCATATCGATCATCTTTATCGATTGTAGCGCTTTAATTACCGACAGCTGGAGCGTCGTTTTTCGAATTTAACCGATACTGTGGCAACTGCCGTTTGTTTGACACGCGTGTACACTTACTGTTTTCATTTATTATTACGAATATCTGCAACTTGTATATAGAATTGGATTTCTAGGATAAAATTAATCCTGCATTAAATTCATCAGTATAACAAATGAATTGACATTATATCTTACTCATTCAGCATATATTAGATTATTTCAACTTCTTCAATACTCCACTGCAATCATCTGGTCAAAGGTCGTACACTTCTCTTATTACACTCATCTGGCTAGTGACGTTACATCTCATTCATCAACAAACGATAATTAATTATTAATAAACTCACTATTCCATTCGAACAACACTTATTCACTATTATATTTGTCGTCGCTTATTATCTATACGTTTAATCTTATATATCATTATTAGTATTGTCCCATGTAATAATCCCATGTATTATATCATATATTATATATGTGTGGGAAAGAGGAAGAAGCTCCATCAAATGGTTTACTTCGATGATACCATGACTAGCGCCAGATCATTCATTCTTAACTAACATCTTAAAGAGTAAACGTATTGACATTTCAATTAAAAATTGAGAAGATCGAATCATAATTATTTTAATTGTTATATAAAATTTTTAGACTCTAAGATCTGAAATAATATTTTGCAATAATATATTGGGTGCCAACGAAGCATATTTAAAAAAATTAATATCTGAAAATAATGGCGTTCAATAAGGATCATTACTAAAGTGAAATATGCATATGTGCGTCAATCTATGGAAAATGAGAATAACGTGGAAGATAGACGAAGGAACGACTAGAAAAAATTGCATATTACGACTAGAGGTCTTGAAAGGTGCCGATAATGTCAAGAAGATACGACATTAAAACTGGACATAAAAAGTCAGGACGCGATTAGTGGTACAGCAGCAGAAGAAGACAGACAGGAAAAACGTCAACTTTCATTAGAAGACTGCTTGTCAGGGAGACCTTGTGAGAGTAAAGTGTACTGTACTCTATCCCGTAAACAACCACCTAGAGCTGCAAAGGAGACAATGATTAATAAACAAAGAGATAGGATAGCACTGCAGAAAGCAGCGAGCGTTAATATAGATACAATTATTGAGAAAAACCAGAGATTACCGAGTTCTAGAATACCAACTGAATATAAACAAGAGGTCAAAAATCTAATCACGAATTATAGGCCGAAACCAAAAGAAGAGTGACCAATATAAATGCGAATAATTTTAAAAGATGATATGCCATGTCATACCCGTCCAAGACGATTGTCTCTTTTGGAAAAGAAACTAGTTGACTCACAAATTCCATAGTGGTTGTTGAAAGATATTATAGTTTCAGGACACGTTGATTACATAAGTTCATGTGTGGTTTTACCAAAGAAAAGAGGAAATTATCGTGTATGTATAAATTATAAAGAGAATCACGCACGTATGATTAAGGAAACAACACCAATACATATAGTTGAAGATGTTCTAGATAGTCACTCAGAAGCAGCTGTACATTCAACAAGACTATAGAAATGAATTTTTTTTTCATGTGAAATTGGGAAAAGAAAATCGTAAATATCTAGCTTTTGTTACAAAAGACGCTCATTATGAGTTTACCGTAGTTATTTTCGTAGCAAGTACAACACCAGCAGTATTCACTATATTCTCTATATATACATATATCAGATATATTTTTGCAGAATTTATTAAAGCAAGAAAAGTAATTTTCTGTATGATCGATGGCATCATAAAAGGAACAAATTACAAAGAGGCGTTGGATAATCTCAGAAATGTATTAATATATGCAGAACAATATGTAATAATAATTAATTGAAAAAAATGTCAATTGCTAAGAACGAAAGTAGAATTTTTGGTCACATTATTGAAAAAATTGCAGATATGGTTAATTATAAAGAGCCACGTACACAAAAACAATTAATGTGATTTTTAGAACTTGTAGGATATTTTTGAAAATTCATCCGTGATTTTGCTAGGATAGCAAGACTTTTAAGTAATTTATTAAGAAAAGACATAAAGTAACAGTTTGGATAAGAACAAAGGAAATTATTTATTGCACTTAAAAAAGTTCTTGTTGAAGCATCACTTTTAAGAATTTTTAATTAACGAAGTGAAACAGAATTTCAAACAGATACCGCAAAAGACGGATATGGCGCAATTTTACTTCAGAAAGACCAAATAGATCTATAATGACATCCAGTATATTATCTCAATTGGAAAACATCTTCTGCTAAGAGAAAATATAACAGTTATGAGTTGGAATTCTTGGTAGTTATACGTGCATTAGAATAATTTAAGCGTTTACTAGGTTCGCGTGCAAAAATCACATTTTACGCAGCTTTCCAGTAGGTACTTAATAAAGAAGAGTTATCACCATAAGTAAGCAGATGGATTATGTTTATTCAGCTGTTTGATGGCGAAATAGAACATCGAGCGGGAGCAAGAATGCGCCATGTTGATGCTCTTAGCCGAGTAAATTCAATTAACGTTACAGAAGATGAAGTCATAGTAAAAATAGCAATAGCTCAGGATCGAGATTACAGATTAACAGCAATAAAGTTTTGTCTGAAAAATGGAAAATTGCAAAATACAGCTTGTGCATTATAGCAAGTGAACCTGGTGTAGAAAAGCTTGTTTTCTCAGATAGCATGAGTCAAGAGCACACGAAGTAGCGCACTTCGGAGTTTGGAAACCTTCCGCACTATTATCACGAGATTATTTTATCAAGAATCGCGATGAAAGAGTGAAAAACATCATTCAATACTGTTTGCCATGCATTTTAGGAGCGCGAAAGTTAGGACGTCTAGAAGGATTGTTGAATCCAATTCTAAAACGCGCTATTTCTATGGATACTATTCATACAGATCATGTGGGACCACTGCCTGTGTTGTGTAAATAATATAAATACATATCAAATCTGGTAGATGCCCTTAAATATACTTAACTTTTTACAACAAAAGCAATAGGGAGTTAAGAGATGGTTAATAAAATAATTTTTTGACGATTTTATAGACAACGAGGATGATAGCGATAATAGATTTTCCCGAAAGCAATAGTTATCCGGGACGGACGAACATCAAGAAAGCCGATTGTGAAAAAGAGGAAGAAGCTCCATCAAATGTTTTACTTCAATGATACCATGAGTAGCATTCATCAGATTTCAGCATCAGATAATTCATTCTCAAATAACATTTTAAAGAGTAAACGTATTGACATTTAAATTATATTTGAGAAGTTTGAATTATAATTATTCTAATTTATTTTTATATAAAATTGTTAGACTCTTTCAATAAAATCTGTAATAATATTTAATTAATCCTGTATATATATACATTACGTAATTGTATTATAACTGTCTAAAATTTACACTAAGCTATTATATGTTATTTACCATTTCATTGCGATCATTCATTGTTTACCCCTTGTTATTAACATGAATTAATGTATTAATCATTTATTTTATGTCTTAACTGCAAATTGTCATTGCGTATAAACTCGTTTTCTTTATAGCAACTATTTATTACGTTTTTATACAATTTTATAGCATATCAAATTATAATTATAATATATATATATATATATCAAATTGTTGGTATTATGTTCATCGTTTATGCATTGTTAAATCTAATTTAAAACAGTTATCAGTTTATATCATTGTAAGTAATTATAAAAATCTGTGAAATAACAGCACAATACAAATGTATTCATAAAGTTACAAAAGAACGACAATAAATACTCATTTTAAAATATCATCCGTGCAAACTTTATTCATTAAAGACCTTCTTCTATCTAATACAGCACAAGATTCAATGAATAAAATCTTGAAAAAGAAAGTTCACGTTTCAGATATGAATAAATAAAAAAAAAACAATAATTATTTTATTTCTATAATAAACATAATCATAACGAATAATTAATTATTACTCTTGTAAGTTTTATTCGTGTTATGTCTAAATAATTACTATTAATATTTAAACTATTACTTTATAAATTTTTTAACTACAGTATTATGCTACTCTTAATACTTAGAGTTAAATTAATATCTCAAATATTTTAATTTGGGAATATCCTTGTAAATAAATTTAAAATGGTACGTATAAAAATATTTAATTATATACTATATGATTAACCATGAAATTTCATTAGAAAATTTTAATTATAATAAATAATATAACTTACCTTTTTACATAAAGAATGTAGTTGATGTTTATAAACTAATCCACAAATGTAGAATTGAAAAATTAAAATTTCGATGTGATACGTGATTACGAATAAAAATATAACAAATTAAAGTAAGATTAATTATTTTTTAGCTTTTATAGAAATTTGAATATAATACTTAAACACCACGTACCAATATATAATAATGTTATAATTTGTTATTAATTTTAACTTAAAGATGTATTACACAAAATTTTATCGTAGAATTTTATTATTTGTAATGATTTCAGATATCAGTAGTAACAATTTGGAAAAAAATAAATCTGAATTTAAGACACCCAGTCTTGAAGAAAATTATAAAAATGATATAAAAATGATGGCTAAACTTCCTAATTTTAATGAAACAGATATAGACACTGTTTTACGTCGATCTGACATCGAAGATGAATTATCACTTGGTATCAAGGAAACGGCATCTAATATTAATTCAAATAAAAATAATGACGTTGAGTATAAAAGTTCGTTAATATTACCGAATGATGTACATATTCTAGAAAAAATAAAACAAAATTTTAGTGAAAATCAAGCTAATAAAAATAACTCAATAAAAATTTCATATATCAAAGATAATCTAAAAAAGTCAGATGAATCATTTAAACAGATCTTGATAAATAATCCAAGTGAACAATATGAGTTTATTACAAAAATGAAATCAGTTACAAATAATGAAGACATGATTGAAAAATATTCTGATTCCATCCATGTAGAAGATAAAGTTCATCAGGATCAGAATTCATATATTACTGAAAATTTGAATATTTCATCAACAGAAAATAATGACTTAATTTATAAGCAATCCACAGATGAAGCAGAACATACTATAAAAAGTTTATCGATCAGTCAAAATAAAGTATATTCTACAGAACTACCAAAATCTAACAACGACGAAGTGAATGTAGTTTCTATCAAATTATGTACAGATATTCTACAAAATCAAAATCATACACATAAATCAAAGAAACAAATCTATCAGAGCCTAAGAGGAGATATTAATATAAATGACGTTAATTTAAAAAAATCTATACAATCCTTAAATTCTGCTGATCGACAAACTTCTTCCAAATTAGTTATTAGTGAAATATTGCATACATCAAATATTTCAGAAGATAAAATTACATCTGTCACTGGGTATGTTTATCTAATATTATATATTTAATAAAAAAAATTTTCACCTTTATTTAAGAAAATGAAAAATATAAATAATATTTACATTCCCTGATTTTATAATTGACCCTTTATCATAAGAAGATTACGTGTAAGTTTTCGTGTATCCGTGAATGAGTGAACGCATTGATTATAAATTTGAACTATTATTCAAGTCGAATTCAAGATAAGGATGTGAAACATTTGAAATGAACGAATGGAAAAAATCTAAGAAGTTGGTTTATTAATATTTATCATATTCATGAAATAAATATCATCTTCTATGATATTAAATTATAAAGTCATATCTAAACTAAAATAATTCTAAAAGAAATGGGAAAAACAATAGTGAATATAAAATTAAAATTTGGAAAGAATAAATAAGAATAATTTTGTCATGGTTTAAATTTATCAACTTCAATAAATATAAATAAAGAACATGCTGAATATTTAGTTCTAACTTCATTACAATTTTAACTTTTTAAACTTTGTATTTGATTAATTTGTATATAAAATAGAAAAATTTTATTACACACTGACGAGTTCGCGGCATTTTTGGAACGTCAAGGATGGGATTCGGGAAGGGAAAGAACGAAAAGCGTTTTCTGATTTAAAGGTCTCGTGCGCGTTGTCGAGGAGAGTCTGTCTTTTAAATGTTTCGCGCCTCCTTTAGATAATCATCTATAACAATTAAAACGAAAACAATTCCAACGGTCGCTTAGGCTTCCGCGGAAAAGCAAATGACCATTGGGTATTTTATTTTCTTCTAGAGGGTCCCTTTTTTGTTTTTTTATTTTTTTGCGCGTGAGACAGTTTATAAAATAACGCGCGCCAGCCTGTCGCCGATGGGCGGCGCACGAAAAACCCCCCTCCTCAACGCCACGTGAATACCCCATATTTATTTATTCTAAAACTTACAAAATCTCCTTTTTTTCTATTTTTTTTTTTTTTTTACGAAGGCGACTGCTAATCACCGATCGGCTGTTCTCGCGCGCTTTCGGGTGGTATTGACGTTGTTCGTCCTGAGGATGAACCGTCGATCCTCCAAGAGCGTCCAATACCTCTTGAGTTCCCAGACCATAGCGAGGCACTTCTGCTCGTTGGAGTGGTATCGTTGCTCGAGCGGTGAAAATTTTGCCGAAGCATACGATACCACGTCCCGGCCTCCCCCTTCGCCTTGATAGTATAAAATTGCGCCCATGCCGGTGCCGTACGCGTCCGTCTGCAACACGAGGGTCTGATTGAGGTCTGGGCGGTGCAGCTCCAGGCGTTCGTGGAACAGGTCCTTCAAGTCCTCGAAGGCTTTGTCGGCGGTCGCGTCCCACGTCTATGGCTTCTTGCTCAGAAACTCCGTGAGTGGCAGGGCCGTTGCAGCAAAACCGGGGACGTATTCGCGGAGCCATCCGCACACCCCAAAGAAAGCCTGCAGCTCCTTCCTGTTGCGCGGGGTAGAGGCTTTCAGTATGGCTCGCACATGCTTCGGATTCGCTGATTTCTTCTTCTCCTAGACTACATGCCCCAAGAACAGTAGTTCGCTGCGGCCGAATTCGCACTTGTCCGTAACGACTGTTAACCCGTAGGTTTCCAGTCGCTCGAACACCAATGCGAGGTGTTGGAGGTGATCCGGTCAGCTCTTGGAGTAAACGCAGATGTCGTCCAGGTAGCATAGGAAACGGTCGCTAGTGAGAGCGGCCAATATTTCATGACTGACAAGCTGCGCACATGTCCTGCCCGCCCCTTGGATGCCGAACGGTGTCACCCGAAAGCCGTATTGACCCCCGTCCGGTGTGACAAACGCCATATAACGTTTCGCGCGTTTGGTGAGCGGGGTTTGCCAATACCCGCTCCTCAGGTCCAGAGTGGAGAAGATGGTTGCTCCATCGAGGTCCTTGAAGACCTCATGGATGACTAGCAACGGCTGTACGAAATCCTTTGTGATACTGTTGAGGCGGCGGAAAGCGACACAGAAGCGGAATCCGCCATTCTTCTTTGTCACCATGACGATTTGTGATGAGTATGAAGGTGAAGTAGTCGCGATTATTCCATTAGCCAATATCTCTAGCACCTGCTCCTGTATTGCTTTCTTCTTGGCGGCGGAGTACCGATAGGGAGGCATGCGGAACGGCTTCTCGCTCGTAAAGCGCAGATTGTGCTCGATGAACCCCGTCTGTCGTAGTGGGCCGTTTCGGTCGAACACTCCTTGATGTCGACCGACAAATTCCCTGAATGTTTTTTCGTGTTCAGCGGGAAAGTTGTGTTTTATTCTGCTCCACAACTTTTTTTCATATTCGGGCGGAGTGCGGGCGAGGAAAATCTTCCGACGTTGTTTTGGTTTGGTGGATCGCGTCTCGGGGCGTCATCGTTCTGTGGGTTGGGAGCTCTGATCGCCTTGCGCTGTTGGATCCGGTTGGTCTCGGTCTCTATTCTGTCAATTTTATCGGCGCACTCGATAAAGTCATCAAATGAATCGAAGCTTCACATTCTCAGGTGGAGATGCAAGGCTGGGCGGAGTGTCCCTTTAATGATCTCGATGAGCTCTTGGTCCTTTATTTCTGGCTCGACTCTTTGCGCGAAGTCCTTCTTGTTAAAAATAAACAAGTTTGCTCGTTTCTCCTCGCCTTGCATGTAGGTGCGCAGCACAGACCGCAGATTCCGGATATGGGTTTCGTCATTGTATTCTCTTTCCAAAACTTGGACAAACTCTGTGTAGGTGCGGTTTTCGCCATACCTTGACTACCAACGAGCTGCGTCACCCCGCAATTGTCGAGCCACCAGCTGCGCTCGTTGTATCTCTAGTAGTCCTTTCGGCTTAAGGGTGACACAGGACTCCAAGAAGCGCTTGGGTTCTTCGCAGGTTCCGTCGTGAAAGATTTTCACTGAAATAGCAAATCAAAGGATGAATCAATTAATAATAATACTAGAAATTGACAACATCAATGAAAATATGAAACAACTGAAAAACTAAAGTCGGAAGCTATCGATTAATATATGGAAGGAAAATTGGAACAGTTTTAAAGCCTCTCTTGAAGAGAATGGATAGATCTGTCGATAAAATATAGAGGTTTGCGATGACAAAAAATCTACGAATAAAATGGACAGATTTATGACTTCAGTGAATAAAAGTATGACTAGAAGTCATAAGCAAACTTAGACGTTACAGTCTGAACAGAAACTAATTGAAATTATCAAACTAAATGAAGCCAAAAGATGAATAGTTACGAAGAGTTCATTGAGTTGAAAAAGGGAGAATTCAACAGAATAATTACAAGACCACAAGAGGTTGTTGAAGATCAGTCAATGCAAACTAATGACTAATTACACCCCTCCAAACATACATCTAGTCCAGCAAGCTTCTGAATGTATACAGTTCAATATGGACTATAAGTTAAGGAAAAAATCCAATATAAGACTTGGCTACATAATCTCAAAAACGAATTAGACTACTGCAAACTTGAACAATTTATAGGTAACACTCTTGCAGCAGATACATCGGAAGAAACTCGCAAAAAATCATACAGTAAGAACGATAATCATGAATAGAATAGAATCTGTTTACTGTAAACAGATAATTGCTATATACTAAACGAATGAGATAATTCGGAAACTAATAGAAACTAAACTTCTAAAACACAATCATCCGAAATCAATTAAACAATATAAAGAGATAAAAAGAAAAGATATTGAGTTCCTTCTTTAAAGTTTTTGAAAATATAGTGAGGAAGTATGAGGCATGTGAGAAAGCAATCCCTCTATCAAAAGAGGAGAAAAAAACTGTCAAGCGCTTATTCAAATCTGCCCGGAATTGCGATAAATGTATCTCCTCACTTTCACATACGCGATATTTTATACGACCACTGAAGGAACAAGCTTTACATCTAGAATTGAAAGACAGGTCATTGGTCCAATTAAAAATTGATGGAATAAAAGTGAGGGAGGGTATATTCTATTACAAATTTCTACTATATCATGTGTTGAATTTATTGCGAACTCGTAAGATACGCATCACATATTAAGTAAGAAAATAGTTTTAGGGGATTTCCAAATCTGTTCTAAAAAATATATTAAATCATCAA
Organism: Platyscapa corneri; assembly: GCA_018907185.1. Taxonomy (NCBI): domain Eukaryota; kingdom Metazoa; phylum Arthropoda; class Insecta; order Hymenoptera; family Agaonidae; genus Platyscapa; species Platyscapa corneri. The sequence continues at coordinate 280,186 of JACCHW010000030.1, forward strand.
ACAAAAATAAGTTTGTCGACATTAAAATCGGCGGAGAAAGGATATTAACTTTATTTCAAGACCAAGATAAGAGAATCAAGCTTATACATAATAAGTCTGCTAAAGTTATCAGCGATAATCTTTTGACGTTGAGAAAATTATCGGAAGCTGGACTAGGTATTATCTTAAATATAGAAAATCTAGAGATCTACAAGAAGACAAACAAAATGATTTTAAAGGAGTCTTACAATAAAGCAAGTTGGAATGCTACACTCAAAATACAGATTCTTCAAATAGATAGAAGACGTGTGCTTATATACGACATCTACACTATACTTCTACAATACAGGGATTATCGACAATATAGATTAACCGTCATCTGATTCAAAGTGAGAAAAAGAAAAAGAAGAAGAATGTAAAGTAGAGAACCAGTTGAAGTTGATTAAAAAAGAGATGGGTTAAGGCATGCTATGACTTGAACATGACGTGAACATGCCTCATTAAACTACTTGAGAAAGTTAAGCATGCAGTCACAACAATTAAAGAGTGTGAAGTTTGAGAAAAAAATAAAAAATGCGAACTGTTCATATTATAAAAAAATAATAAAACTTCCATTTACAGAAGTCAGGTCTAGATCAACACACTATTCATACAGATATAAATGGGATCTATCTCGCTAATTTCATTTGCAGGTTAGATGAGATATATTATATTATTCATAGACGACCACTCCAATTAGGCAAGGATATACACTATAAAGAGAAAGTACGATCGAGCCGACGCACAGAAAATATTTCTAATATATGCAATAAATTTGCTGAACAATAATGAAAATGTGTGTTATATTAGGTCAGATCAAGTCATAGAATATATGGGTGGGAAGTTTAAAAAATTTCTACAAAGAGAGAAAATCAAGCTAGATCCATCTCCACCATTTACTTTTGAACACAATGGCTTAGCAGAAAAATTCAACAGAACACTGCAAACAAAAACGAGATTACTTGAGATTTAGCCAAAGAAGCTGCCCTCCTTATTTACAAGCATACATTCCACAGTAGTATTGGATACGAGACTCAATTTTAGAAGTTTGATAAGAGCATGAGAATCGATTTGATAAACTTTAGAAGATTTGGGTGCATAGTTTCTATTAAAATACACTCGACAAGTTTGCTCCCTAGGCTAACAGAATGTTTTTAGTGGGTTTTAAATCAAACTGTAATATGCTTTGGTAACCAACAAATGGAAAATTTATCGAGTTAAGGCATGTTATATTAAATGAGAATATTATTTATAAAGATTTAAAAGCTTCAAGAATAAATCCAAAACCAACATTAAAAAGAAAAAATTAAAATGATGAAATTAAGGAGATCATGTAAAAATCAACCTGTGTGTAATTAACGTGCAAAGCAAAACTTCAAACATTGTAGCTAATATACCTAATATAAAAGATAAAAAAGACTAAGAAAGAGAAGAAAAAGAAGAGGAAAGAGCACAAGAAGCTGCGTATTATTTGTTGACGACATTCAATCAAGATCTAATAACATATTGAGGAGAAATTGAACTTAATGGTTAAAAACAAAAAATCATTCGAAGACCACAAAAAGACGCAAGTAACATGAAACCTAACGTTATGAATTCAAGGTAGTTGTTAAAAAAAAGTAGACTTAAATGGGTATAATTCTTGCGATTGATGATAAAATACATTTCGAGAAAATAAAAACAAATAAAGTCTTCGAAATGAAAGACTTAAGTAAATTTAAGTTAAATAAAAAAATTTAAACTTAAGTTAAATGACATAAGTACTTTCTTGAAATAGATATCAAACGCTACATAAAAAAAATAATATCATGCACTTATCGCAAGAATTATGAGATTAGAGTACACTAAACGTATTTTCAAGATATTTAATATGGATGAGTACAAACGACATTCCGATGGTAAAAAGGCAAGTAAAAAATCGCCAAAGAAAACTTTTGTATAATAATTCTTGATATACGTAGTGAACAGCAGAAGATCTGACATCGGGTTTGTAATCCATTTCATTGACAGAAAATAGCAACTAGTCATCGAGAAAAATTAGTAGGAAGTAATAAGAATCTTAAAGGCTATTTGCAAGGAACAACATCACGGAATCTGACTTATAACTTTACATCTAAAGGCTTGGAGGCTTATACAAAGTCAAGTTCATAGGTTCAACATTGAACATGAATATTCGACATTTACAGCCATGTACAATCATAAGGCTATTCAGAGATATGATTTCGTGGCGAAACCACAAACAGTTACACATCATCTTGTCAAGTTGCCAAATCAAATATCTGACAATGAGTGAGCATTATCAGGAATTAATATGTCTTGACAAAGAGATTAGATTCATTATTGACGTGAAATACTATCCCACAATAGTCTGGTGCGATAATAAAGTTGCCATATACTGCAGTAAGATGAAAAACACCACAAACTGGAAATTTTTGATGATTCCATACAAGCGATAAAATAAAACTTAAAGCAAAGAGATGAAACAGGCATATTTTATTGATAATAGCATTAATCATTGATGGCTAAAATATATGAGGACTATATAAAGGAGTCTGTTAATGAGGGTATGGTCCTACTTTGCTGCCTACCGGCAAAGGATAATATTATGAATACAATGACAAAGCCTATTCTTCTTGACCGACATAAACATCTGAGCATTAGAATACTTAATGGTGTAAATTAATGAGATTATGTTATGATATTCCTATCTCTGTTGCAGGTGATAAAGAATAATAAATGATATAACCAGGCATGCAATGGACATCGCAGAAGAGGAAAATGGTTGAGAGAAGAGCTTCCAAGAGTTGTACTTCGGCTTAAACCGTCGTAGTGCATAATTGCCTTAATCCTCTCCAACTAGCTATACGATGACTCATTTGTTTTATTGGCTGTGTACTTACAAAACAATATATATCAGTTAATAATATACCTATTTATATAACTTGTGAATTATTATCACACATATATCCTCATCCACCAAAAGGCAAAGCTACGCTCTGTTATCAAGCATTCATCAATTTTTATTATTTGTAATAATTATTTTTTTATCGTTATTATTTTATTGATTTTTTTCCCTCTGAATCCTAAAACCATATAATTAAGTCAATTTTTCAATTATGTATTCAAATTTAAATATTCGGACTATGCTGCAACAATGTAAACAACAAGAAAGCCATTGTTGAATTCATGGATGAAAAGCTTCTTTATTCGTCATATATTTATAAAAATTATTGACAAGTGGTATAATAAACTGAAACAATAATTACAAACATTTATTATCAAACTGTTTAAATATATGATTAAATATATTAATTTATATTTTACATCGTACGGTACATGTTACATTAAAAATTTAATTATTTTTATATATAACACAAACAGATAGCATTTCTCAACATTTAAAAATTTGTGTGACGAAAATATAAAATTTATATATAAATTATAAAAGTTTTTTTATAATAATATAAAAAATTCTTTCTTTACTAATTATTTTTACTTATAAAATTACGTTATAATACAGGACATGCAGTAATTTAGTAGTAGATTCATTAACTGACAGTCAAATGGAATCTGTAAGTGAAGTTGAAAATGAAATTGTATGTTCAGCAAATAGTTCCAATGAAGCAAATGGAGATTTAGAGTCATCAGTTGCAGAAAAAATCGTAATTATTTGATAAATTAATTTTCAATTGTTTTTTTTTTATGAAATATAAAACTATAGTTATAAAAACAAGAAATAATTAATATTTACAAAAATGTATTTATTACAAATACTAAAAAAAAAAATTTAAAAGATAGGTGTATTAATGTCAATATTTAAATTTATGCTTTTTAAATAAAATAAATTTTTAGATCGTAAGAATGTAAGTAAACTTTAATTACTCAAATATATTTATGTTTATGATAAATAATAGACGCAAAGTTCGTTTAATTAGTACGTTCGAGTGCGTGCGTTGCTGAAGAGAAAGTCGATGCCCCTTAACATTGGCTCTTTAATTTATATTCTCCAATATTTGATCGGAGGATAACCAATCTCAACGATCATTTGAGATTTCGTTGAAAGTTTTTCCTTTTTTTTCTGCCGCTGTTTATTGTTGCCCGTGCGATATATTTTTCTTAACGTGTTCTAGCCCGTCGCCAACGGGCGGCGCACGGCAACTTAAGGTTTAAAATATTTATGTTAAGCCAAATTTTTTTTAAATAAAATATTTTAAACATTAAAATTAAATGAAATATACCTATTTAAAATTATATTGAAATATATTTTTATATTACCACATATGGATGATGTTAAAAATGTGATTTCAGAGTTAAAAAAAAATGAAAACAAAAATGTAGTTTTAAAAGTTTAATAAATTATAATTTATTTTACATAAATAAGCAAAAGTTGTGTATAAATTATTTTTTATATTTTAAAGAGATTTTACAATAATGTAATCTGTATGTAACGTTTAATTTAATATGTATATATCGTATGCATATATACTTATACAAGTATGCATATATATACAATTAAATAAAGTTAATTTGGAGTTTTAAGAACGCGGTAATTATAAATCAGACTTCTTTATTGTGAATTCTTCTGAAACATTACTATAAATTTTATATTAATCTTAGCGACAATTTGATGAATCGAGTTTATGATCAAATTCGAATAAAACTGATCCTTAAGAAGGTATTTGTTGCTTTCACTTTTACGATTTATAAGGTAATTTATCTTTATACGATCATGTATATAATTTATCTTTAGTCTCTTTATTCTTCCCTATTCGGATTACATATATTTTTACTATTTGAAAAACATGTATTTCTAAATTTTTAAAATACTTCTAAGAACTATTTTATTATATTATATATAAGTATAATTTTACGACCTTATTCAAATTTATTTATTCGAATAATTACTTACAAAATAATTTTATGCAAAGTATATTCTATCGGAAACTATCTTTTTTTCATATCTTTCAAGAGAAAAATGTATTCTTCTATAATTAAATAAAAAATTTTAATTAAACTCAATTAAAAAAATATTATCTGGATCTATTAAGGTTTCCGTAATAAATCAATTATTAAAAGTTATAATTTTATGTAGGAAACTATTCTCTTCGTATTGTCGGTGTAGCATTCTATAACTAACAAATATTATTCAATATCTCTCTCGATCAGATTATAAGACATTTAATTTCTAACTTATTGCATTATTTTACCATTATATTTTATTAGCATTTTCTAATTGTTAATAAGAATAATCATGAAACAGTTTTAAAAAATTTTGCATGAATCTTCATCAAAAAATATTTTCAACGTCATCTTTGTTATTAATATCAAAAATAACTTTTGTTGAATCTCTGAAACCAATTTTTGTGCGTTGTAATTAATAAGATAAAAGATGTGTTTTAACAACGGTTTTGTCCAAAAGGAATAATCAAATTTAACATAAATATTGCTTACTACTTGCCGATGGAATACCCGGGGCCAGCCGATGTCGAGAAAGGCCAAGTTGTAAAAGATAAGCCGGGAAAAGAGAAAATAAAACTTCCCGAGCGCTTTCCTCGCGGCCGATCGTCTTCAAATTGGCAATACCGTTAGATATTTGTAGTGGACAATGCGCGTACAAAACATAACGGTAAAGAGCGAAAATATAAGTACAGCTCAACGGCGAAAAATCACACTTCGATTTAATAGTGTGACTAACCAACGCCTAGTTTCTACCCCATGCAAGCAAAGTGCTGAAATAAATTGCAAATATTAAAAGCGTTTTTGTTGTTTTATCGACTCTTCCACCTATTCCACGCGGCACGAATAATAACTCCCTTTTTAAAATTAATTTTAACATATTTAGTTGATTAATATAATTTTTCGATTGAAATAGAAGCAACTCTCATAAAATACATAATTGTTGTATTAACTCAATTTATTGCAAAAGTCTCTTTGCCAACGAATTTATAATTTTTTTTTACAGAAATTAAATAAATAAAATCAATATTCATTTACTCTTTTGTTAATACAGATGAGGTAAACACTAAAATTATAAATATTACAATGTAGAATATTTTTATTGTAATAATAAGTATAATAATTTTATACCAATACTAGATTTTTAAATATCGATTATTATTATTATTATTATTATTATTACTATTATTATTATAAGCAATCTGCCTTTATGTACTGTTATAAATTAAAAGACATTAAAGCATTTATAATTAAATTTATTATATATTGTACTCTCATCCCGTGTTACTTCTTATGATTATTAAGTATTGAGCAAACATTATTCAGTGTATCAGCGTAATTATTTAATTTTTCTCGACAGGCTGACATAGTAGAAAATAATTAAACAGAAGAACGTTTGTCAAGACAATCATATTGAAACAATCGTAGATATCATAGAAAAAATTATTGGAATTATATATTTGTCAATAAAATAGTTACTTTGGGACTTTTAAGTAGGTCTTCATTGGAAACCATAAACAACCTTTAACAGAAGTTATGCTATATATACCAACTAGTAGCAAAGTCAGAGGTATAAAAGTCACGATTTTCAAATTCTTATCGGTTTAAATTCGTTAAATAAGTTACTTTTTCATTATTCGATATGTATCTGTCATATGACAATCATTTAACAATAATCGTATTCAATTTTACTTACAAAGAGTTACTTACACCAAATAACATCTTGTGAGCTTAACTTAACACTATTTAAGCTGCAGCACCGTTTCTCAAGATGAAAATTTCCAATGAATAACAGAACTTTGATTTTACTGGGGTCGACTATTTATAGACACAATGAATTAACTACAGAAAAGTTATCCAGAATGAATCTTAAATAGAATTATTAATTAATATAGCATCCAACCTTACAAAAGGAAAAAAATTTATAAGTATTCGATCGTGATATGATTTATTTTCAATTTGTTCTATATAAATTAATATTTTTCTTAATTTTTAATAATTCAGATTTCATATAATCTTCGATAAATATCAACTTTTTTCTAATAATCTTTTTTTAAGTTAACTATGATTACTTTGGTTTTCTTAACAAAAACTATTATTGATCAATCGGCTAATGCTAAAAGTTTTGATCAATTTTGCGTCATTTTCAATAATTACTTGTATTTTTTAAACGTAAAGATAATTTTAATGTTCACTGACCTGGTGCTGTTGTTATAGATATTATTAAGTTTGTATTTTTTCATCCATAGTAATGATATTGATCAATACTGTTCTTTTTAGTATTTATAAACGAATATAAAATTAAACTATCCTATGAAGCAATTTGAAATTTTGTTTAGCGTTGTTTGAAAGAATTTTTAAATCTTGCTTTTAAAATAGATAATTATTGATATTATATTATATTATTATTTGTATTATTTGTCCATCATAATATTTTAAAGATGTAATATAAAGTATAATAATAAAAATCAGATACGAGATGATATAATATGCCAAAATTTTTAGGCTTTTATCTCAGCAAAAACTTCTTCATTGGAGCTTGTATTATTAGATAACTCAAATACCATTTCTTTGAATTTATCTACTATATCCTCTTAGAACTTTCTTTCTAAGCCCAAAGGATCTAATTTTACTGTTCACATCACGTTTCATTTCGAGTATCGTATAACATATTAGACTTTTATCAGTTTCGTATAATGTGTTATATATTATTATACTAATATTCTACGAATTTACATTCTGCATTTATGTGAAAGGTGTTGGTGGATGAAAAGTTAGCTTCTTGATCCCTAGCGATATACATAAACATTAGTGATCCTGGAGGTTGAAAAATTCTGTGTTTTTTTAACATATGTATATATTATATTTTACGATTAAAAAAATCATTGCCTCTATTTGTTATTCGGAAAAAACTTGATTTTTTTTACTTTTCTGCTCTTTCGAAATTGCGCAATAATTAAGAACATAAGCGCTATATTGTGGTTTAGACTGAATTATGAATAGTTTTGACTTATCTGTCGATAATCAATATCTCACTGTCATGGCGCATCGATCGACCATCAACAAAAGTAGACATGATTGGTTGGTTATGCGTAACAAGGGTTTCTGCATTGTTTACGAATTTAAATTCACCTCGCCAGTATACTTAGCCATTTTTGCAGTATTGCTTTTGAAATATCATTTGCATACTATTAATCTATATTATAACTCATTTTAAATCAAGAAATGATTAGAATAGTGTTAAGTCAATAAAGTTACCAAACTCATAATATATAAGCATTTATAAATTTGAAGCTCACTCTCAACAACTTATAAGAAATCATTGCTAAGAAGCCTATGGTCTTACAACCCATTGGATTAAGTACTCAACCACACTCTCATGAGAATCAGAAAATCAGTAGTGAAGAAGTCAATGGCCTTACGACAAATTGACTTAAACAAACAAGATGCAACAAGAAATCATCAGTCGTTTTATAATCTACTCTCTAAGCAATACAACTGTGAAATAAAAGTGCAATAAAAATATGTAAAGACTATAAATCATTAGTGCAGTGTACGTCATCAAATAATAAAAAAATAAAAATTAAATAAATAAAAAAAAAAGTATCAAAATCAAATAAATAATCAAATAAAGTGTCGTTCATTAACAATTTATGTAAATAAACTTTATTCAATTTCAGAACCTCGTAATAACTCAATAAACCTCATTATTTACCCTCTTGTATTTTCAAAACTTTAAGAGCAGTTTGACTCAATTTTAAACATGTTGTCAGTCTAAGCTATTATAATATCTGTATTTTTCATATCAGATTTTGCAAATAATGGACTTTTGTATTTTTTTTTTATATTGTTTGTATCATATACATAATTCATGCTTACATTTTTAAATAGACGAATTCGCATGTTCGTGTAGTGAGCCTAACATAACTTATATACAAGGTTAATATCTATATATATGTATAAATTTGAAACCGTCACTGTTCTAATTTCATTCTGATGTATGTAAGTGTATAATTGCTTTTTTATGAATTATAATCTAAATAAATTTAAAAGTAACTTATCTAACGATTTTTTACAAAATTTTAGACTGTATTCTTAAATATATGATACACTCACGATTTCTTTTATTGTATGTAGTTAATATAATTTTTTTTAATTGTAAAAAATAATATAAGCACATATTGAATACAATGGACGTTTTATTCAGACGTTACATTTTTATGTGTGTTAAATCAAGCTTCTGGCATGTATACAAGCGTGCATATACTTCACAAAAATATATTAATACTCATTAAAACATAAATTGAAATCAATTAATTTTAATTCGAACTCATCTTTCTCTGTGAAAGAACTTTATTCAATTTTCTTCATTTATTATTATTAATATTATCATAATTATGTTATTAAAATTCAAATTATCTCTTGCAATAACATTGCAATATTATTTAATTTTGAAATGTATAAATAAAATTTTTTTATAAATTAATAAAAAAAAATTTGTGATATTGATAAAAAAGTTAATAGTTATTAGAAACATTTACTTTTCACACGTGACTAAATATTGTATAGGTATGAGGAATTTTTTAAAAATAAGACGTATTTGAAATTCTTATTTAAGCAGTTATAATATATGTGAAAATAATATTTTAAAAATATTTTATCTCTTTACAACTTAAATATTTTAATAAATAAACTTATAACTTTTAAAATTAAATTGCAAAACTTCTTCAAATATGTATATCTGATCATTTCAAATAGTTAAGTTAATCTGAAATAACAAGTGTACTCGCAAATGATAGTGAAAGCAGAACATTAAGAAAATTTTTTAGCTATAAATTTATATAAACGATGTAAATGCATAAACAAATTATAATTAATTTTTTTATATTTTAAAAGATTCAGAATAAAAAAAAAAGGTGTTTGATAAAAACAAAACTTTTACTTACAAATCAATAAAAAGGAGAAAATATTATTTAGATTTAAGTTTATATTTTAAAATTATGAAAAATATAAATAATATAATAATAATATTACATATTATATAAATAAAATAATAAGTTTTTCAATTGGAATTTTCACAACTGTACAATCTATTTTAAAGAATATAATTTAAGTATTGAAATAAATTATATTCATAGTAAATACTCATTTATTTAATAGTATGGAATTTACCAATGAAAAAATTTTAACTAGTAAACAATATTTAAGACAGTTACTGATTTAATAATTATATTTTTAATAATGTATATGTTTGAAAATGGATGCAAACAACTATTTAATTATTATTATTATTATGATTCTTTCAAGTTCAATAAATAGCAATTAAGTGAAGTATTCACTCATAGCTGCCAAATAAGAAGAAAATTTAACAAAATCATTTTAAAATAGCTCTAAAAAACATTATTAAAATTGAAAAGTTACACGAATCTGTTTTTTAAAATTAGATTAATGGATTGAAGTTTTAAAGTTTATAGAGAAATTTTGAATTTAATTATACAAAAATCATTATAAATAAAAGTTAGCTTCAATAATACTTGAAGAAAATGCAAACCTTAGAATCAAAACTAATTAATTGAAAAGTTATCGATAAACTTTTTGTATTATGATATGAAAATTGTAAATTAAAAAAAAATTGTAAAAACAAAGAAAATGTATATATATACAATAAACACAAAATTTCAAATCATAATTACTATTCATTACGTTAATTCTATTATAAAAAAAAGAGTATTATTAATTACTTGATATTAACTATTATAAGAGTTAAAAAATCCTGTGTATAAAAAAGCGGTTAGAATAAAAATAATAATAATGAAATATAAAACAATACACGAAAATATGAAATTTATTAGGTGACAGTAAAACACACGATTGTAAATTAAAAAATGCATTTTTTATAATCTTAAATATGATCAAAACATTGCAAGAAAAATGCACCGTTAAAATTCATATTCAAAATTTTTTTAATTGCAATGGATATTGTAATTTGTAATTCTTATTTTAATTTCTTAAAATGTTACTTAAAATTTACTAGGTTCTAGTGGAAAATGGAATTCATTATTTTGAAGATGGCCATTTCTGGATGGAAGTTGCAGGTCTTCCAGAATCTGAAGAAGATGATGTAGATCTTCCCGAGACTTTAGTGAAAAAAATATCAACTGTTTCTTTTGACACTAGGCCTATTCGAATGTACTCAACTCATTCTGTTAATGAGTATGATCGTCGTAATGAAGATGTTGATCCAGTTGCTGCCAGTGCAGAATATGAACTTGAGAAACGCGTTGAAAAAATGGAGGTTAGACAAATACTAAGTTGAAATAAAACAGAAAACTTATTTTTAATATTATATAACTACATCACAATTAAAATTTAAAAATTATAGATATTTTCTGTGGATTTAATAAAAGGTCCAGAGGGTCTTGGTCTAAGTATTATTGGAATGGGCGTTGGAGCTGATGCTGGTTTAGAAAAACTTGGGATATTTGTAAAAACTATTACTGAAAAGGGAGCTGCGGCACGAGAAGGACGTATACAAGTCAATGATCAAATCGTAGAAGTAGATGGAAAATCACTAGTTGGAGTGACACAAGCCTATGCGGCAAGTGTGCTCCGCAATACATCTGGTTTAGTTCGTTTCGTAATTGGCAGAGAACGTGATCCAAAAAATTCTGAAGTTGCATTGTTAATACAACAAAGTTTACAAGCTGATAGAGAACACAAACAGCAACACTCTAATAACAGTATAAATAGGTAAGTTGTTAGTATTGTACTTTTAGATTCTTAAATAAATAATATATATCCCCTATGTATAATAATATATTTAGAATACTGTTCATCGAGAAAAGATATAATAATTAAAAATATTCTTAACTTTCTATATCTTCAACTAATCCATTATCATAAAGCTTTAATTTATATATAAATGTATCTCTCTCTCTCTCTCTTTCTCTCTCTCTCTCCATACATATACAAGTTAAATTCTAAAATAATTATATTTTACTTCATCATTTTAAGTTTAAAACAATTTAATTTATCTTATTAGTTCATAGTACTTTTTGAAGCAATTGTAGAAAAGTTGTATATAAAATAAATTCAACGATATAATCGTTGATGATTCATTAATTTAGATACAAATTTTCTGAATACTTAAAAATAAAAAAGTAAATGTTAATATATACATAATATAATATACATTCAAATTATTTTAAATGACATATAATTTTATTTCTTTTTGATAAAGATTTTTTATGACAGGTTTATATGGTTACAGGTTTTAAATACGTTTAATATATAAATATATATATATATAAATCGTGTAGATATTTATAATAAGTAATATTTATCTCCTGCACGACCTATGAAAAATATAGTAAATATATTAAATTTTCTTTTACCTTTGTAAAAGTAATATTTATTTTATAATAATTTTTTTTTAAATATATAAAAATGATTTTAATATATAATTTAAATTAAAGATAATTTTTTGTTGATATAAAATCGTTCTTTTCAGTAAAGCACTAAAAAGAAAAAACTTTTGATTTCAAATATATAATATAATATAAAGTATTTTCTAATAATAAATAAAATTACACTTATTTTTTCAAAAGAGTAATAAAAAAATATATATATTCAAGGTAAAAATAGTTATATTATTTAGTTATAAATTATATTGACTTTGATCTAAATTAGTAAATCAATAAATCATAGCTTTCATATTTAGATGATACTGACATTTTCGTATTATCAGGGAGACGTCTAATTTTAAAGGTTTCTAATTTTACCGTGGCAAGATGCACTCCACATTGTTTCAGCAGCTTCTTTTATTTTTATGTATTTTCTTGGTGAATTTATACCAGTAGGCATTTAATACTTTTTCGAATAACCTTAACGGCGTTCGTAAAATAAATTGTTTTTAAAAAATACCGTTTACTATTATTTTTTCCGGCTTACGCGGAAGATCAATCGAAGTTGTTTTATTTTGCATGCGTCAGCGAATCACCGATATTAATTATTTTTAATAATATTTTCTGCTATTATTATGATTATTTATAAGAAAGAACATATAAAAAGCGTTTTTTAATTTTAATAATTTATTAAATATTATCAAAAAATAATATTTTACTTACACTAAAAGCTTTGAATAGCTCGACATGTAAAGTTGTCTACGTACTCGCTCATATTCTTCAATGTCTGACCAATCTATAAAAATTATCTTTTCTCTTTTCGATTATTTTAAATGATACTTAAAAAAATTATAATTTATAACTTTATGCAGACAATAGCGTCTATTTTTATTGGATTGTATATTACCATTTGGTTTTAAACGATCTAAAATGCCTCAGAATAGCCATTATAAGGTAATTGAACTCAGTTTAGTGCATCTTCAGCTTCTTCTTTTGATATTGCTAAAATAAAAAATAAAAATTTCATTACAGAATTCAATTAATTTTTTTTATGAATGAAATTTTAATAATAATCTAGTGTTATAATTATGAATGTTCTTCATTCGATTATATAGAATTGTGACTATAAAAGAATCGCCTATAAATATAATAATTAAAAATTGTACTATAATTTCCTTATAAATATTCTTAATATATTGTATATGTTTAATGTGAGTGTTTTGAACAATTTTAAATTAAGATGATTTAAAGGTAAATTAAAAAAATTTGATTTTTAAAAACTTTTTTAAGAAACAGCAAATGAAAAATATGTAAGCAGAACTTAAACACTAACCGAAAAAAATGAGATTTTTATTTAACTAACTACATTGTTATATAAATAAGTCTTTTTTAAAATATAATAATTCCATTTTTAATTTTTATACGATAATGTATTGCGTTTAATATACGATATTTTTTTAAATGTCAAACGTATTATTTTATTTATGTTGCTGCGCCAATAAATAACATATTAACTCGCTAGTCAGGGAACGAAGCTAGATAAATTAAGTAAAGAATTATTTATAAGTTATACATGACAAAAAAATATAATTTATTTAAGAACAGAAATAATATGATGCAAAAATGCATAGATAACTAAATGAAAGAAAAGTCGATTATACTAAAAAATTATAGTCACTTGCAGTAAAAAAATGTAAACGGTAAGGTAGAGAACCGATCAATTTCCTCTGGATTGCCCATATAGCCCATACCTTGCAGTATTTATTGAATCTCTGAGAGAAGAGACTTAGAAAAGTAAAATAGGGATTTCTTTTTACATATAAAAACTTTGGCAAAAAACGGGATTTCATTTAGTTGTGAATATGAATTCTGACGTTGTATTTGTAATAACTTTTGCCTCGATGAAGCAAAGTCAATTAGATTTCCCTTTATAATAAATAGTTAGAAGTAAAAAAAAATTAATAAAATAATTATAATAAGATTGTCTTAAAAAAATAATACTATATAAGAAAATGAAAAAAAATAAATGATGCTATTTTCACAGTATCAATTGTGATACCATGATGTCAATTTATTTTAAAAATGTATTGTGATAATTAATACATAGTCAATAATATTTTTTCCAAGTAAAGAAACGTTTCATATATTATAGTTTTATTTATTATCTCGTATATGTCAAAAGTTACGCTTTAGCTTTTCAGAGTTCAAAATGATTTCGGTAATTTTGATATAAGAGACAAAAAATTAAAAAGTGTAAACTAAATGAACTGCTATTATTTTCACATTCACGATTAGTTTCACATATAATGTTCGTGTGAATTTAATTCTTATGAATTAAATATCAATACCTTTTAAAATATAAAGATCATTATGCATTCGATATGATGAAAAAGTATACTTTATTATCAACTTCTAAAACCATAAGAAACCATTACTAGGAATATTTACCTATGACGAATTTTATTATACAAAAAAAATTACTAATTTTTTTAAAGTAAAATAATGAATTGTAATTTTTAGAATTAAATGAGAATAAATAAAATAATTAAAAGAAGAAAGCTTATCGATGCTTTAAGAAGAGTAAAAGCAGCGAAAGAATTAATTTACACTTATATAATCTTGGCAAGAAATAAAATAAGATTTTATGAGATTAAAATAAATTCGATTTTAGGTTTAATTTTAGTTCTAAATAATTATTGATCTACCATAATATTTAATATACGTGAGTTCGTCTAATTAGTTCTAATAATAAAAATCTTGATCAAAAAAGCTTTATTGAAATATTATTATAAAATAGATTTAATACTTTTTTAATTATTAAAATTTTATATTGATGTAAATTTATTTTTTTTTTAAATTTTTTTCTTAGTAATACATTTCTAATTAAGATCAAAATAGCATTTATAATTATTATAATACGTTTAAAAAATATGAAATATATTAGCTAATATAATTTAAAATAAGAACTATATTTCTTCAAATTGTATATTGTAAATATTTTATTTTAAGAATATAGTCACTTATACACATTCATTAGTATTTATTCTTGTAATACAATAATATTATATTTAAAAAAATATTATTTTATTATTCGAAATTTTGCGGAAATTTGAACTTATTGTTACTTTTATATTTTGTTCTATATATTATTGTAGGAAATATAGTTCTATTGAAACTTTACCGGCTGAACTGTGTTATAAAGAAGATTATTTAATGAATATTAGTACGGAGAGAAATAAAGTGCCAGTTATTCCTGGATCACCTGCAGTATCATCTTGTTCAGAGAGTGAACCACCTCATAGTCCAATTGAAAATTATTCATATTTATTAAGCAGAAGTAGATCTCCTATAATAAGTTCTTCTATGTCTGGACATTCTACAATAACCAGTGAAAATGATTTAAATAGTTTAAGAATTCTTTTAAAGGAGGTAATATATATAATGAAACTCATATTATTATTTTTTTTAAAAAGTTCTATTACGAAAAATGAAAGTGCTAAATTATTAAAATTGTATAATATATTTTATTAAATAATGTTTATTGATATCTATAAAATTACTTGTTAAAGTTTACTCATTTGTAATTTGATTTTTGCAGAGTCAACATAAATTAACTGCAGCAGAGGCTGAAATAAAAAGACTACAGACGAAGGTATATTCTCATCATTAAGAATTAATTTTTACTTTTTTTTTAACCCCAGTAAATAAGATAGTTAAATTATACTCTGTGATTCAGTTATTTTATCTATAATATTTATATTACATTATAATAATTTACAATATAAGTACAAATTTCATTCCTTTAATTCTATATTCAGAAATTACAAAAAATTCAGAAAATATAATTTATTAAAATAATTCTTGTTTAGATTTAAAAATTTTTTACATTTCATTAATGATGAAAAAAGCTAAATATAAAATATTTCATTATAAATCACAGAATATATAAAATTTTAATATAGTATAATTGCACATACATACTGTTGAAATTTTTGTAAAATATAGAAAATAAATAGATTTTCTAAGTTTCTTGCGTTATTAAATTTAATGAGTAATATATTTGGAACAATATAATATGTATATTACCTTAGTTAGTTGAATTTGAAACTGATGTATCCAGTGCTAATGAATATGCTGCCAAACTACGAGAAAAAGATATTAGTTTACACGAATCAGAACGAGCTTTAATTTTAACTCGACAAGATCTTATCAATGTTCAAGAAATGATATCAGAATTAAAGAATCAAAATATTATGTTTGAACAAAAATACATTCGTGCTAAGAAAGTAATGCGACATTTGCGAGTAGATATTACATCCCGCGATGAATTTTATCAACAACTTCTACATGAGAAAGATACAGAATATAATGCATTAGTCAAAAACCTTAAAGATAGAGTAAGTATACCAATGTTAATATAAATTTTATTTTATGTTATTACCGTCACAATTGCCAAAAATATTACTTGCAATACCTCTATTATTACGTTATATTTTATATAATATAGCAATAAACGATAAAATTTATTAACAATAGCAATAGTTCAAATTTATAGATATAACTGCTAATTTAAAAAAAAATTTTTATATAAAAAATATGATTTTCTTTATTTTGTAAATTATTTAGAACTATATTTTAATACCTAAATCTGTGTTGTTATCTATTTGATTTCATTGTATTTTAAAAGTTTTATTTATTCCTTATATAATTAATATTATTCTCATAATTGTAGTAATTTATATTTTATAAAATAAAATTTTTGTGTTCTTGTGTACTCAATTGTGATAGTAAAACTTGCCTTTCTAAGATCAGACCAAATTTTATGTATAAGTGATGTAGCCTTATTTGGAAATTATTTTTTTATTGTTTTATAGAAAATGTATTTTAGTGAACAATGACTATACTCATCCAAGTGACACTTTTGTTGTAATTATTTGTGTAAAATGTTGTTTAGCGATTTTTAAAATACACTTATAACTTATGCTTATTCATACACTTTTTTCAATCATTTTCTGGGTAATCACGATGAACAATCTGGAAACTTGTTATAAAAAAGAAATATATTACAACGTCTAATTTCACTGAATTAATAAATGAACGTTTTTATAAATGGAGAAATAATACCATAGGCATAATTTCATTTCCCTTTTATTTCTTCGCACCATTTTCTATTTAAAATGAAAGAACGAAGAACGGCTAAATGTTATTCATTTTCCAATGTTTTAAAAAAACATTAAACCCAAATAGTTGATAAACAAAAACTAACCAATGAATTACTCTAAAAGTTTTGTATGGCGTAACTTCCATGATAATGACAATTTCTCTCATTTTTGCAGCTTTATATACAGAATCACTAATGTATAATTTGTATAAGGAAAAATATATAAAAATATATAGTAATCTATTTGAGTAAACACTTGAGTTAATGAGTCAAAACGTCAATGACTCCTTAAGTTTTAAGGGTTTGTTAAATTATTTCATTAAAATTATTTAAATTTGATTTTATGATTAAATATGAATATTTCATTTATTTACTATTTTAATGCAATTGTGTACATGCGTAGGTCTCTGGAACATATGAGATAGATGTCTTATATTTAACCTTGAGTGTAAAATCAGTAGATTTGTGTATGTAGAATTCACTGATAAGTAATGTGATATTATTTTCAAAAACAATAAGATTTTGTAATATATTCATGATTATAGTCAGTGGTTGTAAGTCTACTGATTAGGTGAATATTTAAGTCAGTGGGTCGTAAATGCAATGGTTCCTTTATTCTAACTATTCTTACAAGGTTAGTGATGTGCAAGTCCACTACCTTCAAAAAGATTATATTTATAAGCTTTAATCGATGAATAAACAATTCACTGACTGTAGATGTAACAATAGAGTTAATATAATAATTTTAATAAGGATGGAATGTAAAAGATTCTTATCAGTGCGTGTATATCAAGGATTCTATGAGAATAAATTTAAATAATGTTTGCTTTGTAGCTTTCTGGTACAATAAGCTACAGGTTTACTTGTCCTTCCGTGTAATTCTGTTCTTTTTTCTTCTCGATTCCTTATATACACCCGGAAGTCCTCATGGTCGTTAAAGGCCCGCTGAAAACTGCCTTTGCAGTAGGAAATGTCAAGTCAATGGGTGCGGTAATCTAGGAATGTGCACGAACTTTTCTCGAACTCAAATTCACTAATCTGAGTGCGTTAACCGGACAATGACAGGGGTCTTGATGAAATTTTATGCTATTTAATATACTTAAACAAAATTATATTATAAAATATTTAACAATAAATCACAATATAGAAAAATAATAGAAAAATATCTGCTCAAAGTTGATTTATAATATAAGTAGCAAACAATCAAACGTGTAAATCAGCTTAAAAATATTATAATTAAAAACGGTCTCTGAAAATGTATGAATGAATGAAGATTTTTTTTATAATTATATATAAAACTATACATAAAATAGTAATGATTATACCAACAACATAAAACATACCATTGGTATAATAAAAATATAGTACTGTAACAGTTTAGAGTTATTAAATATTAATTCAAAATCATGTTATAATTTATAAAAAAATTGATAAAATAAGAAAAAAAATGGTCAAACACTTTGTTTAAAATGTCTTGCTTGATATATAAACAGTTTAAAAAAAATTTTTTAATGGAAGTATTAGCACTAAAAGACATGTTTATAGACTTTAAATATAAATAATTTGTATAAGTATTAATATAGTATCTAAACAAAACTAATCAAATAACAGTAAAAATTTTCGTTTTACAAAAATTAAAAAATCGATTAAAATTTTTTAATGAATGAATTAGAATTAATTAAAAAATTCATGGTACTTAAAAAAAACTATTAATATTTTAACGAATTAGGGCTGATATAAATGATAGAATAGAAACAAATAACTCATTTTAAGTTTATACTAAAGAAAAATATTTTGAATTGCTATGTTATTTTAATATTTTATATTTTATTTATTAATATAACATTTCAAAAATTTTCTAAATATCGAATTTATTAAATTTTTTATTTATCCGAGATTTGTAATTGGGATCTCTTTTAATTACTATAATTCATGATGTTAATACATGTTTGTCCGTAGCTGTTAATCTAAAAAATATTTTTAATGAAAAATTAATTTATACTTCAGTAACCATTTATAAATTAATATTTAAAATCACGGTCATATTTATAATACAGGTTATTTCACTAGAGGTTGAGTTAATGGAAACCCAGAAGCGTTTTGGTATACCTGTACGATTACCGTATGATACTATATCCACTAAATTAGTAACACCACAGATATCATGTCGACAATTTCTACCACCATGTTTAACAAAAAATCAATTCTCGGATACTGATAGTTCAGATCTTAGCAGCCCAGACGATTGTGATAAAATGGCAACCGTAGAAAGAAAAATACCTTTGTCAACAACAGTTAAGGAAGAATTAGATGAAGCTATACCTGCACATTGTCTATTAGATAATTCAGCTGGTAAAAGTAAAGCTGAACTGGCAAGTAGAGGTGGATTAGCTAATCGTCAACTACCAAAACGATCTGGTGGTCTTAGTAATAGTAGCTCGGTTAGTTACCATTTAATAATGAATTACTCGATTATTTAATTTATAATAACAACGTATTTTTAGGATTATGGGTTAGACGAATTAGAAGGTAATACAGATGAAGATTCATATGTGAAAAGTGGAGCTTGTTACGATAATATCACAAGATTGCCAATTGATTCAGAACTTAAATATTCACATTCAAGTTTCTTTTCAAATAATTCATTGATTATATCTCAAAAAGAGAAACTTGTGGAAGCTACTCATTCACCGATAATGAAACATCACAGTACAATTAGCTCTCAAGTTAGAGCTTTGACTGAGCAAACTTGGCAAACTTCATATAAACGTAAGTAACCAAATTAACTAAAAGTACTTTTTGTTTAAAAACTGGTATTACAGGACCTCCTATAACATTAGCAGAACAATTAAAAACAGTTTTGGCAGAAAAAGAACAAAAGTTTAGCAATATTGATCTGTCTTCTAGAGAAAGTTCGGGAGATTTTAGTGATGTGAGTAATTTACAATCTAATGATCCCACTTTAATAACTCATCATTTAGTGGAAGAAATAAAACAAGCAGTAAATGAGGCTAATCACCAAGGTATATATACTCTTAATTTAATAATATCTTTAAACTTAAAATACTATTTTATTTGTAGATAAAAAAAAAAGAACTGCATCAAATTTATTTGATATAAATAAATTTGATGTAGGTAATGTATTATGGCATCCAACTAGTGGATCACCATCAAGTCTCTCTTCATGTGATTCTGTTAGTTCACCTACAGTAAATCTTGATTTATCTAAATCTAGTAACACAGGTATTTTTAAATAACTTTTTTTATTTAACATTAATATGTTTTACAAACTTTATATCTCTATTTCTCTATTTTAGAGAAATTGTTAATAAATTCTGGTGATATTTGGTTAACCTCTAATTCTGTTGATTTGGATTTAGAAGATAAAAATTCTCAATTTATGAAAAAAGTACCGATAATTGATTGGTCGAAAGAACATGTAAGTTAAATATAAATTATGTATATTTTACTGAATATTTTTGTTTTATTAAATGTAATATTTTTAATTATTAGGTGAAACAATGGTTAATCGGGATAGGCTTCAAGGAATACGTATCACGATTTTTCGAAGCTGAAATCAATGGAATTAATCTAATACATCTAGAATCACGTGGTCTAAAAGATTTTGGCATTACTGGTAATGAAAAAGTTTATCTCAAACGAAAACTTAAAGAGTTGCGAAGTCAATTAGACCGTGAACGTAAAGAACGCAAAGAAATTGAACGTATTAGAAGAAAATCTGAGAAAGCAATAAAAAAAAAAATTACTTAATATAAAAATTAATTGTTTTCTAAATAGCTATAAAAGAAGAATTACAAAAGCATAATTGTATACTATTTATTAATTAGGAATAGGAAATTAAAAAATAAGATAGACTTTTATTATCATAATATAATTCATATTACATTATATTTTATTTTGTGAGTTGTAATTATTTATTGTGGTTACTTTAATTCTACTGTGAAATGTAATTATAATTTTAA
Source organism: Platyscapa corneri (assembly GCA_018907185.1). Lineage (NCBI taxonomy): Eukaryota > Metazoa > Arthropoda > Insecta > Hymenoptera > Agaonidae > Platyscapa > Platyscapa corneri. The sequence continues at coordinate 301,707 of JACCHW010000030.1, forward strand.
ATGTTTATATTAAACGTAAGCATATGCATGCGTAGTGTGTGTGCGTGTGTGTGTGTGTATGAACTGCGAGCGCATCTGTGTTTGATCTAATAGTTATCAATTTTTTTATTGTATTTTTGGATATCAAATAAGTAGATCTGTGTAAACATATTTTACCTTTTTTATTTGTATAGTTGAATAATATTGTAATAATTTTTCAATTTAGAATACCTCATGACGACCAATACACATATATTAACAATGTACATTAAAACTATAATTAAGACATATAAATAACAATGAAGTTTTATATTTTATTTAACAAGCTTAAGAAATATCTGGGTTGTGATAAAAATTAATTTTTTTATAGCTAAAAAAATCTAAAAAAGTATGTATGGTTCAACACATATGAAAATAAATAATTAAAAATAAACAAAAAAATAATCTTCTAAATCAAATAGTAAGTATTTAACGGGTAGAAAAATTAATTCATGATAAATGAGAAAATGCTAATAAAAGGAATAAATTTATTCTTGTCTATTTCAATTAATTTTTTTTTAAATCTTTATTTATTTAATTATAATATGAATGTGGGAACTATTAAGGGAAAATTGTCGAAGAAAACAAATGAAAGGACTCTCAAACACATGCATACCACGCACTCTCATTAATATGCATCTATACATACGGTTAACACGCTCAGGCATATTATCTCATGCACTACTCCCACGCCCACGTGAATGATACATTTTTTAAAAATTGTTTATTATTTTAATTGATAACTTATTGAAAAGAACAATCCTATCGATAAAATATTTTATATGTATCTTCAGCATACCTAATAAAATCTGCAATTTCATTAATACCTACTTTATTATAATAAGGTCAAAAGCAAATAATTACAAAATGAGTTTTTAATTATTTTATTCATTAGTTCAAAATTATCTTGTGCAGACGTTTACTAATAAGATACCTTTTTTATTTTATTTTACATTACAAACTCAAAATAATCAGTTGTAATCATATGTAATATATATATAACTATTTTTTTTAATTATATTACATTGAACATTTTGTTTGTTATTTATTTATATTATACATTTCAAAACAATCTTCATAATACTTTTTTCAATTTAAATAATTACTATATAAAATTACTATGTTTTAATTTTCTTTTTTAAACTATATGTTATTTGGTACATAATATATATATATATATATTTGGTTTAGTCAAATTAATAATTAAGTATTATCAAAGACTGATATAATTGCTAAATTTATCAATTCTTACATACTCTATGTCTATTTAAAAATTTTAAAAAAGTTTAAAATAAAATTTATTAAACTTAGTCAATTATCAAAAGAAAAGAATTTGTTTTGATTCTAATTTATTTATTTAATTTTTAATTTTTATTCAGTTTCTAATAAAATTACGTTTTTATATTATAAACTAGTCAGAATTTGCATAGCTAAACATGATTTACATTTTAAATACACTATCAACAAAACAAAATTGTTTATATTATTATCTACACTCCACATTTATTGAAAATTAATTTATCAGTCTTATATTAATTAAAAGAAGAAGACCACATTTTCACACAGAAAAAGTTATCTCATAATTAATTTATTTAAAATTTTTACTTTATACGGAGATGTTACTGTTGTGTTAATTTTTTTTATTTTAACAAATGATTTTTCCTCTTTACATGAACTTAATACCTATTCGAAAGCTTTTTATTTCAGCTTTTATTGCAATTACTATTCATAATATATTTATTTAAATAATAATTAATTCATGCAACTCTTTCACTAAAAATTTTAATTGTTATAATAATTATAACATAATTTTTTTCTTTATTCCAATATTTTAAAAAATGGAATTTTTGATATAATTATATATATATTGTTACTAATATAATAATATTATTATTAAGTTGATTGAATAAATTACATGTATTAAATTTTTAGTGACATTAAATTGTAAAGGTGATATAAAAAAATGTACAAAAAAAAATTATTTGATACATGAATAAATAGTTGAAATTACATATTAAGATAATATAATTGGGTAATAAAAATTATATGACACAAAAAAATTAATTTAAATACAACATAAAACAATCAAAAAAGAATATATATATTCTAAAAATATAAATAATAGTTGATTATATTAACCAATAAAATACATTTTTAAAAAGATAGAAAGAGTCTGGCAGAGAAGAAGAAAGAAAGGATACAGAAGATAAGAAAATGCAGATAAATTGAGATAAAAAAATTTAAAAAAAGAAATCAAATAAGCGATAAATGACAAATTAGGAAAGGCAATTTGAAGGCTAGTCAATAAGGATAGAAACAATAGAGAAGGAGCGAGATCAAGAAAAAAATGAAGACATTTCGAGGAGATATGTGGGCGGGGGGTGAAAGGATCAGTAGACGCAGGAGGAAGTGAGAGAAGAAGAGTTATAAGTCATAATAGAAATAACAGAAATGGAGATATTGAGGAAAGATAGCAATAAAATCGATGATCAAGATAGTGACTGAAATTATAAAGGAAGTAAAAATATCGTAGAAGAATGGAAAAGCATAATAGTAATTCTGATATACAAAAAAAAAATTTTACTATTCTTACATTTTCTCAATATATTAGTTTCAACATATTTAAACTTATCTTAAAAACTACGCATGAATAGTTTATGTAATATTTTACTTATATTTTCATCACTTATTACTTGTTTTACATTTGGAAACGATCTTACTCGTTAAATACAGATATGGCTCCTATACTAGTCAACTTCACACTTGATTTGCTGTACCTTTTTTTCACTTCTTTCATAAACATTTATTATGCTAATAAATTATACTTGTACCTTTTTTATTTTAATCATTTATTTTCTTGGTTTTTCCTTTTATTCTTCCAGTCGATTTCTTATAGAAGACTTCTATTTTTTTCTGTTCTCCTTCAAAATATTTTACTAATAATCATTCATAATTCAAATTCTCTGTAATCCTCTATTATGTGTCTCATATTTCTTTCCTTCATTTACACATTCTACCTATTTTGTCCTCTTTGTATTTCAATGTATGTTTAATTATTCCATGTCTTCTTTTTTCCCGAACAAACATTTCCCATCCTTCATACATTATACTATCAGTTTTCAATATTTCTTAGTGTGGGTCTGCTAGGTAAGCGGGACCAAATTCATGACATGAGAAGATATCTTTGTTAATTCTTGGTATTTTTGTTTCCTTCTTTCTACCAATGTTATAAACGCTTCCTCTATCTTTATCATTGTCTTCCACTTTCCTATTGTTGGTCGCAAGAGCGGCTGGGAATATGGTTAGTTAATTTCATTTAATAATGATCATTTTTTTGTTATTTTTTATAGTTCAAAATTTATTTACAGCACTTGTTGTTAAAATGAATTGCTAATTTCGGCATTACCGCATGGAGGACAATCAACTAATTTGCACTAATCGGAAAATGAATTAGAATTGTGTATAATTATCGTTTACGCTCTGCATTTATTTTTACGCTTTACCGTTACAAATTGACTATTTCGATTTTCCCTGGCCACGCAATTAGCCTAACAATAGTAAACGAGACCGATTGCTTCGGCTCGAAAGATCGCCCGGTGTCTTGATTTCCCGGGGAAAACCTTTAGAAATCTTTAAAGTGTATTTATATATCTATATATCTATATATATAGATGTATTTATATATCTATAAAGTGCCGTTCGACCTTGTCATTTAGGCCTGGCCTGATGACAACTGCGTCGGGGAATTCCGTCGGCAACACCTATCTTTTCAGACATGTTTTTTTATTTACTGTTCTAGTGTGCAATTTTCTTTCATTCCTCTCTTGTCGATTTCTGGATGTCTACAGTGTAAGTATTTTATTTTAATTTTCTTCTATTTTTACTTATTTTGTCTTTTAATGTGTTTTATCGTACCTTTTTCAAACTGTTTTATTATACGCTTGCGCAGACCTATTTTATCTATTTTTTTGCCACGTGGCTACATAATCACACTTTTGTCTCTTACTTTTTATACTGTTTTTACATTTGCAACACTTCACTTTTGTTCGCCTTCATCCTACCGATTAATTTAACACTTTCTGTCTTTTTAATGATTTGTTTCTGTATCTATATTATTTAAAAATTTTTTCCTGGACTACCTATACCATATATCTCCCGTGAGCCCATTTACAAAAAACAAAAAAGGAATAAAAAAGATACGAAAAAACTATGAGGGAATAACGATTTAGAACACAGGCTACAAAGTATGTACAGAAATCGTAAAAAATAGAATAAAAAATGGAAGAAAAAAGAGAATCTGATGAGATCTAATTCGGATTAGAAGAAAATAAGGCATCAAAAGTAAATGAAATGTAAACATTAAAAACCACAATAAATGAATAGTTAAAAATAGAGAAGGGCCAAATATTCGTTTGCCTTGCAAAAAAGCATTTTATAAACTAGGTAGAGAGAAGATTTAGAATAATATAGAAAAACTAGAAATGAATTTAATTGATTTACTACACAAAAAAATGTATAGTGAGTCAAAAGCTAAAACTAAAGATAGCGAAAGAAATAATCATTAAATTAAAAACCGAGAGAAGGGATCGGAAAACTTGCCCAATGATCTCTACAGTTTTTAATATAACAATAGAAGATTTGGAGGTGCAGCTAAAGAAATCTAGAAGCTTAGACATAAAAATAGGGAGAAAAAGTTAGATTACTACTAAAATGTGAGGTTATATTAAAAGAATTATTAAGAAATTTTAAAAACTATTTTGAAAGAAAAGGCCTAGAACTGAATGAAGAAATAACAAATATTAGATTTAAATTTCTAACGTAAACGTTAAAAAATAAAAATAGTCAAGTCATTGACAAATGAATATATAATTATAATATATAAATATATATATAATTACATATTTGCGATGCGTATTCAGTAAAGTTAGTGGATTTTTCCATCACGAACAAGAATAGAAAAAAAATAACATTTGAATGAAATAAAAGTATTAAAAAAGAAAGAAAAAACTGCAATGCAAAATGGATAAACTTTTGTCATAAAATTGGATTATTAAGTGTATTTTGAATGAAAAAATTTAGGAGAAAATAACGTACAAATAAATAGAAATATAGAAGTAAGTCAACAATGGAAAAGTTAGATTGATAAAATTAAAATCTCGAAATATGCAGAAGTTAAATATATCATAAAAGTGAATGTACAAAAAAATGTGTATATGAAAAAAAGGAAAGAAAATAAAGAGAAGAAGGAATTAAATTATTCACAAAATGTTAGACCAACGTACATCAGATTGTATACATACAAAATATTTCTCTTCTAATTTATTAATGATTTAAAGCCTATTTTTAAAGATTTAACGAATAAAATGTTTCGATGCAATTGAAATGGATGTTAGTATTTATTTTCGATGCAGAAAAGAATCCTTGATATAGCTTCTAATATTGTAATTCTTACTATTCAATTATCAATAATGAATTAAAATTGATCTAATGTGTTTATAGGTTTCGCAAAAAATTTGTGGTAATCCATTCATTCGGTATAACAATTTCCAGAGATTGACGATACTCCCTTTAATTTATTTAATACCTTTAAAATTTTTTTTCTTTCAATAATTATAAATAATATATTTAAAATAATAATATTGGTACAATTATATTTTAAATTCTTCGGAAAAAAAAAGGTATTTCTTTATCATTCCCAATATTATTATCAAGTGATATTATTTCCTGGAAAAAAACTAAAAGAAAGAATGAAAAATGGAGCAACCGCCAAAGAAGTCAGATAAAATAATAACAAGTGGGTTAAAAATGAAAATAAATATGATCACACCCAATATGGAAAAGAAAGAATAACTATTGATGTGATTTATGTTTTAAAACTACCATTCATAAACAGCTAAAGAAAAAAACGAGAGGTTTTCATTTGCTATATTGAACAGTATGGTAACAGTCAAGATAAAGAAAGTACAAAAAAATTATATGAAGAAACATTCTCCATGATAAAAATAAATAATGATATAATTGAGAGGTACAAAACAAACAGTGGAGTGAGGCGAAACTGCCGCTTCAGCTCATGATGAGCTTAAAACTTTACCTACCACAGGGGTAATGATCGGGAAGGTAAAAATTAAATCGTTAACATGCAGATTATATTTTAATAATGGCCAAAGGTAAAATAGAAATGAGAGAGTTATTGAAAATGTTAAATAAATATCTGCAAGGAAAAGGACTAGATCTAAACACTGAAAAACACAAATATTACATTGCAAAAAAAGTAGAAAGAAAAACATATTCAAATGGAACGTAGTAACATTAAAACTGTGAATTAATTTTCTTATTTAGCCTAGATCTTCACGCAGAGCAAAAGAGATGAAGAACAAAAAAAAATGATCGCAGCAAAGGCAAACACAAATTTAGGCCAAATCTTAAGTATAGCAGAGAGCTTTTTCAAGGAAGATTTTAAAATTAACATGAAGCTGTTTTAGGAGAGAGCATAATAATATATGGAGTAGAAATATGCGGATAAAGAGGCTGAAAAGCGATAGAAAAGATACAGAAAAAATATATAAAGTGGTGTTTAGGTTTGAATAGGAATATTCCAGCAGGATAGTAATGTTGGAAAAAAAAGATACAAGGCGGAAATCAACGTAGTAAAGAGTGCAATATCATTCGAAAATAAAATATTAAACAATAAAAATATGGAGATCACCAAAGAGTGTGTAAAAAGAAAAATAGAACAAGGAAAACTGATAGAAAACAATGGAAGTAAGGAAAGAAAGGAAAAAAGTTATTCATCAGAAAGAATGCTTTTCTGGTAAGTAATAGGATGGTCACGGAACATTTGGTGGTCTAAGATAGAGTATTGGACAATCTATGGGAAGCAGTAAAAATCATAAAAGAAGGACAGCAAATTTTATTAATCACACAGAAAAATCAAATAGGCAGAGGAACTGAAGCAGAAAATAATAGATAATTTTTTTTAAATGATACAGAATGTATTTATGATAATAAAGAAGGAGAGAAAAGAAGGAATGAAAATCTTAACAAGATTTAGAATAGGTAACGAAAGTAAAACAAATCAGCATTAGCTAACAGGTGAAGAAGAAAAATGTAGAATTTGCAAAGGAGAAAGATAAACGTTAAAGCATATATTCCAAGATTGCAAACAACTAAACAAGCTATATGGTAGCAAATAAAAAAAAAAACTAAAATATACAAGATACAACGGAAGAGAGAAAAAAAGAAAAGGGAAATTGAAGAACGAAGAGATTAAAAGTAGAGAAAATTATGAAATATTACGTACAATAGCCATACATAACACATTTAAAAAATAATTGTAGGACAAGATTCAAAATAAGTAGATTTAAGCATATAATTGAAGTAATATTAGATGTAAATAATTAGTGTAATTAAAAAAAAATTGTTTTATAAAATAAAAAACGAAACAGTTACTATAATAGATAAAGTAATTATAGAAAAATGTTAAGTGGGAAATAAGTAAAATATAAAAAGAAAAATTATAGCATAACATAAAATAACATCGTAAAAATTACTGTAAAAGAACTTTTGGAAGAGAAAAGAAAGAAATAAAAAGAAAAGTTGAAATAAGTATGGATGTAGAAAAAAACATTGTACAAATTATAATAGAAGTAAATATATTAGAACTAAAAAGGAATAAAAAAAAAATAATAGTTATTGCATGAGATATGTTAAAACAATATATATAAGGATATATTTGGGTAACATCATATACAATTAGTAATTAAAAATTAAAAATAGGTTAGAGTATAGAAACTATTCATATATTGCTTAAGTAATAATAAAAAGAAATATATTTTTAAAAAAATGAAACAAAAAAAAAGATAATTTCATAAAATGATACATTCATGAATATATACTGATAAAATAAAATAATAATATTAAAAAAAGTTAAAAGCTGTATATCAACAATAATTAAAATAGTAGTAAAATAAATAGTCAAAAAACAAAAAACATAAATACAGAATAACTGTAAACAAGATTAAATGAAGGTTAAAATAACAAATTCACAACATGTAAAACATAAAAATATTCAAATATATATAAATAAAATGTATTTAGTATAAGATTCAATTTAGTATGCAATATGTAAAAGAAATATTAAGGTATATTTCATTTAAATAAAAGTATAAATGCGTAAATGATAAAATTTCGAATAGAAAAGATATAGATTATTATAAAAAAGTTATATGAATATGTACATATATAAGAATTTATAAAATGAATATGAAAGTGACAAAATTTTAAAGATATATAAACAAATGTACAAACTAATTATGTCAAATGTAATAATTGTTCAAAATGTAAAATATTGTTCATTGAATACTACTATTACTATTATTATAAAATAATATTTAAAAAAAAATGCATTTATAACATTTATTATATATGCTATATGATACGTATATTTATATTTTAATAAACACTTTTTTACTCAAAAAAATTATTGTACTGATTTTCAAGTGACCAGATTTTTGGTGAAATAAACAATTTAAAAATAAAATTTTTTTTAAAAAAATTAGTAGTGCTTTTGTGAGTATTGAAATTTACATACTATATTATATCGAACATTATCATAAAAACATTTCATTTAAAATTACATATATTTGTATAGACATATTATTAAATAATATCATATATTTACGAATAATTTATATATTGCAATTTATTTTATAATTGTATTTTCTAACTTATATTTTATGTACTACTTTTTTCTCTGCTGCAATGCACCTTATATAATATATTTATATCTTATTAATCACATTTGATGCTGTAAACCCATTTATATGAATATGATAATAATGATGGATATTCCTACATGAGAACTTGAGAAGGGTTGGTTGAAGATGAAAACTGTTTTTAAGATTTAGCAGTAAAAAAATGGTTAGAGTAAGAAAAATATAATTTGAAGAGAAAGAAAGAAAGTACCAAAGACGTAAATAAAAAAAAGACTGTTAACGTACAATCATCTTGCGTATCGGATGACAGCCTAGAGATCTATATTAAAATAAAAATAGAAATATAAAACACTTATATATCACAAAGCGTTTTTCGGAAATAAATAGTACCAAAAGGGTTTTCGAAAAAATGCAGTAACGCCCGAAACGTTTCAGGGAAGAAAGAAAACTGAGTGAGAAAATTGTCATGCTAGGGGCGAGGAAATGTAAGCATTGAACCTAGGTTTATCTCTCTCTTTACTCTAAAAACTGTATTACGGATCCGGCAATTGACAGGGCTGCCTTCCACATTTCTACTCTAGCCTTCTCTCTATCTCTCTCTCTTTCTCGCTTTTTGCCCCGCTCCTTTTGGCTGCAGGAATCTTCACGTCGTTGGACTTAAATAGGACGATGCTCCAGGAATCTGTGACTTACAGTAGTTTAGAAATATTAAGGCGCTTTTCCTCTGTCATGGTACGCAGAAGGTTTTTTATGCCTAGGTTCTATATTATGTAAACACCGGAATAAAATATAAAGTAACGCGATTGCCCGCGAGAACTAAAACACGCATTTGTAATCCAAATTTAGAATGAACACAATAGTTTATATTTAATGAAAACTACGAAAGATAAAATAAATAGAAATAGAAAGACTATAGTTTTTGCAATCAAGAAAATGAAGAAACAGAAACAAAAAGCGATAGTTTTATATATTTAAATATAAATACATAAATATAATATACGAAAAGTAATAAAAGTAAATTATAATGATTTTCTTTTAATCGGAATTATCAAGAAGAAAAAGTGAGGTAATTGAAAAAGCGTATGTATAAAAGACCGAACGTGAACGTAAACTTTGATATTTTTAGATATTCAGTCTACTGGCATTTCGACATATTCGTTTGAACTTTGATACTTAACTTAAAGGTATCACAAAGTGCTACATAATAAAAATTAATTTAAAATATTACACAAGACCAACTTCATTTTCATCCATTCACCACTCATGATATTCTATTATTAACAGACAGAAAAAAATGAAGTTAAATTAGTTAGAAAATACTATAAAAAATAAAAAGTATGAAAGTAAAGTAAAATGGTAGCATAGAATAAATAAAAAGAGATAAAGAGAGATAGAGAAATTTTCGGTGCAAACTGAAAAATAGGTAGAATAGAAAACTGGAAGCGCATAAATGGAAACAAGGCACAATAAAGTAAAGTGTGAAATGCACGTAAATTCACAAATTAAATCTATCTTTTTTGTATAAACTTTTCAGCATCCACAAAATTTTTTTCTTTTGCCTAGTATTTAAATATTATGTATCTTTTTTATTTGTGCCTTCATAATATATAATTACAGAATAACTTATGGGAAAAATTTGTAGATCTTATAACCTATTTAAAATATACAGTGTTTAAATATACCATAGAACAATGAAAATACCAACACAATCTTCCTACATTTTGTATAATCTTCAATTAATGCCTTGAGTACAAAGTAGGATAATTAATATTTGTATGGATTAATGATCTAATAAAATAAATTAACCAAAAACAACATATTTGAATTTGAGAAGTATGTTTTTTGTAGTCAGTAACATGTTATTGTTGATCTTCATTTTATTATACTAAGATAGAAATGACTTAAGTCACGACAATTTAAGCCTAAAATAGTTGACAAGAATTCATACAGGTCAAAATTTTTTACATTCTAAAGATTTCTGTGATATCATTTGAAGTTTGGAAATGATTCTTTTATAATTTATATTATTATTTAATAATAATAACAATAACAATAATAATAAATGAATAGATAACAGTTTGCTAATATTAATTAATTTAATTCAGTCCTTCAGTTTGATGGTGTGTATGATCCAAGGTTTATTAAAATAGTTATACCAAGTGAATACGAAAACGAAATTTAAAAAAAAATAAAATAAATTGAATATTAACTGAACTGACGAAGTTTAAACTTTGTAACCATATCTGTTATTGTTATTTAAAATAATAGCAAAAATACATTTTTTCTTAAATTTCTGATCATAGAAACTCGTAAATTCAGACGAAATCATTTATATAGTATATACATATAAAATCTAAAACAGTTTTTCGAAAAATTAAATTTTATTCTTAAATCATACATTAAATTAATTTCCTAAAACTAATGATTTTTTCTCCAATTTCTACTGCAATCAAATATAATTAGTAACATTAGAACAATTAGATATATAACAAAATTATATTTTAATAAGGGAAAATTGCTCTTTTGTAATAACTTCTCTCATTTTATATTAACTTTGCTATTTTATGAATAGAAAGAAAATCATTAGAAGAAAGAATATATAATACCGTAAATTAGTAATATCATAAGCAACTGAAAAATATCATCGGCTAACTTTTATGTAATCTTAAAGCATGCGCAGAAAAACTAGTAATTATTATATTTATTTTAATTTTAATTATTATTCAATTAAAATAGCAATATAACTATTTCATTGTAATCTTTACAAAAAAAGTTCTGATTCTATTATTAGAAAATGCGAAACTTCAATAGATTTGTTTATTAAATAGGGTTTAAAAATTGCTTGAGTAACCTAATTTATTTTATAATTAACTTAAACCGTTAAAATACGCAACAAAATTTCTTGGTGCATTTGAAAAAAAACTCAAAATAATTTTTTCATAGATTTTGTTTTTTAATTAGTGAAAATAGGGGGCTAATGTCACAAAGCCAGATTAAGCTGTGTTGGTTTTATTGCTTATGACACTGTTGGATTGATTGAAGCATATTGTACGATTTGTATCAAAAACAGATTTAATTTAGTTTTTTTTACTAACTATTTGTATAATAATTTTACATCTATACAATGACAAAATATCACTTTTTTTAAATGAGCAATTTTTTAATATTTTCATTAATGAATATTTTAATGTGTTTGATTTTATTAAGTATATCAAATTTAAGTCGAAATTTAAATATAAAACCATAGTTTGAGAATTTTGTTTATGGGATATTTTAAAATTAATATAATATGGAAGTCCATACTTATGATGGAATAAAAAGAGTTTTATTGAAACTTGAAAATTCGATCAATAGTGGAAATTATTATGAAGCTCATCAAATGTACAGAACTCTTCATTTTCGGTGAGATATTTTTAAAAATTTCTTTAGATATTTTTCTTTAAAAAAAATAATTTTGATTTTATTACAGCAATATTTTATTTTATATTATATTAGAATACTTACTATTTAATATTGTAAGTTACTATTAAGGTATGCTTATAAGGTACTGTTTTATACAATTTCATTTTTTTTTTCAAAACATTTTTTAATCAAAAAGCTTATGAATTTCATTTAATCATAATAAAAAATAATAAAAAGCATTGTCACAAACTATATTATAATACTGTTTTATTGAGCAAATAATATAGTTAATGTATTTAAACAAAATTATCGCAAAGTGTTTCGTTTAAATACATTAACTATATTATTTACAGAACAAACCAAATTTTTTGTTGTTAAAAAACACAGCTAAGTATATAGTAAATTATGAACTTAAGAACTTAAAAACTTAATAATTTATTAATTACATATATAATTCTATTTTGATTCTATTTAATTAATTATTTATAATTAAATACATAATCACAAAAAAATTCTCAAGATTTAAGTAAGGTCTACAGAAGATGTTATTAATAGGTAATCAATTGCTAAAAATTATAAATATTGTAATTTAAAAAAATTTCACATGATAAAATACTCTACATAACCTAATAAAATAAAACAAAATTTTTATAAAGTATTAAAAATTTTTAATCAACAATAAAATATATGTCATAAATTTATACAAATTTAAATTATACATATATCTTTGAATAATGCTTTTTTTCTACAATTAATTTATGAATATTAGCAAATTTTTATGTTTTATAAAAAATGACATTTTTAAATATTTGTTTAATATTTAATTTCATAATTTAAAAGTGTTTTAAAAAATTAATTATTTTGTATTTAATATCAAAATTAATAAATTAAGTATTTAATTTTATTATTATCATACTGTACACAATAGAACATTGTATAAAATAGAGATCACCTTTATATATATTTAAAGGATATATTGTAGATATAATACAAAATTAACATACCATAATCTTGTTAAATAAACTATAATGTAAATACTTATGCGATTAAATGTTTTTCACATCAATGATATTTTTATACTTTAAAGAGAAGTTTCATTTAATTTTCTGGTCAACAACTGGTTTAAAAAAAAAGTTAAGATAAATATTAAAGTTGTAAATTTTGGAAAATATTATTAATTATTAAAATTTTATTTATTATTTAATTTATATAATGACAACAATTGGACATAATGAAAAATTTATAAAAGTAAATAAAAGTCAAATTTCATTCAAAAAGTTTGAACGTATGCACAGATACAATAATTTCTGAAAAATAGTATATTATTTCAAAGACAATTAGTTTACTGATTTATGAGTTTTATGTCCACTAATACAAAAAATATTGTTAACAATATAATTTTAAAATATTATTGTCAGTGAAACCCAGTAATAATATTTATTTCAAATATAGATGAAATTAATTATTGATTTATACTGTATTGAAATTAAATATTAACTGGAAGAACAAAAATTTTGAATTACAGATTTAAATTAAAGATTTTTTGTGATCAATACGTTAATCTTTTTATAATTTTATAGTTTCTAACTAGGTATCATTTTTCAATTAGCTAAGTGCCAAAATTATGAAATGGAAGTAAAATCATAATACTTTATTAAATGTAATGAAAAAAATTAAAATAATTTAAATAAATGGTAACGTTCATTGGATTTTCAGGCTTAAATGCTAATTGCTTCAAAAAGAAATCTTTTGCAATCACAAAAAAAAAATTATTTTTTTATCTAAAATTTTCTTACGTACAATCTATGAGTTCAGGTAGAAAAGAAAAAAAAAATTTTAGAAATTGGTTAAATGGTTTTCAAAATTTTTGTCTATTTAAGAAATTTTAATGGAAATTTAAATATTATTTCAGTATAAATTAAAATATAAAAGAATATATTTAGATTATGCTAAATAAGAAGTTTTTAATGTTGTCAGCATTTTCTTATTGAAAACTTTTTGACTATATTAAAAAATAATCTAGGTTCCATAGACTTTAATTGTATGTAGTATATTCGTTTCCTTCTTCCATGATCATTTCAGTTTTTTATAATAAATCAATAATAAATTTTTTTAAAAGTTGAATTTGTAAACTAAAAATAATTATTTTGGTAGTAAACATCTTAATTGTTTGTAAAAAAAAATATGTGAATATATATATATAAGAGCATGCTTGTATTCTTAATTGTACATATATTCTTATAATATTTAAAAAAATTTATTGTTTAATAAATTGTTACCATCATTATTCAATTTTATAACACAAGATTTCTTTTTATAAATCGATTAACACTTAGGATTCTTGTTTGGTATTACCATATTTTTTTTTTTTAATTTTTATTACAATAGTTCTGTCTATAGGTTGATTGAATAGACATTGCCTTTTGTATATTTCAATTAAATTTTTTTTATTGATTTTCAAATTTATTAAATTGATTTTTATGATTATATATGGAATAAAGTACGTATATTTTGTTTATTTATCAAAATAAATACTTTTGTCTTATTGCAAATTAGGATAAGTATAATTCACTACATTGTATAATTTGGATACAACTATGAATTATTAAATTATTATAAAATTATTCATATATTAGAAAATAAATAATCATGTTATTTATAAATTTATACATATATTAATAAATCTTGCAACTAATTTTATATATTAATTTTTTATTTTATTTTCAGTTTAGTCTTTTATGGTAAAATGTGCTACATTATTTTTTTGCGTGTATTATAATTTAATTTTTTAACTTATACATAAACTTGTAACATAACTTCTTTATTTATTATTATTTACACATATTTTTCTACTTATTTTTATTCTTACACTACGCGTGTTTACATATTACCTCATATATATTTACTTTCGCAATAGCTTATATAATATGATGATGATGTATGCTTTTATATCTCTTATTATACTACATTTTTTTTACTAATTTTTTTTACTTATAAATTATCTTAAATCTTATGTGTTGAAGTTTTTCCATTTATTTATCTAATAAATTTATTTAACTTATACTTCTAATTTGCGTATTAAGCTTTATATTTACAATTATTTTTTAATACATCTTATTTTTGTTAAACAAATCTCACTATTCGTTTGAACTTAAACTTTTAAACTTTCTTTTAAGCTGTACCACTACTTTTCTTTGCGCATGCGCATCTTCAATGTGTTCTGTGTGTACGTTTTCTACTCATACTTTTCCATTATTTTTTATTGCTCCCCTTCAGGTGGCATTACTCTAATTCCCACTTTTGCGAAAACTACACTTTTCCAAATTTTTTTTTTTATTATTTATATACTTCTTTATTTCTGCAACTTTAACTATCCCACATTTCACTTTTTTACTAATGAAATTACCTTACATATATCCGAAATAATTCGGTACTTTCTACGCGACGCTACTCACTTCCGGTCCAGTAAGCTTTTCCTTTTATTCTTTTATATCTGTATGTTAATTCTTTACTATACTCTTTTCAGATCAAGGGCGATATTGGTAAGTATTTAGATCACACTTTATGCAATACATTTTTTTATTTATTAGGAATCTCAAGTTTTAATATTTCAATAATTCTTTTATTTTGGATATTTTTTTGTTAAAACTAGTTTCTTATTTTTATTGTTCAAATAAACTTCCTCGTTATATTGCTTTCATTGATATGTTTAAAGATTTCTTAATAAATAGATAGATAGATAGATAGATCCTTTATAAAACAATATTTACATTGTTATATCAATATATTATTTTATAATATTATATTGTGTTTATTTTACAGTTTTAAATTTGTTTTGTTTTTACCTTTATTCTAATTACTATTATCTTGATCAGGATATATTTACATGTGGATGCGTATCTTCTTCTGTTGATTGTTCAATTCATAAAGTTTTATTTTTTTTTTCTTCCTTTTTTCTTGCTTTTATGATTTTTTTGTAGCGTATATATGTCTTGTTTTTTACCTTTTAGTATTTTTTGCTATTGTTTTTCTTTATTTCCTGTGATTTCGCATTCTTCGATCGTATGTTTGTTTCTTTATTTTTATGGCATAATATACACTTTTTTTTTTGTTCAATAATTATTGTGTTAACTTCATTTCCCACGCGGAATCACGTTAGGGTTTTCATGCCATTTTTCCATTTTTCTTTCATTTTTTTCGTAGATGCTTCTTTTTTCTTTGACACCTTCTAGAATGGAGTGTTATTTTTTTTGGTATATCTTGATTTTTCTAATTTGGAAATCCATTTTTCTTGCTGTTGGCCAATTAGTATATTTTTCGTTTCTTTCCAGATGTTATTTTCATTTTCTATTTTTTCACTCTATATTCTGTTGACCATCTAATCTCGTTTCAAAATTTTATTCTTCTTTCTCTCAATGTTTTTGTCTATCTCTTATTCATTAGTTTATTCTCTTCCATCTTTTAGAGAGGCTTTCACGCATTTCATCATTATATAATTTTCATTATTCTGTATTATTTTTCTTTCGAAATTTATTGTCCTCTTGATTGTCATGATATTCAGATTGTTGCTTTTTGTGTCTAAAATTAGAATGATATGTGGAGTATTTCTATCTACACCAAGTTCTAATTTTATAAATCTTTTTTGTATTTTTTCTGCTCCATGAATTATAATTCCATTTAGAAGGCCCTAAAATATTTTAAATTTTATTTTTATATCATCTTTAAACAATTTTTCATTAAGATGCCATATATTACCTAGTTTTAAATTTGCTCTTTTCTTTAAGTATCTTATACGTTTGTCATTTGTATCTTTATTACTTAGTATATATCCCAGATATTTAAATGTTTTTATCATTTCTATTTCCCTTTCTTTCCATCTGATTTTTATTTTCTTCCTGCTCCCTTTAGTATTACTGAATCTCATTATCTTTGTTTTTAGGCCATTCAGTTTGAGACCTTTCTCTCCCAGGGTTTTCTTTAATAGTCTTAGCATTTCATATTCATATGAGATCGAACGTATTTTTCTGTTTCCAATTTTAACCCCCGATGTTCTGGATATTTTTAGAAGGGTTTTTATGTCCCACATGACGATGATAAATAACAATGGGCTCACGGACATCCTTGTTTTACTCCTTTATTATTACTAATAAAGTATTATGTATTTCACCTTCAATCCCCTGTATATTTCTTTTACGTTATTTATTATATATTTCTCTAGGTTTATTTTCTCCATTGTAGACCATATTGACTCTCTCCTCGGGTTTTCAAAAGCCGGTTTGATGTCGGCGAAACATATTTATATTTTTCTTTTTTCTTATTTCAATTGTGTGTCTATTGCAGTTTTTAGTAGATAAATCGATTCTGTCGTACCTCTCTTTTTTCTAAATGTTATTTGTGTTTCGTTAATTTCCCCTTTTTCTTATAGGTGCTTTTCTATTCTATTTGTAAATACTTTTGCTAGGATTTTATATTATGTATCAAGGAGGGAAATCCCTCTATAATTGCTAGGTAAGTTTTTGTCTCCTTTAAATATCCGAATTACTATTACATTTTTCCATTCATCCCGGATTTTTTTTGATTTTTTATTATTTCGTTTATTATTTTTGTTATATTATTACCATTTCTGCGGATACCCATTAGGTCGGTTATTTCATCTTCTCTTGGGCTTTTTCTTTTTTTCTATTTTTTATTATGTATCTGATTTCTTCTTCCTTTATCTCTACTATTGATTTTGTAACGTATAGGTACAATAATTCACCAAACTTTAAATTAAATTATTTATTATCTCTGTAATACTACAAAGTATATATGTTTCGCGCGGAACATATATATACAGTGGACGTGTACAATTAATTCGCTTGTACGAAGTTAACTCAGCTCACGCGCCGTCGGCAACAGGCGCAAAGCCCTTTTTCGATAGCTTGATTAAACATTTCGAATTCTACAGAATCCCAATAGAATGTTTAATATTATTATTTAATAAAAATATCCGCCAACAATCAAAATAGGTGCGAGACACCCGATCTCTGATTTAAGGTAGCGGCACCGAATTATTGTATTATGTCGGCGCGTGGCAAACAAAGATCGGGACCGCCGTTACATATAATAAAATTAAATGTACGCTACAATTCTTCTGTTTCCCTTTTTTCTGTTCTATAATTCGTCTCTGTTTTACTCTTTTATACTTGTTCAGGTTCATCGTATAATTTTTTGTAGTATTCTTTCCATTCCTCTATTTTGATATTGTTATTTATTTTAGCTTTTTTCCTTTCTTTGTTTATTACCTTCCAGAATGCTTGACCTGTTTTGTCTTTTTTCATCTCGTCAATATCTTTTATTATTTCTTTTCTTTTTTTCTTATTTATTAATTTCCTGTATTTTTGTCTTGCTTATTTATGTTTAACTTGTATCTATTTCCATATTTGATCTTTCCCAAATTTTGTATTTTTCTTTTATATCTTTTTTACCTTTTCAGGTTTTTTCATCCCGCCATAATTCTTTATTTTAATTATTTACTTTTTCCTGTTAATGATTTCTACTATTCTTCTTTTTAGTTCATTCTATTTTTTATTTCGTTTCTTTATTTTATTTTCCTCTGATAGTTGGCTATTGTATCTTCTGACCAATTTGTCATATACATTTTCTTTTCTGTATATTCTTTTTCTATACTTTCTCGTCATCTTATTAAAAAGGGTGGTGGTCTGACTCGATCCTTCTCTCTATATTTAACTGTTCTATTTTTCCCTTCTTCCTTAGTTATAATGTAATTTATGACTGAGGAACCTCTCGCCATTATATATGAATATTTTGCTGCTCCATTTCGCCCATTCAATATGTATAGACCATTTTCGTTTAGATATTCTATTAGTTCCGTTCCATGTGTATTCACTTTTTTGTCATTGGAGATTCTTTCTATTTTTCATTTATCATTGATTCCTTCACCTTGTTCTCCTGTTCTGTAATTAAAGTCTCGTCCCAATATAATGGCACTTTCCTATTTTTTTAGACCATTCCTTTATGATTTTTAAATTGTCTTACGTATATGTTAGCCCTATATATATTATTTTACTATTGATTTTTACGGTTGTCCATGTGAATTCTGAATTCGCTTTACCATTTTATTATTTTTATTTCTTTAGTTTTTCTTATTGCGATGTGTAGTCGACCTTTCGCTTTGCCTTTTGTCTTATCTCTTTTAGCGTTAGTTGTTAATATGTTGTAGGTTTTTAACTTATTCTCAATAATTCCTTTGTTCTTTTCTTCTACCCAAGTTTCTGAAATTCTTATTATGTCCTTGTTTCGTAAGTATGTCTATCCTTTTTCATCTAGTCTATTAATTCTTGCTATATTCCATATTAGTATACTTAGCTTTATTTTGTTATTTTCTTTTTTATGCGGTTTTGCTTTCAGTTTTTTTGTTTTCCTTGCGAAATCATTTTCTCTTTCTTGGCTGTAAGTTAGCACCTGTTGCTTATCACTTTTTCTTCATAGCACCACCATTTGTCCCCGTGTTGTCTTTGCTCTCTCCATTTTTTCTACTGTTCTCGTTTTTCTTTCTATGTGGGTGGTGTCCTTTATGATGTATACTTTTTTATATTCTTCTGTGTTCTTCAGTCAGTTTTTCTCTTCCATGATGTTCTCCTTGTCTTTATAGTTTTCGCACGTTATTCCCTACCATTGTCTTTCTCCTTTTTTTCTTTCCATGATTTTTATGTTTATTGTAACTTTCAGTTCCTTTTCTATCCATTCATTGACTTAGCTTTCATCGTTTATCCTATCATGATTTACTCCAGCTATTATTAAATTATTCTTTTTCTTTCTCTTTTTTCTCTTTTATTATCCATTCAATTTTTCATGTATTCTCTTTTACATTTTCTTTTATCTTCAGTGCTGAATCTTTTTTCTAGTTCATTGATTTTATTTTCATTTTTTGTGATTCAATTTTTATCTTTTCATTCAATTCTCATTTTATCATTTCTAACATTTGTTTAAATTCTTTGTCGAATGATTCCTTTATATATTGGTGTTTCACTGTCACCCTATTTTTTAATTTAGACCATTTTGTAACTAATTCTTCATTTTATCGGTGTCTTCTTTTTTTTTTAGAGCTTATGGCTCTAGTTCTTCTACTAATGCTTCTGATTTTTTAAGTTTATGCCACTCTCAACTTTCTGTATACTCCTCCCGTTTATTTTATTCTGACCTTCTCAGCACTACCTGTCGTTCTAGGAGATAAACACTTCATCAAACCTTCACCACGTGCATTTAACTAATAATCTCTTTTTTTACTTTTTTTTTTCTAATAGCACTCACTTAACTTTTTTCGAAAATTTTTCTCTCTCCCCCAATCGGCCACTTTCTGTATTTATTTGATGACTCTTTTCAGATCTTTCCTGTGGGTTTATCACTTTTCTTTGAATAATTTAATTTAACTTGATTTCTTATATTATGTATCGCTTTAAGTTTATGAATGAACTCCAAAGATTTCCTAATATATATATAAATTTTTTATATTTACGGTACTGAAGAAAATTCAAATTTTTTTGAAAATTTAGTATCGCGTAAAAAGTAATGTTTAATTTTGTAGTTGGTTTTATACTTTATCAAGCGTAGAATTACACACTTATTGAGTTTCGTAGTTTCTAAGGTGTTGCACTTGATATGTACACTTCGTAACACAAATTAATATATTATAATCTACTATCTAGAGGTTAAAAAGAAAATGCATTTACTATCCACAAAAAAAATAATTAATTTTATTTACTGAGCAAAAAGAATAGGATATGAATAAATAAATTTATTAATTTTCTGATCATTTATTATGTATCGAGATGAGAAGAAATTATATTTTGGTGTAAAAATGAATTGGTTAATTAGATAATGGCATAAACTCTGATTAAAATAATTATTTATTTACCTAATTCAGTTCTCAATATTAATCTTTTTGATGTTATTAGCATATTTACACAAAATTTTCTATTTCATCAATTTTTAAAGACAATTATTTATATATATACGCGCATAAGAAGTCTGAAAACTCACGCACATATATGCATGTATGAAAAGTCTTAATATACCAATTTTATATTGTTATATTTTTATTTAACACAGTTTGTCCATTCTGTGATAACATTAAGTTTAGTTTATAATATTGACAGAGAAGCTGCTTAGTATTTTTCTCTTTCCAAGTATTTACATCTATTTCTACTATACATATATAGATGCGTTCACCATATTTCTTCTTATTCTCTAATAAGATGAAAGTTTATTTCCCACATATTTTCAGGATATGACAACTTTATCGTTTCTTATGTACCATTCCAGGTACAAGTGGTATGTATCGATAATTAGTTTGATCTTATATAAAAGTTCTCTAATAAAAAGTCATCTTGTTTTGATTTCAGTATCGTATATCAATACTGTTATAAATTTGTAGAGTATTACAAATTACCTTTTAGAAGGGTAGCCTTTATTGCATTTGCTATTTTTGTGCATTAAACTTTAAATTTAATAAAGTAATCATATTTGTCCTTATCTAATTATTATTATTATAGTATTGGTGTTTCATTGAGAGTCTTAATCTGATAATTATTTGAAACATTTATCTAATCATTTCTATTAGTCGCAGTCTATACAAATTTAGAAGATATTAATTATTTATTACACTTGATTTGGTGCGTTATATTCATTTATATTCAAGCTTTTTTCATTGTATAGCTTTTCTTTCCGTATTTAAAGAAAAGTTCATATAATGTAGACGTATGGGTAAATTTTATATCTGTAGGTAAACGGAAATATTTTTATCTTAAGATGACTGAGAGTTTCAGTAACAGTTACCATGAGTTTTTTTAATACAAAGTATTATAAGTGTGATCAGTAATGACCGTAAAATGATAAGGATATCATAAGAATAGCAATCACCTAATACGAGAATTTCGGTCATATCAAGAAATACGAAGCATTTTTTCAATGCCAAGTAGTATAATCTAGAAGATAGTACTCTTTCATACGTGTATGTTCGTATATTTGAAATTCAACGGGATGCGAAAGAATAGGTATATCTGTTAATATTGCTTGTATTAGTGTTTTTTTTTTATGACGATTGCCTTTTCCAGCTAAGTATTAATCGATTCACTCATTATTGCGCATAATCAATTGATTTTTCAGTTATATTTGCATTTATAATAAAGTAGTCTTTTCATGGTTTTTTCATCATTCTTTTTTTTAAAAGAATGGGTAAGATGATTTTCTACTCAGGAATCTTCTCACATATAAATGTGCTCGTATTATATATTAACATTTAAGATTTTAGCTGATTATATTGCAATCTTTAATTTTCTTTTTTATAATCTGATTTATTTCCATTGAATCAATTTCTAAACTTAGGAAGTTGTGACTGCTAAGATCGTCAAGATATTATATTCTTATTATATTCCTATACCTTAGTCACGATTAGTACCATAGAAAAATAGGTAGATTTCTGTAGCATACAATATATTCGTTGTTCATTAATGGTATTTACAATTCTAAAATATTTTCTATATTATCTCTAGCTTTATAAATTTTATTTTTATAAATTACTAGAATTTAAGTGGATTTATTTTTATTTTAATTATTTATAATTTTACCATCTGTTTGCTTTTCTTATCTTCAGATAGTTATGCCAAAATTAGTCATTTCTTGTATATACTAGAAAAATTTCTTTCATTATTGGTTTCATTATGCAGATCATAATATTGGATTTTTTTAACAAGGAGAAAATTAAGATTAAGTAACCACCCTAAGCCACCACAGTGAGAGTATATGATCGAATCAAACAATTCATACCTACTCGTACTTATAAGTTGGAGTAGGTAGTAACCCTTAGTTAAAAATTAATAAATAAAAATATAATGTAGGAATTATTTAAAATATTTACAAAATAGTTAACATTTTTGTATACGATTATTTCAAGTCATAATTGAGAGGTAAGTCGGTAAACTGAATAATTTTCGATACATGCAATAAATAAGAAATTTTTTTATACTGTGTTACTTTAAATATATTATTATCATTTCTTTAGTTTACTTAAAAATCATTTAATAAGTAATATACTAAAAAAATTTCAAAATCTAATATTTTTTTAGGTATCTTGGACAAAGAAAATATTTGGAATTAATTCAGTTGCTATATAATGGTTCTCTTCTTCTTTTGCAACGTGAGCAAGTAGGTATATATTAAAAGAAAAGATAATAAGTATTCTGAAAAAATAAAATTAAGAAATTTTTTAACAAAATGTTTATTTTTATATATATAATATGTGTTTAGAAATTTAATATACAAACTACATGTACAATCACAAAACATATAAATTATTGTTAAAAAAATAAACTATTACTTTAGATTTATTTTAAAATTATGTATCAAAGAGTATATAAATGTACTTATTTATTTAATGTATTTGATGCATTTTAACCTTAATCAAACTTTTAAATTTTTATTTAAAATTATATATTATTGAGATAAATTCACAAATAAAAAGGGTTAAATTATTATTGTTTAATGTAAATTTAGTTGCATTAAACATTATAATCGAGTATTTTCTTTATAGATTAAAAGTATGAACCTTCGTGAATATTTTGATAATTAAATTTATGTAACCCTAATTGTAAGTTCTGTGCTTTAATATATACAATCCCTCGAAAAATATTTATCGTAATCCTAATGGTACGCGCAAGCTAACTAATTTTAATTTTCACGCAATAATAATTTACATAATAATAATAATAATAATGGTACTAATAATGATAAAATAATGATAATAATATTAATATTAATCATAATAAAATAATGCTCATAGTAATTTAAGAGTTGTACACCGTAATAGTAGTACCTATATATTTTTTAAATCATAGTTACTTAAATTCTATATTTTTATGTTTTTATAATTTCAACTTATATTATAATTTATAATTTAATGTTTTATAATAACTTCGTATATTTTCAATACCTTGTATTTTTATTTTTTGCAGTTAAATTTTATTTACTATTTATATTTTATGAATTATGTTATATTCATTATATGGCTTATTCTGTTTAACTTATAATTATGTTTTTAATTTTTATTTCATTTCTTTTCTATCATCCAGTCTATTTATTTTTCTTTCATTTTCTCAGCACATTTTCTTTTTTGCTTCTCCCTCTTTTTAGTTGTTTACTTAATACCTCTACCATTCCTTTCTCGGAGTTTTTGTTTTTTTTTTTACTTGAACGGGCTATTTTGATTTGGCTATTAGAATTGTTTAAAGGAAAATTGAAATTATTGAATTTCTTCTAGAAAAAATTAGATAATTTTATTTACTTTGAATTACTTTTATTTAATTAATTAATTTATGTAAATTAATTTATTTATACTTTATTTATTTTATTCTTATTTAATTTTATTTTAAACTTGTATCGAAGTTTTCTGTTTATTTCTTTTATAAATTTTAATCTTTTTGTGATTTTCTATGTCTTTTCATAATAATTAACATTAAGTACTATGGTTATATATATATATATTTATCTTATATTTTCATTTATTTTTATTCACTGTTTTTTAGTTCTTTTTAATTTGATTCAAAACATTTAAATTTGTTTAAGTATTATAAGTGAAATTTATTGATTTAATTTGAAAATTGTAGAAATAAATGAAAAATATTACTTTAATTTTATTTTTATTATGGTTAAATTGTTGCTATTTCAAAAATCAAAGTTTTAATCTTAGTTATTGCTAGTAATTTTTAATAACATCGCATCTATTTTAAGTTTTTTAAATTGAGGTTTAACTTTTCAAATGAATTGTTGATATAGACTATTTCTTTTATTTTTGAACAATCAAAGATGGCCTAATAATTTTCATTATAATATAATATATATTATAACACGATTGCGAATTACAGAATTGTAGACTTGTCAAAAATTTGGTTTTTTTATCAAGTAATATTTAAATATTTAAAAAAACACTAATTGTTTTAAAATAAATAATCTATCGCAACAGCATTGCGTGGAATTTTAGGTCACATCATTTT
The DNA here is from genome assembly GCA_018907185.1 of Platyscapa corneri. Lineage (NCBI taxonomy): Eukaryota > Metazoa > Arthropoda > Insecta > Hymenoptera > Agaonidae > Platyscapa > Platyscapa corneri. The sequence continues at coordinate 326,890 of JACCHW010000030.1, forward strand.
TATAATTTAATATTTATTTTAACTTCCTCAGTAATTTGACGTGTTCATTTCATAATTATACGTCAAGATAGAACGGTGGATCGGGATATTTACATTAAACAAAGATTTTAAAATCCTTTTAGCGCGATGACGGTACGCACTTGTACTGCCGAGGAGTTTCTGCTGCTACTCTTTAAATGTCGAGCCTTTTATATACTCGGACATTTGAACAGAAGAGAAATAACCTAAACGGTCGTTCGAGATTTCGTTGAATTCTCCAGAACCGTAGAAATGTTTTTTCTTCTGTAAAAACCGCTACGAATTGAAGAAAAAATATAAAAACTAAATATTAGCTGTTATACGCGTGCGATAGATATATTATGTTTACTTAACGCATGCCGTTCAGTCGCTGACGGCCGGAGCATGACAAAATTATAAATAATATTAATACTGATTTTGAAGAAAAAACTTCTAATATAAGCTTTGTATTTTATAATTCTATCTATTCATAATGATAAATCAATCATTATTATTATTTGACAGTATATAAGAAAAAAGGCATATTAAAAAATATTGAAATTCTGTTGGATACATTATAGTTTAAATATAATATCGCATAAAATGGTAATATTAAATATTTTCTGCTAAAAAGAATTTGCTATTCATCTGGAAAATGTTTAAGAATATAAATTTCTTGGAAATTACTCTCATAAAAATATTTTCAGATTAAAATTTTTATGAAGGTTAAATTTAGCAATAAAATTTGTATCAAAATAATCAGTTTTTATTATTTGAAACATTCTGCACAAAATATTAAACAAAATTTTAATTTATTAATGTGTAACATAACATGCAAGGGTTTCCAAGTAATAAAAGAATACTTAATGTAACTACCGATATCAGTTTGAAATTTATTAGAATTATGAGGATCCCGGATTTTTTATGTAATTGTAATTATTATGTATCATTTAATGTATAAAAAATCAAGTAGCTGAACAAGCGCTAGCTTACAAATTTTGTTTAAGAATCACGATCGTTTTCTAAGTAGACTCAGACAATCGTAAAAAAATAAAGATACCACAGAATATTTATAATTACGACATCATTAGCAATTGATAAGTTTTATATAACTAAGGGATTTTTCAATCTTCATCTTAGATAGTTAATTTATATCATCTTTCGCAGTAAAATTTCTCAAAATAGCTTTTCGAAACTAATCAAGATTTTATTTTTTATTTAGTTTTATTAAAAGTTTAATTTAAAGAACTGACCTACTTATGACTACGATGTATGTGTTTTGCCATTGTATCCTCATTACAGCTTATTTTGTACTAAGTTTCTTTATTTATTTTTTATGTGTAATTATATAGATCTATTTTATTTTTAAAGTTAACATATTTTTGTAATTTACGAGTTTTTCTATTATTAGAAAATGTATTCTCTTTTGAATTTGTACTGATTTTGTAGAATTTCATGTAGGATTGAATTAAGAAACGAAGTCAAAATAGTGTTTTTCAAAGTTAATAGTTTCTTTGCGTTATGAACTGTTTTTATTATTTTTACTTCATGATTAATGTAAACCACGTATAAAGATGGTCCATTATATTTTGAAATAATAGTATCATCTATGTACATAATAAACTAAAAGTTATTACGATAATGGCAAAGTTGTAGCTGCTAGGATGTGGAGTATAAAGTTATGTTATGTAAAGTATTACCAATGATGGCTTTAAGGATTTCGTTATTGTGCTTAATAATACCAGAATAAAACCAGATACGGTTTTAATTCCTCAATTCAATCATGTTAACATATTTTCTGTTGTACTATTTTAATCTCTCTTGTCCAATTTTTTGCATGATTTCGTATGATTTTATACAATCTCTTTTCTTCCATAATTTAAATTTTCTTTTGGGGTATCTCTCTTTCTCTCTCTTTCGGTAATTGAACATTATAACATATTTAAATCCCATTTTCATTATTTCTTTACAACTCTTTTATTAGTTGGTTTTATTGAACTTTTATAAATCACTGTAGTATTGTTCAGGTATAATATTTAAATAATTAACACTATTAGGCTATATATAATTATTTATTAATAACAAAGAGTTTTTATCTAATTAAATGTAAATATATATTAAAAATACATAAAAATGTACCAACATATAAATATATACGGAATGGTGTGCAACTCTAAAACCTGCACGAATTAGCTTTGTATTATAAATATTAGATTATAAGCATTTTTAACTACGCATTATTCAAGAAGAAGCAAATATATTGATTATTGACCTATTATTAGCAAAAACACTTATATTAACTAATTACCACGCTTGATAAATAATTGAATAAATAATTAATTTAAAACCAAATTCTTTTATATCGAATATTATAGTATAGCTATAACGAAAGTATCCTAGTAATTGTATTGCTTTTTTAGATAAATAATATGTATTACGTATTTAAAAAATTTATAAAAAAGAAAATTTACCAAAATTTTCTTATAACAAAAACACAATTATAATGAGCGTAATTGTATAACAGTAATATCGTAAAGAGTAGGAATCGTACAGATAATACAAAAATTAAAGCAAATATTGAATAATTTAATTTAAGATTAAAAATAATATTAATAGATCGATCAACACAGTTAAAAAATATTTTATAAAATCATATATCACGTAACTTACATAACATAGTTTAATATTCAAAACATTAAAATATTTTATTTTACATTTTAATACGATTATATAATTCTAAATTTAATTCTTTATTGCTGTATAGATATAAGAAATTGAAAACCAAAAAAATATGAACTACACAAATTTGAATTCATAACGTAAATAATAACGGGGTTATGCACATTTAATAATGTAGTGGCATATTGTATTAACATAGGCATATATTCTATGGTGTCTAGATTAAATAATATCAAAATAATTTTTTACCAGTATTGAAGAAGTGTAAAGTATATATAGGAGAATTTAGTTGATTGTTGATTTGATTCAGAAAATTACTATTATATATTAATTTTTAATAACAATATGTAAAAGCATAAATTTGTTTTTAAACATAATGTGTAATAAAAATTTAAAAAATCGTCAGTTCATTGTATATCTTTTGTATATAGAATTTTTCGTCTATAAAAATAATCTACTCCTATCTTATTGTAGGGTACATTAATTACAGTAGTTTTTGTAGTAATATGTATTATGGTGTTATTTATTTGATAAAGATTACAATAATACAAACGATAACAATGAAGAACATTGGATTTTAGTTTTTACTTGATATTTTTATGCAATATATCACAAACTTATGTATGAAAATTCAACATTTGATTATTCATTAATAAACCAATATTTAATTAAACTTTTGCGTTATTATTGTCTTATTCAAACTCCTAATAAATACGTTATCTTCATCACGCTAAAAGAATAGATGAATTATAACACGTAATAGTAGTAAAAAAATTAATATTTATCGTTTGTAACAGCTTTTGGCTTATTTAAAAAAAATTTCTAAACAATAATTATTCAAATATAAAATTATTTGAAATTTTAATTCATTTACAGTATATATATTTTCTAGTATACCAGTGGAGCTGATTTGGGTATACTCTTGATTGATGTATTAAAGAAATCAGAAATAGAGCCATCGCAGACTTATTTTGAAAAAGTGATTGATTTATTTTCATTAATGAGTCCTAGTTTACCTGAAAGGGAAACATTTGTTCAGAATGCTGTACGATGGAGTATGACTGGTTCTGTTTTTAAAACGGGACATCCTAATTTTCATCAAAAACTAGCACAGGTGTATTGGCATGGTTAGTTATATATATATATATATATATATATATTGTTAAATAAGTAATTCTTTCAATATTTAAAAATTTTTTTGTGAACTATATACTATTCCATGATTTACATTTAGCAACATTTTAAAAAAATGTATTGTAAATTTTGTATAATAAAATTATGAAACCAATAGATAATATCATAAAATGGATTATAATCTTTATTGAAACAAAACCATTTATATATTTAATACGTGGAACGTATAAAATGAAATTTTATTTGATAATTGACGTTGAAAATATTTTTTATAAAAAATATTGAAATTAGTCGTATTTTGATTTTTTTCTTTGAAAAATTTTTATTTTATATAAGCAATCTAAGTAATACTGTATTCAAAAAATATCAACGAATATTCTTTAAAAAATAACCACTATGAAACGATGATTTTTCAGACACTGTATTTGATTTTTAATATAATATACAGTATTATCTTGTAAAATATTGATATTTGTGTAATGCAATAGCAGAGAAGTTACAAGAGTTGTTACAAAAAAGTAATTGTTTTTATTTCTTACAGTATTATTAAAGAACTAAGAATAACATTTAGCAAATCGATTTTTAAAAAATTTGTTAAATATTTTCGTATAAAAAAATATTTTATTGCAAATTTTAATATAATAGCTATACTAGTAAAATTTAGTTAAACATTTGTGGAAATATTTGAATGATATTTTTCTTTGAACGTCATTTTATAAATTGAGAAATGATACAAAAGTGATGCTTTAAGTAAAACAGTATGTGACATATTCTTTGTTCTTTAAGTTAAATTTATTAATTATTTTGTTGTAATAGTAATAAATGACATGAGTAAGTACAATAATAAATATATTATTATTATTACTATTTACTTGAGAGCAATTCATACATTGTTATTTACAATTTTGTATGTATCTTTAATTTACATTGTTTTTTGCATACGTGGGTATTACTTTAAATTATTTACTTTTACAATTACATACACATTTATTTTTTCTTCACTTTATTTCACTCCTATTATTTTCATACTCAGTTACCTCTTTTTCCCTAAATAACTTTCTTTGCTCTCTGTTACAATGAATCTTGTACAATATATTTTTCTCTTATTTAACGCCTTTCATAATATTTTACTTTGTTGCTTTAGACTTTATGACATTGCACTCCTGAAAAATTTGTTTTCTTGTTTCATTTTCCTTATTGCATACTCTATATGTTGTTTGTTCCTCTGTTAACAAGTTTTTATTTCTTTTTTGTTCCATTTCTCACTTTTAATCTTTTTAGTAATTTTATTCTATGTGTTACGTCTTAATGTCGTGACTTTATATGTTTTAAGTGCTTAGAGCCACGTCTATTTATAAATTAAATAAATAAATTTTATTCGTTAATATTTTTATCAAAAAAAAAAAATTTATTGCTAAAAATAACAAATTACATTGAATGTTTCTTATAGTTGACTCAGAGAGGAATGGTATAGTTGGCTGCGTAGTATTTTGTCATATTTCTAGCCTATTTCTTTTTGTTCCAAGCATTAAAATCTAATCCGGTGTATTTTTTTCTATATTTAATATTGGTCTTTTGTATATCTGATACTTTTTTGTCTTTCGACAGCTTTTATATTAACATATCTCTACACCATATGTAGTAACCCATTTTTTACGAGTATATCAAATAATTTCATCTTTATCTTAAAGTCTTCTTTGAAACTTTTTCTGCTACACTTAATCTTAATACTTTTCTTACAACCCTTTCCGTTATTTTAACCACAAATTTGTTATATTCGTTATTCGTTATCATTTGATATCGTCTGAACTTCTGGTATTTTTCCTTTCTAAATTAATTTTATTTTAAATTAAATTCTAAATTTAATAAAAAAAATAAATTATCTCCCTATAGATTTTTAATATCTTATTCCTTTGCTTTATATTAGCATTTCTATTAAAGCTTCATCCCTTTATTATGTCTCTAAATTTCCTTTAATAAGTTATTTATGATCTTGCTCATCAATTTTGTCTTTGTCTTTGTTCAATATCTTCACATTTCATTCGTTATTTGGGATTATTCTGGGATATTTCTTATTTTTATTTTTGCTATCATGTCTTGTAATTTTTACACACGACTCTTTCTTGCTTTTTCTCTTTTATCTGCTATTCTCTCTTTTCTTAATTTGTTCTCGTATCTCGTCTAATATGACCGTATCACCGACGTCTTTTTTTTCTTTCATTCTGTATCGTAGTTCTAGCCAGTATTTGATGATCAAATTCCACCATATTCATCATCTTCAGCTTTTTTATCTCTCTCATTCTTGACATTTACTAATATGTAATCTGTTACTGAACCTACTTCTTAGTAATATAAATATATTTTCGTCCTTTATTCCTTTAATTTAATTCTATCCCTCTTTCTTTAACCAAATTTATTAATTTTTTCTTTTCTTTATTAATCAGTTTATCAATCAATTTCGACCTGCTTTCCTTTTTTGTTTACTAGTGCCTGAACTAATTACTTTTCATATATTTTTTTGACGCATTCTTTCCTCTTCTCCTGTATTATACTTCCTTGATTTCAATCTTTTTCGTTATTGAAATCACTGAAACCCTTATAAACTCCTCAATCTCCATCTTCATTTTTCTTATCATTATAAGACTAATCTTTATAAATACGTCTCTAGCACTTCCCTTTTACTAGCATTACTTTCTGGTACTTTGTATTTATTGGATTTTTTAATTATTCTATTTCTCTTCTTTTCTTTGACCACATTTCTGATAATTGAATAAGTTCCTGTTTGTTTATAAATTTCCTATCTTGAGCATACTCCTAAAAGTGTCCACGTAATAAAATATTATATATAGTATTTTTTTGATCCTTTGTTTTGTCCCCTCTTTCGAATTTTGTTTGTCTCTTCTCTTTTTTCTTGATCTTCCTTTCCATTCTTTTTTTTGCTTTTTTGTCCTGTTGTATCTCTTCTCCTCCCTTTTCTACTTTTCCAGTGATTGTTTTATTTTCGAAACCATACATTTCATTTTTACTGTATGCAATTACTTCATCTAAAGAAATTACCTCATAAAATCTTAATTGTGCATCTTATTCTTTTTATTTAATATTTCTGTACTTCTGTATTCCTCTTGTATTTTCTCTCTTCATGAATAAGTATTTTTCTTTATATAATTTTGATCCCTTCAGTATACGTACTTCTCTCTGTTCAGCCTAACTCTCCATGTATTTCTGATGCTTACGTCTAGCCTCAAACACTTTTTTAAAACTTTTTTACCTTTTGCTTTTTGCTTCTTTTAATATTATATTCTTCGCTATGAACAGTGTCGTCCTTTATTTTTTTATTCTTTAACCCTCTATTCATTACTTCCAATTATTTTCTGCTGTTAGTACAAGTTCCACTCTAGCTCTCCTTATACTATATCACATGTGTAAATATAGTAAGTATTTATTAATGCAAAACAATTCTTTTGTTAACTAGTACCATACAAGAAATATTATATTATTTTAAACAAGTCAGTTTTTTTAATATTTTACTTTAAATAATAACATATTAATACAAAAAAAATGTAACTTTATTTTCTAACTTATAAATGGTTTTGTAAGGTTTTCTAACTTATATTGGTTTGGTCATAGTATATTGATATATATCATGTTGAAATTAATAATTTTATGTTGTATATTTTATACTCCAACTGTATCTCACGATAATGATTAATATAATATTGCACTGGTATAGCTGAAATTTGTCTTATATAATCTAATGAATTTATTATTAAATAATACATATTTGACTATTATTTAATCGATATACTAAAAATACATGGTTAATTTTATTTTGAAAAAAAATCTACCTTTTAAATGTAAATTAAAGCACGAAATATAAATTTAAAGGTAGATAGAGCCTTATTAAGCTGAAACTACAACTCAAAATTATGACTAAATGAGATTAACAATGTAAAAGTCAACTATTTTAATTAATTTTTCAACAAATAAATTCAACTTGAAACCTATTATGTATAATAAATGCTATGCACACATAGGGATTAGTAATAATGCATTATTTAAAGATAGACTCATAAAAACAATTTAAAAGCCTAGATAATAAAAAAAATTAGTTAAACCAAAAATAAAATTAATAAAATTTAGAATTGTAAACAAATTTCAATATTAGTAATAATAAAAATATAATAATTAAACACTTTAACAATTACTTGGTAGAGGACAAAATGAAAAAAGGTCATCAAACATGTTACTTAAAATATTTATGCAAATCAATAACAAATGAAAACCACATGTGTATATATGTGTTGTAATCACACACATACTCGAAATTTATACATATTTCCTTTTTGTATAAAAACATATGGGTTTGATGAGCTTTTTCCCGGCAGATTGAAGTATACAAATTGATTCCATTTTCCAATGGTAGGCGGCGTAAACCAAGTTAAAAAGTATTAGTTTGGAGTAAGGAGAGGCAGAAGGATTCTTCACATCTCCTTCCTCTCGCTCATTCGAACTAAACCATATTGTAAATGTCGATAAAGAACGAAATTTAACATATAAAGTTGTACAAGAGAGTTCTTAACTCGAGCCCTCTATCTAGAGCAGTATCTTAAATATATATGTATATTTTTTAAATTAGAGTAATTAATATTTATTTTCTATACTTTATCAATATTTTATAAAAATAAAATTGAAAAAAATTCCATTTTTTTTCAGAAAAAAATTATTCTTCAGCTCGACAACATTTTTTGTATACTCAAGATGGCTCTGGATGTGCATCAATGTTAATAGAACTTCAACAACAACAAGGATATTCAAACGAAATGGATCTTTTATAACTCAGACAGTACTTCAGTAAGATAAATATGTATATTAAATAAATGCATGCGATCTAATATATAACATAATTCATATTTAAAAATTATAATTCCTTTATTATATTTTCATGTATAAAAAGTGGAAATAACACCATTAATTTTTATAGATCAATAATTCAATAATAAAAATTTTTTTATTAATTATAAATAAATTACTTTATATTAATAAATAATATTTGTTTTTTCATTTTTTGGTTATATTGATGTAGCATGAAATATATGTGCCATATTTATTATTCAACATTCAAATCTAAAATACAAAAGCGATTTTCAGATATTGCAAAATTAACACAAAATAGATTTCAAAAATTATATAATAAAAATCTTATTCAGAAGATGATTACTTTTAAAACTTTTAAAGTATTAAAGTATTTGAAATTATTTGATGCGAGTGTTGAATAAGATCAAGTATGGAATTCCTTGCTGATTGTTGAAAACTAGTATTTAAAATTATTTTCAGTATTGATAAAACTAATTAAAAGAAGGAACCTTTTAAAATTATAAATAATATGATATATTTTTATACGAGAAAATTTTTATATATGAATTATCACTACCTCTATTTTTATCTAACAAGAAAAATAGTTTTTGAATTTTTCGGTTTTGATTCAAATCTAAATTTCTAGCTTCATATCTTTGAACATTTGCCTACGCTTGGGTTTAGCTGATATTATCTATCTAATCGATGTATTAGTTGACCTAAGGTTATAGAAAAATCTACAGATAATATACACAATTCATAAATTTAATGAAAATGTAGGAACACAATTTATTTTAGTTTATAATATTGAAATATGTTTTACATTTCTATATTTAAATATCTATATAAATTATATGATTAAAAAAAAATCGTATGTATAAACTTTCAATAATAATAATAATAATAATAATAAAAACAACAACAATAACTTAGAAATTACGCATGAATAGTTTATTTGTTTTTACATATATATATTTCTATCCATTTTTACTTCTTTTTCATCTTTTAAAAATATCTCAATTCTCACGTATAGATTATCCTATTTTTTTTAAATAGCTTTGTTATTAAAATAATCTTTTATGTTATTTAATTTTTCCAAAAGCAAGTTAGTTGTATATTTTTTACTGTATATCATTACTTTATTCATATTTTTATAACTGGTTTGGTTTTCTATACAATTTATCAATTATAATTTAATTTAAAATTAGAAATCTCTGTTGGTTACATATTAGGTCTAATAATTACATCTTTTTTCTCTTTAAATTAAAATAATTCCCTCGTATTCATCATAATTGAATTTTTTCTCTCTTTTGCATTATATCTTTAAAATTATTCAATACAAAATACCACTAATTTCTACGATATAAATACTTATATTACAAAGATCAAATATCAAATAAACGCTAAATTTCTTATATTTTTTTTTAGTTTTTAATTTTTAACCTTTTTTCCTCTATCGCTTTCTCGTCTATTTTGAAAACTTGTAATTTATACAATAAAATAATAAATAACTAGGTCTGCTAGAAAAGCTAGCGCAAAACATATGTTACATAAGAAAAGAGCAATGTGAATGGTTTTTAGAAAAACGAGAAAGAAAAAGAAAAAGGAACAACATCGCTATCATAGGCTTGAGTGAAGAAGAAAAGTAAACAAAGAAGGTATAAGTTAATGGTTGAGCAATAAAGTGAGGGTAACGGTAAATATAAAGACAGTTTAGCCGGGAGCCAAAGGTGATCATAGGTGGTGGGTGAATAAATAAAAAAAAAATAATCAAAGAATAAAATTATGTTGCAAAAAAAAAGAACTGAAGCATTCCAATTACTATATTAAGCATAACGAGACTTATAAAGAGAGAGAGAGAGAAAGAGAAGAAGAAGAATGGTAAAATAGAAATGTAGAGGCTGAAAAATGGAGGGGATTCGTACTATTTAGTGGGAAAATCATTGGAGACGAAGAATTGTGAATATATAATGAAAAAAAGAGAAAATGATTTGAGAAAGAAAAGAACAAAGTGAGAGAGGCGATTCATACAGTGATGAAGTGATGGATAAGTAACAAAGTCTATGAAAGAGACAAATGAAGTAGTAAGAATATTTCATGAGAAGTTAAAAAATCTCGGTGATTCACTAGATAAAAGATGAAATTTTAGTTCAATTAAAGAGAATAAGTACGAAGGAAGAGGATAAGATGTGAGAGAGAAAAATAAGAAGGATGAAAAAAATGTAGATAAGATAAACTAAGCATAAAAGTAGAAATGTTTAACGTTAAAGGATAAAAGAATATACAGGCTTACCAAGGAGAAAAAGAATGAAAAGATATAAGCAGACCCTGGCATGATTCAAGAGACGAAAGCTAATAGAGATAAAATAAAGAGAAATAGACCACACAAAATTCAAAGGAATAAGGGATTAGAATGAAAATAAAGAGAAAAAAATTGGAATAAAGAAGGATAAGATATGGGAGCATGAAGAGGAAAACAATAAAAAGAAGAAAATAATAGGGAGATTTAAATAAACTATAGTGTAAATAAATTGACGGAGAGCTCGGGGCAGGTCCGGCGTCAAGGCGCCGAGGGGGGAAATATTCCCTCGCCCCGGGTCTCCTCCGGTTCGGAGGAGAGAAAAACGCTCGTCGGCGCTTTCCTGGGCCTCTCTTGAGTCGCCCAGCGGACGGAGGCTGGCGTGGGCTGGAGGCCGGAGCTGATTTCTGCGTCATCGGCTGGAGGCGATGCGCTGGTCCGGTCGGCACAGTGCGCAGGTTGACCAGGTGCGGTGCACTTGGTCGAGCGGTGCCCACGGCGCTTGGGAAACCTCGTTCGGTCTCGTCGAAGGCCGCTGGTCGCGGTGTACCCCGGTGGGGCGCTCGCTGGGCTGGACGCTCGCCCTGAGAAGAGCGGTTGGCGTGACGCCGAAGCTGTTGCCGGCTTCGGGCCTCTCGCGATGCCCGGCGCCCCTAACCTTTAGGTGCGCGCGACGTTGATATTCGCCCTGAGAAGAGCGGATTGGGGTGCGAGGTGCGGAGAAGTCTACGGCGTGGACGGGAGCAGGCTTCCGTGGCTACGGCGTAGTGTTCCTCTGGCTTTCTTGGAGATTCCAATCTCTCTCTGTACTTTGGCCAGGGCCCTTCGGCTTAAATACCCTTTCCCGAGCGGGAAGTCGAGCGTACAGGGCGGCACTTGTTCGGCGCGTTCGGACCTGCACGTCGAACGCGTCGAAACGCGCGGCTGGGGCCTTCCCCGCGGCCATCTACCATACTGATATAATCCGGGCCTTTACCGGCTCCAGTCGCCTAGACACGTTAACGGCCCCTATTACCCGTCGGGCGACAAGTGCCATAAACTGCCCAACCCGGATTTTCGCTTATATCGGTTGGGTCGCCTTTGTTTTTTCATTTTACGGCCCCGGTGGTCGGTCGTGGCAACGCGCCGCACACTTGGCACGGCCGCGCCCCGCCCGGTTGACCAGGCGCGCGTTAAAATTAAGCGATGAAAATTATTGTTATACGAGAAGGAGCGGATAAGATTGTATTTCACTTAAATAATAATGTAATATTATACTTAAATAAATCTAAAATCTTATGTAATGTAGGTTAAACAGAATAACTATTATATTATAACAATTGTATATTGTTCTATAAATACTACTACTAATAATAAATAACTAATATACCGTCTTTGAACTTTTACTTATCAAATTTTTACTATACAATCTATGAAACTAATTTTAATTGTAATATTTATTTTATTATTTTATATAAATTATGCAAAAACGTATTGTAAATAACTAACCTATTAATATTTATAAAAGTTTTATAATATTTATTTTTTATTTTATTTTATATTCATACTTGTATAAATATTTAAAATTTCAATTTTTGAAAATTTTTAAATGAAACCTTTTTATTATTTTTAGTATATCAAATTATTCTGTATAATTTATTTATTTTTACCTTATGAAAGATATAAAACTATTCATAATCTATGTAATGCAATACTGTAATACTCTTCTTGATTTATGTAGGAACTTTCATTGATCGAATAATATAAACTATTCATTCTTTTTTCACTAAATACCTAAATATCTATTTCACCTATTATTTTGTTTTCCACGTAGTACCACTTTTCTCTCTCTTCTCTCAATTCTGTACATTTATAACTATCATCTTCTAACTTCCTTTTGTTTAAAAATTTCATCTTTATTTATGTAACAATTTGAACCTTTTAAATCTTTCTTTCAAACATTTTGTTGTCTCCTATATTATCTAATTCTGCTTCGCACCAATTAAATGTTTCTTTGCTTCCGGACTGATTCTTTTAACTTACGTGCTTATACCTATTTTCTTCTCTATCCAATTACTTACTGCCTCATCCGTATATTTCACTCCTATTTTCATCCTCAATATTCTTATGTTCTTGTTGCTATTTGTTCTTTTACTTTTTTCCACTAACCATTGTACTTGCTCCTTTGCCTTTTCTTGGTTCTTTTCTGCCCTCTTCTCTCTATAGTTACTCGACCTCTTACTCTTTTCCATATCGCTTATCATTTTCTTATATTACTTCAGTTTCGTTTCTAACTTTCCAATTTTCTGTTGTAATTTCTTAATTTTTCGTCAGATTTCATTACTTTTTCATTCAATAAACATTAATTTTTTTATTAAATTGTTGTTAGTTCATTAAATCATATATTTTTCCTTTAAAATATTTATTCATTATTTCGTAAATTTTCTGTTTTACATTATTCATCACATTCTCATTTGTGAGGTCTTGTGAAATACAAGCTTCTATATTAAATTTTGTGCTAATTTATGAGCTAAGAACACATTCTCCTTTGACTCCTTCATTTCTTTAATCTCTTCTTTCATCCTTTCCATCTTTTTTCAATGTCTTTCTTTTTTATCATCTCTTTTAAATACTTGTTTTTTGGATTTCTTCTTAGTTTCTCTTGTCCGATTCATTTTGACATTTAAAATCGTACCATTGTATATGCATACATCGGGTCTTTTTACTACTTTTTACAAGGTGCTAACTTAACCACAACTTTTAAGACTTTCACTAGTATCTCCATTTACTCTAATATAGCACTTCACCCTTGTTCGCCTTCATTTCCTTAATAAATTTAACTCTTTTTATTTATTGTAGTTTATTATCCAAATTTATACTACACACTTTACTATTTTAAAAAATTTTCTTCCCAGTATGCCCACGCTATGTATCTCTTTTCTTAGGCTTATCCAGCAGATCTTATAAACTTTCGATATAAATGAATATTCCAATATTTTTTTGTGATGAACGAACTAAATACATGTTAAATATTAATATTTATCATATTAATCTATGTTTATTATTATTGTCACAAGACGTCAAAATCAAGACAAATTTTTTTATAGTTTAGATAAAAACTTTCATTTTATTATTAATTAACGCTCTGTATAAAAAAATATACAAAATATCAAATTATTTTTTAGGTGAACCAATTATGTTCTACAAACCAACATTTATATAATTCAAATAATATATTCTCTATAATTTAATTTTTACGTCAATAACTGCAGTTTTATTGCTCCAGGTCTTAATCATTGAAACTTTGTTAATGTAATATATTACTTAAATCTTGCATTTGTAATAATATGAGATTCTGTAAAATAATGCTATACAATTAAAAATGCATCGTCTCAAAAAATTTACTTAAAAAATATTTTTAATATGAATTTTGTTAATTGTATGAAAAATATAAATGTGAAAGTTAAATATTTAAAAATATCAGGAATATGGAACATTATTTTCATATTTATTTGATTTGAAATAACAGGAAAATCGTAAAATATAATAAAAAAGTTTCTGTCTTTACGTATCGTAGTGACTATTAATTGTTCATCGAAAAATTAAATAAAAGTATAGTTACAACTCATTTTAAATTTTATTTAGAATATATATATATCTTCCTGTATATCACCTATAAAATTGGTTACATATAATAAATAATATAAATTACTGAGAATAATATAAACATATAAATATAAAGAATAGAAATTTGTTGTTGTAAAAAGTTTCAAATGTGGATCCTACTATTGTTAGAACTTATTATTATTATTATAATTATTATTATTATTATTAATTATGTAGCAATATGTATATACTTATTTATTGTTCACTATTAGTTATTAGTTACGTTAATTTCAAATTTTCGCCAATTATTGCACAAAAGAAATTAAATTTGAATCTATTATTTCTGCTATTATTTACAAAGATCGAAAATGACTTTAGAATGCAGTCATGCAAGTGAAAAAAGATAGAAAGAAATATGTAATGATCTTGAGGAACTAACTTACAGACCGGTATTTTTCAGATATGTAATTTTCACTATTATGCTTCTTTACTTTTGACAATAAAATTAAATAAAGAAGTACAAATTGTTTAATTTATGTTTAACATATAACTAAAAGAATATTTTATCTTCTATTTTATTAAATTTCTTATACTTTTAATTAAAAATGAAGCTAGAAGTAGTAATAATTATTAATAATAGTATTATTAATTTATTAATTGTATATTATAATGTTAATTAAGTAATAATATTATTAATTATAAAATAATGAATTAAAAGAAAATAATTTTTATTGTATATAGTTATAATATTTTTACTTGCATTATCATTTCTATTTTATAACCAAATTAATTAATTGTTTCAGATACCTTTGTTTAAAAAATAAATCAACAGCAGATGAAGCTTTTAAATCATTTATTAATAAACATCCTAAAATAAAAGGAGGACCCCCTTTTTTTCTTCCCTTATTAAATTTTTCTTTTTTTTTATTAAAAACCATTGAATCGTAAGTAAATATTAATTTTGAATTTCACATACCCACACAGTATAAATATAATTTATACAATATTATTTGTATCATATTAAATTTTTTAATCATATTTTAGGGGGCAAGTTTCAACATTTACAATTCTTTGTGAACAGTATTTTTCCAGCTTGACGAAAGATCCTTCTTTTCTACAATATATTGATAAAATAGGTCAATTATTTTTTAATATACAACCGCGTCAAAATTCTAACAGAGGGTTATTAAATTCATTTTTACAATCATTTTTTGAAGACTTAGAAGATGAAGATAGTAATGAAGATTCTACATCTATAACTCCAATTTCATATTTAACACCAGAACTTGACTAATAACTTTTGTTTAATGTCAATTAAATATATATATATATATATATATATTTATTAACTTTAATCCAAGGTGTTATTATTTATTATTGGCAAATCCTCTTTACAAATTTAATTATTGTTTAAATAGTTTTAAAACAAGTGATGCGAAGTATTAAGTGATTATTGAATAGAGCAAATAATATACAAAGAGATATTAGTTATGATATATCCATCAGTAATTTAAAAGATAAATTTACAAAGTTTTACATAGTCAATTTAAAATAATAGATAGCAAGACTGACTTTCCTAAATATCTATATATTATAAAATTACAAGTTTGAATAGATAAATAAGATTAAATAGAAGTAAATTAATTTTATAATATTTTTTAATAAAATTTCCTCTTATATTTTTATCAATCGTAGTGATTTAATATAATATAAATATTCAATTTTAAATTAAATAAAAATATTAATTATGAAAGTTTGATCTCTTTTAAAACAGTTTTTTATGAAATAATTCGAATACTTCTGTTGATTTGAATATTTTCAAAAATACTAAAGATATCACTTACAATTATATTAAGAATTCAGAGGATCAATCAGTAGAAGTATTGGAATATATATATATATATTGTGTTATTAAATTGATCTGCTACACGTGCATCACTATCCACTAATAATAAATACACGCTCTACTGCCAGCATTCCATCAGGATATCGATCTAGCATGCCTCCAATACGCGTTCAACAATGAGGAAAATAAAAAATTCTTTTCTAAGTGTACGAGAGTGCATGGATTTGTTAGAATCGTCATAATGTAAAAAAAACAAAAATACTGTATATTAAATTTAAAAATAGGGAAAAAAATAAAAAAAGAAATAATATGTACACATGAAATATATGCAGATTTAATATATATATATATAATATAATTCATTTTATTCAGATTACAAATTTGTCAGTTTATAAAATGCATATAATAATAATCATAAGTAAAAAGTAAAAAATTTAATAAAAAAAAAAATAAAAAAGGGGAATTAAATAGCATGTAATTTAAAGCTTATATGTAATCTTTAAAATTTTCAAGGTATGTGTATATCAGAATATGTGCAAATTATTATAGTTACATATACGTTTTTATTAAAAATTTTTATTATATATATATTTAACTTATTGGAATGTCGGCAGCAAAGTGTGGGTTTTATTTACTAAATGGATAGTGATGCACGTGTGGTAGAATAATACAAAAATCATATATATATATATATATATAATGTTCAATAAATACTGTAATTCTGGAATATAATGTATAATATACTATTAAAAATTAATATAATTTTTTTATTATATGTAACTTCGAAACTTTTAAAATTTTGATAAAATGCATATATATAACTTATGAACTCATATTTAAAAAAAAAAAATATTTAGAGATGAAAAGTATGTACATATACAAATATAATAATTCACATATTTTTTTAAGGAGTATAAAAAAAAAATACCACACACATGACAGTTTCGGTAGCCATAATTAAAGGTAGGTTTCACTTCAACTGCTATGTAAAAATTTCTTAAAATCTTTTTTTGTTTTCTACATTGTTTGCAATATTAGTAATGTAAACTATGTAATTGGAGACAGAGGAAAAGACTATGTGATATGCAGTTGAGCACAAGCATATTTAAAGTTATTCATATTTCAATGATTCTCCTTACTTCCTAATTCAACTACAGCCAGAGATAAACTAAGAATGAAAATAAAAAAAAAACTATAAAGTTACCTTAACGTAACACGAGTGTTTTTTAGACAGAATTTCTTTGATTGAATATCTGCGCCATTGTTTCTCAGTCATTCACAAATTACGTTAGTATACCAGAAAAAGATAAAAAATATATATTTAATTGCAGAAAAATCAGAAATCTATTAAGGTTATCTGACTATCGGTCCTAAGAAGTACAGTAGAAAACTATCAATGATAATATGACTGATGTTATATATATGTGTGTGTGTGTGTGTGGAAAAGTGAGAGCCAACCATGTTTAATAAGCCTCTCGTTTCTCAAATAAGTTTATCGCTTGTTAAACAAGAACGATAGTAAAACGACATGAGAGCAAGAATTTTCCGAAGTGGTTTGGAAGAGTCAAGACATATATTCATTATATTTGTAATTTAAAAGTTATTTATTATTTTAAAATAAACTTATTTTAAGCATTATTTAAAATCTTACATATTTGGTGGCTCTTAACCGAGATACAAATAAAAAAGTGGTAAATTATTAAAATATTTAAATATTTTTTCTTTTGAGAAAGAAAAGTGTTTACAGTAATTTTGAAGATACTCAAGGTGTTAGTTCTGAATAGTTTTAAATTGTAGACATTTAAACTCGAAAAGAATAACACTGGAGAGTAGTTAAAACCAGGAGGTGACGAACAAGATAAACGTCAAGATAGATATTCCTGAAAATTACTCTTCAGGTAGGCCAAGTGTGAGTAATGTGTACTCAGCTCCGACAAGAATACATGTGCACAAACTGTAAAAGAAATTGTTCAACAGAAATTATTAAGCACAAGTAAGTCAAAAAATCAAATATAATTAATAATAAAATAAATATCAATGCAAGAAATAATCGATGACAACAATGAGATTACTCAAGTTTTAGAAGGTTTACCCACTGAATATAAAAAAGATATCGAAGAATTAATCTTAAATTATAAACCGCACCTCTAAAAGAAGAGACACCAATACGCATAAGAGTAATATTTGAATTATTTCAATCATTAAACGATGAATCACCATATCGTAGTCGTCCTAGAATATGATCTCCATTATAAAAAATGTTGTCGACTTACAAATTGTTGGAATGGTTGAAAAAAGGCATTATAGTTTCGGGACATGGAGAATACCCTAGTGCATTAGTCGTTATACCGAAAAAAGAGGGACTTATAGAGTTTACGTAAAGAATATTTATAAAGAACTAAATGCACGAATGGTGAAAGAAGTAACTCCAAAAGATCAAAAATGCGTCATGTCGATGCTCTAGGTAGAGTCGATTCTATTAATAATGCAGAAGATAAATTACTAAAATAATAGAAAGAGTTCAAAATAGAGATGATCGATTAGTAGAAATAAAGATATGTGTACAAAATGGAGAAATTTGAAGATTATGCGTTACGTAATAGACTAATTTATATAGGAGGATCCGAAGAAGAAAAACTTGTTATTCCAAATGGTTTAAGTCAAGAACTAATAAAGAGAGCGCACGATGTAAGACATTTTGGAATTCGAAAAACTTCCGCATTGTTAACAAGAGACTTTAGGTTTTGTATTGTAAAGAATGGCGGACAGAGAGTTTAAGGAGAGGGGATATGATAAGAAGAAGAATTTTACAAATATTATATATGGAACACTATTTGTTTATTCTGTTATAAAAAATTATGCGTGTTGTTCGTTTGCATGTCAGAGAGAAACTCTCTTATTCATGCTCTTGTTTCCTATTTTATAGTTTCGTTATTATAAAACTTTTCTAAGAACATTAATCTAAAAAATAGTTTTATTTACAATAAGCACAACTCTAATTATTTTAAGCTTTAGTTTCTAGTCGACAGTTCCGTTACATCTTTTCTCGAAGCGTTAACTCCTGTTATTATTGATTAGAATACGATATGTTTATCAATATTTTCATAAAATATTTTACTCAATAATTTTGACTTTTCTTAGTTTCTACAGGACTATTATATCAAAAATCTTGAAAGTAAGGTAGAAAAAGTAATTCAAAATTGTTTAACATGTATTTTAGGCACATGAAAGTTAGAACGTTCAGAAGAATTGCTGAATCCTATTCCAAAAAGAGTTATTCCAATGGAAACAGTTCATAATGATCTGGTGGGACCATTATCTGTAATTAGGAAAAATACAAATATATATTGATTGTGGTGGATGCTTTTACTAAGTATACATAGCTATTTTCAACAAAAACAATAGGAAGTTCGTAAAAAAACTTATAATTTTGCGGTAACATTTCGGAAATCTACATTGAAATCTCATATAGAGGAACGGTATTTACTTCAAATGCATTTAGAGAATTCTGCGACAAAAACACTATATAACATTTAATTATTACTGCTGAAATACCACGAGGGAATAGTCAAGTGGAACGTGTAAATGCTGTCATAGTAGGAGTAATAACAAAATTGAGAATACAAAAATCTCAAGAATGGTAAAAGTTGCTCGGGAGAATGCAGATAGCTATAAATGAAACTCGTCATAGAGCCATACGGATTTGTCCAAATAAATTACTATTTGGTGTAAAATCTCGTCAGCTTGAAGCCCTTAAGTTGAAAGACATGATACATCAAGAAATTATGAAGAATTTTAAATTAGAGAGAGACGATAAAAGATTGTATGCAAGGAAAACAATAAAAAAAATTCAAATTGAAAATCGAAAAAATTACAATCGTCATCGACAATATTCCAGAAAATATCAAGAAGATCTTGTATCAATTAAAAATACACAACAAGGACCAGGTTGAAAATTTTCTATCAAATTCTTCGGACCATATCTTATTTTAAAAAAGGATTTATATGGCAGATAAGTTGTAAAGAAAGCAAGTAATTACAAAGGACCGATCCAAATTACTACATCGGTGGACAATATAAAGTCTTAGAAAGGATTTCGTGATGATTTGAAAGAAAATTTTGATGAATACCATTTTGAAAATATTAACGACACTGATTCTGACAGTGATGTATAACTTTTCCAAGAGTTGTATATGTCGTCGGGGGCGGACGAATGTCAAGATGGCCGATTTGTGGGAAATTAAGATGCTACATTATTTAATTAGCCTCTCGCTTGTCTAATAAGTCTATCACTTATTTAATAAGTCTCTCGCTTGGTTCTCTTACAAGAAGCAAGACTCTAAAAATTTTAATAAATAAAATTTTTATACTTAATTTATTAGTTTATGATTATAATAAATAATTGAAATAAAGGTACTTTTTTAATTTCACAACACTTTATTATTTTAATATAATATTTACAATAATTATAATAATAACAATAATTGATATATAAAAAAATAGATTAACTTTTGAAAAATAATCACTATGATTATTGACTATTTATTTAGTGTGAATAATATAAGATTTTTATTAATTAAGTTGTAAATTTAATTATTAGTTGAATGATGAGTCAGCAGTCATAAATTCCTGACTTCTTGAGTGAAGATATAAATCTTGATGATATTTAATTATATTTTATAATAAGTGAAACGATAGCTGAAAAATACTTGATTTATTAATTTTCACATGCAATTAGCTAAATTCTAAAATGAATACTGATAAAACGAAGGGAAACGCGCGAAATTTCCTTCGTTGGCGGGCAAAACTGTGATTGGTGGAATAAGTTGTCGGGTACAAATTTGCATATTGATTGGCTTATCAGTTGGATTGAAGCAACTCATTGATCAAATTGACAGCGCAATCATTACGCTTGGTCGATAATTGATTAATGGCATTGACGGAGACCTCGCTCCCGAGAGCTCGGGGCAAGTCCGGCGTCAAGGCGCCGAGGGGGGAAATATTCCCTCGCCCCGGGTCTCCTCCGAACCGGAGGAGAGAAAAACGCTCGTCGGCGCTTTTCTGGGCCTCCCTTGAGTCGCCCGGCGGACGGGGGCTGGCGTGGGCTGGAGCCCGGAGCTGATTCCTGCGTCGTCGGATGGAGGCGATGCGCTGGTCCGGTCGGCACAGTGCGCAGATTGACCAGGTGGGGTTCACTTGTCGGGCAGGTGCGGTGCACTTGGTCAAGCGGTGCCCACAGCGCTTGCGAGACCTCGTCCGGTCTCGTTGAAGGCCGCTGGTCGCGGTGTGCCCCGGTGGGGCGCTCGCCCTGAGAAGGGCCGGTTGGCGTTGACGCCGTAGCTGTTGCCGGCTTCGGGCCTCTCGCGATGCCCCGGCGCCCCTAACCTTTAGGTGCGCGCGACGTTGATATTCGCCCTGAGAAGGGCGGGATTGGGGTGCGAGGTGCGGGAGAAGTCTACGGCGTGGACGGGAGCAGGCTTCCGTGGCTACGGCGTAGTGTTCTCCGGCTTTCTTGGAGATTCCAATCTCTCTCTGTACTTTGGCCAGGGCCCTTCGGCTTAAATACCCTTTCCCGAGCGGGAAGTCGAGCGTACAGGGCGGCACTTGTTCGGCGCGTTCGGACCTGCACGTCGAACGCGTCGAAACGCGCGGCTGGGGCCTTCCCCGCGGCCATCTACCATACCGATATAATCCGGGCCTTTACCGGCTCCAGTCGCCTAGACGCGTTTACGGCCCCTATCACACGTCGGGCGACAGGTGCCATAAACCGCCCGACCCGAATTTTTGCTAATATCGGTTGGGTCTCCTTTGTTTTCATTTTACGGCCCCCGGTGGTCGGTCGCGGTAACGCGCCGCACACTTGGCAAGGCCGCACCCCGCCCGGTTAACCAGGCGCGCGTCAGCATTAATGTCATCAATAGATAGTGCTACTGATACCATTTTTGATAATGTCTAAACAAAGACAAATAAAGGAAAAAAATCTAAAAATTAAGGCTAATAACTTTAAAAGATAAAAAAGGACAAGAAGCTGCATATTTTTAATTAGTAACACTCAATCAAGATCCAACAACATATGCAGAAGTAAAAGTAAGCAAGGGAAAACATTAATGGAAACAGGCCATTGAAAAGAAATTTGACTCAACGGCTCAAAACAAAGTTTTTTAATATCCTCTCAGATCTCAAAAGGACGCGAGTAACCTCAAATCTAACAAAAAACATCTAAGAAAATTCAAGATGGGTTTTCAAGAAACTCAAGTGGAAAAATAAAATATAAGGCTCATCTGGTAGTTCGTGGCTACAAGAACAAGATAGCATGCGATCTGGAGGAAACTTATGCTCTCGTATCTAGATTGTCTTTTGTAAGAGCTTTTATTTCCAACGCCATCAAATTTAAACTGCACATATATTAAATGGACGTGAAAACTGTATTCCAAAATAACACCTTGGAAGATACCACATTTGTGGAAATTCTAGAGGTGTTGAAAAATTCCCAATATAGTATTAATAAAACTCATGTGTGCGAACTAGAACATGCACTGTATGGATTCAATTTTAGTCTTAAAAGATGTTGCAAGCGATTTGAAATATCGCAGACATTGCTTTATATTTTCACATCTGATGAATTAGAAGCTTATACTAATTCAAGCATTATAGATATTGAAGAATTTACTTCCACAGCTGGATACATAATAAACTTCTTCAAAGATTCAATTTTGTGGAGAAACCATAAACAGTCACATATCTCTCTGTCTACTTGCCAAGTAGAGTATGTAACAATGAATTTTGTCAAGAATAAATATTTCTTGATAGAGGTATTAGACAAATCATCGACAACATACACTATCCTACAACAATCAGATATGATAATAAAGCCGCTATATACTTCAGAAAAATGTAAGATCATTACAAATTAAAATTGCTGAATAATCCTGTAGAGCTGATTAAATAGCCATTTAAATTAAGATATAAAACTAGCATCAAACAACTGTTTGATTAAATTCATGGGAACTATATTAAAAAATGTGTTGCTGAGGTTAGAATTATAGTTCGCTGCTTTCCGTCTAAAGATAATATAGCCGAAATAATGACCAAACCTATTCCTGTCGACCCATATAGACACCTGACTAAAAAAATACTTAAGATAGACGATCAATGAAATTATATTAGGATTTCTTTCTGTTTCAGATGGCAAAGAAAATAAAAAACAAGAAACAATCAGAGTGTTAAGAGAAAAATATGTGCGTTGATTTAAGCCGTTGTTTTTTACGTATTTTTTCACTCTCGAATAATCGCATAATGACGCCTTTTATTTTTTATATATTGAATGTTGTTGCGTGTGTAATTTTTTATGTGAGTTAGTTATTTCTATACAGTCTAGCTGTATAGTCTTATAGCAACCCCGATTAGAATTATACATTATATTTATTATATTAAGAGTTAAAAATATATATTTGTATATTAGTAACTATATCATTTTATAATATATATATATATATTTGTGTTAGTAAATCATCCTACCATAATTGCATCACTATTCGCTAATAATAAAAATCACGTTCTACTACTGGAATTCCAATATTGTTATAATTATTAACAACATTTGAGAGTGTAAGTAAATCTTTTGATAATAAACAGAGTTTATATTTTTGTAAACATTTGCTTCTTCGTTATAACACTTAATATACTTAAATGTATAAAAGTCAGTTTATCTAACGCGCTATCGAATGATTGTTATATCGCTACGTATGACAAGACAAGATGTATAATTAACTTTTAAGCTCATTATCCGTGGAGGCCTCTAGACTTCACGTGAAGAAAAGTATTTATAAATAGAACGTGTTTTATTTATTATACGTATACAATTAAAAATTTATTGTATATAATACTCGTACAAATAACACATGTCACATGTAATTATATGTTATGCGTTGACAAAAAAAATTTACAAATAACAAAAAGATTCACGTACATTAAATTTTTTTCACTGATATTTTGCTTGAGTTTATCAAATGTAATGATTGACAACTTTCCAAGTTAATTCTGCTCGTTTACCTCAGCAAAAAAGATATTACAGATATTTATAAAATATCACCACAATTTTGATTAATATTCTTCGATGACAGCTTTTCATTTTCTTTAATATCACTTAGCTCGTGCTAGATATAAAAGATCTTCCAGCTATAGTACCTTGCCTTTCTTTGACATAGTCATGGTTTATTTCTTTATTGTTATCATTGTTGTGCAAATTCCATCTTTCTGGATTTCTATATTTGAACTATAAAACTCATTTAACCAGATATTTCAAATATAGTTCCAACATACTTTTCATTATAGATAAATAAAATATAAAGCAAAAATAGAGAATTTTTATGATATTCGTTGAAAGTTTTGAAAACAGTATATATTATTTTTTTTAAATTCATTTTTATTTTATATTATTATAACTATTGAATTAATTTTTACTGTAAAATCAAAGAAACGATTCCTATATTATCAATATTTTTTTTAGATAATGTTTCCACTTGTCAATCGTAATGTATAATTTTTAAGGTTAAGATTCGTGTTAACCCCCTTTTTTATTTTATTTAATATAGTCGATCAGCGTCGTCGCTTGATATGTGAGACGATTGCATCGTCAACAAAAGTAAAAAACATTAAAATACATCTTACAAAAATGCAAAGAAATTTAAATTTAAATATATACAAACAGCTTGACAAGATTTATAAAAAGAATCAAAACAGTTATGTAAACGATACACGTGTAACGTGTTCGTAGAAGGCTAATTCCTTTTCCCGCTGAAAATTGTAATTAATATTAAGCATAGAAAAATAGAATTTTAGTACAATAGAACATTATATTCTATTTATTGTACTCGCGTTGCACGCTTCGTTATAAGTTCAAAATTATATTGTTTATATTTTCGTCTAAAAATACGCCGGAATTAATATTTATATTTCAGTTTTATTTTATTTATTAATTATTTATATTTAAAATTCTAAGGAAGGCTGAACAAAGGCCCCTTGTATAGTGCAGAAACTTATAGGAAAGCATGACGCAACGCGAGTGTAACTAAATAATAATAACCGATAGAAATAAATATTATAATTAGAGCGTAAGTAAACATATTGTATATACACGTCGTTTCGAGCGCGCAAACCGAAAAATGCGATAGAAAATATAAACAGGTAAGTAAATGTAGTAAACAGGTAAGTAAAGGGAAAAGACGGTACGCCTTAACAAGAGCCGATAGTTCGGCAGAAGAAAAATAAAAATTATCGCAGAAAATATTCTAGCCTGGGATATTTTCGGAGTGCAGGCCCATGCCGTGCGGGGCACGGACTCGTGCACAGCCAAGCTGCAGCGTTACCCCTTCCCACTTCCAGCTCCTAGTTAGCTCCTCTTTCTCTATCGCACTCACACGTTACTCTCTCTCTCCCCCTCTCTTACTCCCATGCGCTAGACACTATGCCTAGCGTACACGTTCTTTCTCTCTCTTTCGCTATTACACACTACTCTATCACTCCCTCTCTCTCGCTCCTATACACTTATGCGCTAGGCGCTCTCTGCCTAGCGTACACGCTCTCCTCCCTCTCTCACACACACGCGCTACTCTCTCTCCCTCTCTCTCACTCTTATACACTAGTGCGCTAGACACTCTGCTTGGCGTACACGTTCTTCCTCTCTCTCTCGCTCCTACACACTGCTCCATCCCTCTCTCCCTCTCTCTCACTCCAATGCACTTATGCGTTAGGCATTCTCGGCCTAGCGTACGCGTTCTTTCTCTCTCTCTCTCTCTCGCTCCTACACTCTACTCTCTCGTTCCCTCTCTCTCGCTCCTATACACTTGTGTGCTAGGTACGCTCGGCCTAGCGTACGCGTTCTTTCTCTCTCTCTCTCTTTCTCTCACTCTTACGCACTACTCTCTCGTTCTCTCTCTCTCTCTCACTCCCATACACTTATGCGCTAGGCACTCCCGGCCTAGCGTACGCGTTCTTCCTTTCTCTCTCGCTCTCACGCGCTAACTTCTCTCTCTCTCTCTCTCTCACTCTTACGCGATCATACAAGCCTCTTCCTCTTTCGCCTTTTCTCCTGATTCTCCCCGACGATACTCCCTTAGATGACCGAACCATAATAAATGCAACGATCGAATGAGGGTGGGACTGATCAGCCCGCCGCGACGGGCTGGGGATAGACTTCGCGATCGCGTCTCCTACTCGCGGTTCGCGGCACGACGTAGGGAACTCCTCCTCACCTGTCCCTTCCACCCACTATCCCAGGTTGTGTATGAGAAGTGGGCCTGGGGTTGGAGTCAGGCGATGCAAACGTGGCCCCTGGGGGGACGAAAGATCGTTTGCAAAGAGGCCGCGACTCCAACATAAGGGTGGATACCCAATATTAAGATGGCGGAGGGGCAAGGACAGCTCGTGGAAATACGATGCTGTCAACTGCCGAAGAAAAAGAGAAAACTTTTAAAAACAAAAAGCGAAATTAATACCTCGGCCGAACGTTGGGAAACTGCGCGTCAGAAATAAAAAAAAATATTGTAAATATGCGTCGAAGTGCCGCTCGCGGGTAAACAATTGTAAGGGCCTTTTTCCTCCGACTGCTCAGCGGGGGTTTTTTCAGGCTCAGGGACTCGACAACGAATTGTATTACGAGCGGTTCGAAGAAATGCGAAAGGCGAGCGAATCGTTAAAAAATCTCGAGAATCGGGCGAAAATATGTTATAATAACAATTTAGCTGTAAGTGCGTATTGCGAACGCACAGGAAACATAATGAGTGCATTGTCTAAAACTACGACGCAATAACGTTAGGGAAATATTTGTACAACAAAAAAAGGGTTCGATGACGAGTAAGTGTACGCGGAATTGCCCGGAAAAGCGAAGGGCATATAAGCGAAGCGCAAGACGACCGAGTAGATTTTCTGTCCCGAAACTCGTTACGAGACAGAACCGATATTTCCGCACTGCGATCTTTGTAATTCGAATAATCGGAATCAATAAAAAATCTGAGCATTAATTTAAAGAGTAATTCTTTCCTCCCACAACTTCGAGAACGCGACGCGATCGGTTACAAGTTATAAATCCTTTGTATAAAATCTATTGCAAAAGAAAGAGAAGGAAAAAACGTAATAAATAGAAATGTATATATTGTTTAATAAATATCAAGAAGCTATTATTATAGAACTATGTGTAAAGCAATTGTAGTGAAAAATAGAAAGAGGAAAATATATGAAGTAATAATATACGTGAATTGATAAAAAATATAAGAGATAGATGAAATAGTGAAATAAAAAAAATTAAAAAAAGTAAAATGTCTTCTGCAATTTTGAGGGCAATTAGTGCATAATTTAAATATAAATATAAAATTTTATATGTAAACATTTAAAATAAGTCAAAGATGTAAAATTATAATGTAGAAAATTTAAGAAATGTATGTGCATAGTTCTTAAGATTATATTGAAGTAAAATAATAAAAAAATATGTAAATGTAAGAATTATGAACAAGATTAAAGTAATACAATTATAACAAAACAAATAAAAACTTTAATTGCATAATATGTAAGAGATTGTGAAATTAAATTCATGAGAGATCATCATACCAAATATAAGCTAAAGAAATAATTATAGAATATGTAAATTTATAAGAGCTTTAAACGCATAGTTTATAAGACATTGTAAGAGTACATATATAAGGGGTCACATGCAATCAAATGTAGTGTCAGATTAAAAATAAGAAATATAAAGTAACAAATAGAAGTATAAACAAATGAATTTATATGCAAATTTTATATGTAAGATAAATAATTAAATAATATTGTAAGAAATTATAAGAACTGTATATGGATAGTGTGTAAGTTTAAGAAAAAGTAAATATGTAAATGTTTAAATGTAAACATATTATTTTCATATTTATGTAAATTATCATGACAATATATTATAATGTTCAATAAACAATTACTACTAGATTGATTATTTTTAATAAATATTAATTATAATTGTTAACGATAGATTCGCGAGGTAGGTGGAACAGGAGATTCGGGATTATGTGAATATGACAACTGAAATTTCTCTTTAATTTAATTTTATTTCCAGTACTTATTTGTTTGCGCATGGAGGTATCGAATACAGACTTGTACAGATAATATCTCAGTCGCAATTAACTGACTAAAATGTTTTCCAAATATATATATTTTTAACGCAATTAAATTTTATAATTGTTTTAACTGTATTTCTAATTTGTTTTCCCCCGGGAAAAACCCTTGCGCACGTGCTGTCATACTTCTTTCTATGCTAGCTTACTTCTATTGTAAATATTGTTTATTATTGGGGAAATCCCGAATTTCTTACTTGTTTTATTGCTCGAGCTACCCCGAATATTGATCGGTTTTTCCCCGCGTATTGCACGGTTTTCCCCGCGCCTGCTGTGTTCGCACGTGTAACGGTTTCGTGTATTTTCTGTCATTAACAATAATAGAATAAATAAATAAATATTTTATAAATATTAAATATTCTTAAATTAAATATTTCTTAAATAGACCTTGACTAAAAATTACATTTTCTTTTCTAAAAGATTCATATTTAAAATTTTGTCATTATTTAAGTTTTTTTATTCTTAATATTTTTTAAATTTATAAAAAATAAGTATCTTATTGTTCAAGATTCGATAAAATGGCACCAGAGACGCCGTCTATTGATAGTTTATTGGTAATTTAATTATTTTTCAATTACGGACGTATCGATTAAAGCTGATACATCGATCCATTTATCGATTATGGCGCTTTGATCGCCTACAGCATGCGCATTAAAAAAATTCTAAATTTCCGTTTCGTTACTTTTCGAATAACCATTATTTTGAAAAGTACGTACTATCTATTTTACTCAGTTTTTGTCAATTAATTATTATCAATTAATCATTGAAACTCGTCTAATCAGCATTAAAATTATCCAGAACAATATTCTTCAGAAAGGCAATAGTAAATGAAATTATAATTCACTAACTTGCAACAAATTTTGTATAAATTCATAATTAAAATCACTTTATATAAAAAATCATATAGTGAGTAAATTTACAGCTCTTTGACTACACTACACTCATCTAATCAACGAACTTACAATTCTCTGACTAAATAATATATGTTCATTATTAATTCGTCTATAAATAAACGCACAATAACTTCATCTTATATTAACTATTTATCAACACTTAAATTTAAAATATTTTGTTTTAACTCACAGGTCATGTTCTATTTGTAAAATATTGTGTATTAACTTGTCTATATTCTATGTGTAAAATATTGTGTATTAGTATTAACTCCTCGCTTATGCTTTATGTGTAAAATATGATTGTATATTAACTTACCGTTCTCAACTCCTCGCTCTTTCAATAGTGAGTCAATAGTGAAATTCAATAATTAGAATAAATAGTCAAATCAAACTGTACAAACTTAAAAACAACGTATGAATATTCAATCTCCGCCAGGTTCTATTCAAATTCAAAACAATTATTAACATTTTTTTAAGGATATTTTATATTTTTGAACAAAAATTTTGGTTCAGTTTGGTGCCTAAAATGAGATGAATATTATGTCTGTTATAAAATTACACATTGTATTCGTATATCTTGGTTTAAATTCTGAATATATTACATAATAAGTATTCTTGAAAGATCAAATGAACTTAAGAATATTAAACTCTAACGAAACAGATACTATTTTAACCGCATGGGTTAGTTTCTCAATGCGATTTAATGCTTATTATACTTTGTGTCTAATAGAAAATAATGAATACTCTGTGATTGAAATCAATATTCGTGATGTAAAGACTTCTCATATATTCGACAGAATTTTATAATTTTTTAATTTTAATTTATTTTAATTTTTATCTCTAACCGATTTGTTCGATTATTCTTATTATACTACAGGAAACTTATCAATTTGGTACATTAAAAGTTAAATTAAATAATTTCTATCCTTGAGTACTTTCCATTTTTTCTCCTTAAAGATTGTAGCTGGCGAATGATATAAACTTATTTATACACAATAACTTGAGAAGAATCACCATTTCAGTTCTATACTTAATTTAGTTACTTATTAAGGAGCAGATCAAATCAGTCATTTAGTTGAATTTACTTATAAAACTCAACATAAGATACTATTGAAATTATTCATAGATCGTCTAAATATTTTAAAGATCTTTTGAATTAACTTAAATAATTTATTGATTGGACTCATTAATTTTTATATAAGCGTGGCAAAATAGCAGACTTACACGTAGTGTTATAATCACCTCATAGATGGTTAACAATCTAATTACTTGCTAGTTTACCCCATTATATTAACCCATTTATATTAATATCTTTCATCTAACCTGTCTTTATAAAAATCAAATTTTTACTGTAGAGTCAAAAGAGTCAAGGATGAGTTCTTCAGTTTATTAACTGCTCAAATTCCGTAGAAGTAATTAATTTACTTACAATTTACTTAAATCGTAAAGTTTCTTCTCAACTACTAACTTAAGTTTACTTCCATGAAAAATCGCAAAGAATCAATCACAATCCAAGAAATCAGAACCTGATGGTAGAAATATAATGGCTTAGTGAATTAAAAACATTTTATTTACTGAATTCAATAAGATGAACTATGTGCATAAATAACTCGTACTTGAATTTCATAGTTAATTTATCCAAGAATTGTCAATGTGATTTTATAAACAAATTGAAGTTATTCAATTTAATTACTCAAAAAATTATTAAGAATTATAGCAGAATTCTTCTTGATAGAAGCAACTAATATCATTGTTGATCGCGTATTAGAAGAAAATGAATCGACGAAATAATTAAAGAAATTGTTGATCATTTAAAAATCTGCGTTTATTTTAGCGCTCACAATTTAGAACGATAAAAAGAAAACTGAGATTGTCGTCCACCAACGACAGCATTTATTTATTCTTGGAATATGTTTCTATCTATTAGCGACAGCAAGGCAAGATTGCAGATAAATAATCTATGATGTTTGTGCATGTCGTATTACGTTGAAACTTCATTGAAATCGGATCGAAAATATACATTAAACAAAAATTCCATAGAAATTTTATGAAGGATAATGTTACAGTCGGCACGTGCTACCATCGGAAAATAAATTAATATTAAATTCCAAATCCATCAGCAAACAATAACTCACGCTAGTCTATTCCCAGCTGTCCCCATGTGATTATACACAAGCAAGACAACCGCGATGCATTTTATTGCCAACAACCATTTAAAGGTCTTTTTAAGAAAATCAATTATTTCAACATTGAATGTATAATATGTATATTTCTATATACATATACATACAAACTCACATATATAGTATAGTATAGTATAGTACTTTATTAAACAATATTACATTTTCATGATACATTATATTATTTGACAATACATTTGTTTTAATAACTCATCGCGAAATCATTACTATTTGAGCTTTTACTGAATTTCCCTTGAAATTTTTTTCAAGTGAGAGAAAGAACTTAAGGTAATAGCGTGAGTAATTCCAATATAATACCTTTTATTATTGTGAAACTTAATTTTGTATTTACTTATCACTAATTTAACAATAACACTAATAACTAAATGCGCTTATTAAATACAGAACTAAATGTCAAAAGTGATTTTAACTTAATGAATTAAAAAATTAAAACAAATTCAACTTATATATATATATATGGAAAAAATTTATAATATAATCGCACTTATTACTAATGTTGAATCACTTATGCTATTTAATAACGCACTTGAATTATGTAAAATTGAAAATTATCTTGTGTAATAAGTATGTAATTATCTGTGCGTGTGTGTATTTTGTGTTATCTATTTTGTATGATTGAATGTTGATTTAAAAATTGGTGATGAATGTTGAAACAGTACGTTATGAATAGATATAATTGCAATGTACTTACATATGTACCACTTATACACACTCTGCACTTTCTTAAATAACACGACAGCATTTAGAAATGTCAGAACATTGTAAAATCGATACATTCCCACACATACCGCTGCTAAACACTCAAATATCATGTTCTCAATTTTTACATTACTCACGAATTATTGAATTTCGAAATAGTAATAAACTCTTTATTTAATAAAGGGACTAATTAGCTGAATATCATATTCGATACACGTTGCGTTTTATCTAAAACATTAAATAAGCAATTTTTTGTGAGAATATATGAAGTCTCGAATTATATAAAAGGAACTACCGGAAAATGGGACACTTCTTCTACCACTACACTTTCACTACTCTAATTACTCACTACTTCTCATTTATTGTCTCATTCACTGGATCAGACTCAAAACAAACACGAAAATTAAGTTATTATGAAAATGTTATAATTATTAAACAATTTATACAAAATAAAAGTGAAGTAAATTATTTAAATAAAACCTTCAAGTCCACACGCTCCTTACATAATTATTAATATTTTTATTATGAATAATGAACACTATGAATTAACTAATAAGTAAAAACTTTTTAAAACGAGAAATAATATCGAGAAAAAACTATATAAGTGAACTTTTTGAGCAAAACTATGTAGCAAAACGGAACTTGATCGCAAGAGAAAGCTCTACTTTTACGCGTGTTCTTCCAATTGATCTCATTATTCAATCAATGATAAGAGATCGATAAGTAGTTAATTTGATGCACCCTCTCTTTCGAGCCGTAGTCTGAGTTACTGCATGAGTTAACCATCCTGAAGTTGGCCTAGATAGTACAAAGTGGGAGAATCGATTGAGCTGATTGGCCAACCACACTGGATCCTAGCGCGCGTTATCAAACTGTGCGAAATAAGTGGCGCCCTCTGTTTCACCACGTGGTGAGTCTTCTATGTCGATAAATCATTAGTTTATCGATTGTTACGTGGTGGCGTCATATGAATCAATATCGATCAATATTTAACAATTTCTTATAAACATCACTTATCTATTCGCTTCTAAACACACGCACGCACCCCCTCTACACACACATATATATTTGCATTTCTGTTTCAGTTCATTAAAAATTACTGTCTTTTTTAATATCATTACGTACAAAACTTAAATCTTAAAATATTTTTTGTTCTTTAAATATAGTAGAATTAGAATTAGTAATTTATAGAATAATGTTACCTTGCAATTATTCATTACAGTAATTAATTATATTTTTGTCTTATTTAAGTGAATTACTTGTAAACAATCCTTATCTATTTACATTTTAATATCTAAATCTTTACATTTTTTAAATAATATCTCATTGTCATCATACATTATACGCCGCATTTTAATCGTATATTTTACTCTAATAGAAGTATTAATTAAATCATATGACAATTATCATGAGTCATTATTATATCATTATACACATATATTTAAAAGGTTCACTCTTCTGCGCATATCGATTTTTTTTATTTTAGTCTTTAATTTGTTGAACTGAACTTAAACTTCTGACTTAAATAAAAATTTTTCTTAAACTTTAAATAAATCGGTAAGACTGACTTACTTCTTTTAATATAATAAAATTATTGGATGGGTGATCGCAGGGCTTGTTGGTCATTTAAATAAATATACTCACAGTTGTATTTTAATAATATGCAGTATTTAATATTAATTAAATAATGAAAATTAACAAATGCTTATTATAAGACATTTTGTATATCTGCATATAGAAAGACGTTTGTACCAAGACTAAACTGCAATATAATAGTATTGAACCGTATTGCCAAAAACGATTCAACTAGGAAAAACCCCGAAACATGTAGTATGCATATTTCATTTCCCGTGCAATAGAACAATAAAATAATTGTGCGTTGCATTCTAGACAAGAGCATGACAAATACACAATATAATCGCTTACGCCGAAATACTTAGTAAACTCTCAACAAAAATTTTCGATTATATAGCACTTTCATTAAACTAAATATTTAGTCACATAGAAAGGTTAAATCATATTATTTAATAAGTATTACAACAAATGAAATGTTTAATAATTTGCGCTATAATATCCTAATATATTGCTATAATCTCTTTTTCTCATAATGAAATTATTATTTTATAATAATTATTATTTTACAATAATTATTATTTTACAATAATTTCGTTATTTGTTATAATTTATTGATTAGTTTACATAGTACAATATATTCTGAGAATATAATATGAAATCATATTATCTAATTTTTATTATATGAAATCATATTATATTCTCCGTGTCAGGAACGG
Source organism: Platyscapa corneri (assembly GCA_018907185.1). Taxonomy (NCBI): domain Eukaryota; kingdom Metazoa; phylum Arthropoda; class Insecta; order Hymenoptera; family Agaonidae; genus Platyscapa; species Platyscapa corneri. Next base: position 361,523 of record JACCHW010000030.1, read on the forward strand.
TACACTTTTTTAAAATGTGCTGATTTAATGACATTACGTTTTTTTGCAATATCATAATTTATCTGTGTTAAGGTTCACGCGTATAATGAAGTATTTTGGTTTAATAATTTATTATAAATGCAAGACGTTGAAGTATAATAACTTAATATTATTTCTTTAATTATCTGTTTATTTATAATCGTACAATTTAATTTATATTAAATTATTTAATTATTAATTTTTTATGCTGTTATTTTAAATTTTAGACATTTTTCTTGTTAATTATCGAATGTAAAATTAATTTTACTAATTTAATATAAGCAAGTACTTTACCACATTTATTTGAATAATTTGAGAATGAAAAAAAATGATAGTAAATTATATATTCTTTAATAAATTAATTGATTAATTTAATGAATATTAGAGTTAGTCTCATAAAGTTTTTGAGGTAATTGCTATACTGATGATATAAAAAATTAAGTTTTTTGAGAAAAATTATCTTGTTACTCCTATAAAACGTTAATTATGAAACATGTGTAGAAAGGTTAACTGAAAAATTAGATAATTGAAAATAATTATATAATTATGATTTTTGGTGAATTTAATTATAAGTTACGATTAAAAAAATATAAATTTTGCAGATTTAATAACAAACATTTTTTTATGAAATATAAAAATATGTAATTGAAATAATTTTTTAAATAAATAACATTTTTTATTTTCTGAAATACCTCAGTTATTGCTGATGATCAGCAAAATTATTAGATTGTCCAAAAAAATTATTCAAATTAGATCGCTGTCTAATTTAGAGAGGATAATAGCGAAATTGTTCTGAAAAAGTTACTAAAAATAATGTGTGAATAGTATTTTTTCGATTTTAATTGTTATTTACAGTTTAATTTTAATAATAAAATAACTGTTTTATAGATTTTATGATACAAAATCTTTTGATTAACATAGACTGTTACGATATACTTGAATTAAACAAGTTTTAAATAAACAATATATTTTAATTAATTTGGCATCTTTATTTTCTAATTAACTAAAAACAGGGATATTTAGATTATTTTACGTTACTTTTCTACTGATTTTTTGATAGCTTTAGTTATATATTCAAATAATGCTAATTTCATAGAGCCGATACTTTCTAGATTTTTTTATCCAGACTTGACACTTGTTTTCCAATCTCATTCAAATAACTTTTAAATTTTTAAGTAAATATAAGCAATGATTAAAAAGACCTTAAATCTAAATATTTTAAAAAGTTCTGACATTACACAACAAAAAAAAGTTGTATTGACAGAGAATTTAAACGACAATGAAACATCGAAATTTTTTGAAATTTATAAAGGTAATCAGGAAACATACACCAAAAATGAACATAATATATCAACACCTAAAAAATTAATAAAGTCAGAATGTATAATTCAGTCTCAACAAAGTGTGAATATTATAAAAAATAATAATACTGATCAACAAAAGATGAAATTTCACGAGAAATGTTCAATTTGGTTTCCTGATAATTGGAAAAAACAATTAAATAATATTCGCTTAATGCGTCAAAATCATACAGCTCCAGTTGATGAAATGGGTTGTCATAAATGTGCAGATGAGTTACCAAATACTCCACTTTTTCGATATCAAACATTAGTAGCATTAATGTTAAGCAGTCAAACCAAAGATCAAATCACTTATAAAGCAATGCAGCATTTGAAAGAAAATAGATGTACACCTGAATATATTAATTCTCTTTCGCATGAAGAACTTGAAAAACTTATATATCCTGTCAGTTTCTGGAAGGTAAGAATAAAGTAAAATTACATTTCAATTTAATTGAAACTTTTAAGTTTAATTTATTTCTGATATTATTTAATATTATTACTTTATAAAATAATAAAATAACTTGAATAGTGCAAATAAAAGATAACAAAGTAAAAGTTAATTATGAATATAAAAAAATAAAAAGTAAAACAATGTTTTATTTCATAAAAAATAAAAATATTATTACATTTGTATTAATTAAAATTTTATATACTCTATTTTGTAATATATGACCTTATAATTAATATATTGAAGATAATGAATATCATATAATAAATTATTTAATAAAACATAAAATAAAAATTACAATCTATGTTATTATCTCCTTATTTATTGAAATAATAAATTAATTTTCTTATTTATAAAAAGAAGAAAATAATAACATAAATAATATAAATCATAATTTTTATTTTTTGTTTCATTAAATATTTATTATATGATATCTATAATCTAAATTGATAGCTATAAATATATAGAGAATAAAAAATTTTTTTATAAATGATTAAAATCAAATAAAGATTTAAATTAGTCTACAAGAATTTTGTAATTAATAAATCTAGATACATAATATAATAGAAAATTTAAAGACTATTTTAAAATATAATATTTCTTTAATAATGCTTATTATGGATATCTTAATTAAAAAATATCTGGTATAATTTTATCTAATTAAAAATAAAGTAAATAGACAATAAAGAAGAAAAAATTTTAATTATTAAAATAAAAATATAAACTTTAGTTTTTTATTATATTTTTGAACTATTATAAAAAATAAAAAATATCAATAATTACCAAGTATTTTTGATTAAAATAAAAATCTTTGTATACAATAATTAAAACCTTGCAATATTTAAAAGTAAAAATTCTAAATATCATTTAATTTAAAAATAAAAAATGTATTCAGACAATTTAGTTTCATTTGATCTAACAATATTTATTAGAAATTATATCTTATAATTAATAATTGTTTTTTTAGTACTTTTTAATACATTTACAATTTTTCATGAATTTTAAGTATATAAATAATAAATCCAATTTAGTATTCTATGTATTTCTATTTAATATTTTAGTATTCTAATAAAGATATATAATATAAGAATATCATAAATTAAAGGAAAATTTATGGTATAAATATTTTATAAAAATTAATTTTAAGTGTAACTTTGACCATTGATAACTGTATAATAACTAAACGTGTTATCTACTACAACACAACTAAAAACTTAAATTACTCTAACAATTAAATATGAGTAAAATATAAATTCAATATTAAATTTAGAAACGAATAATTTAAATAATATCGGGGATATGTATAATTTAATATAAGTAATAAAATTATTATTTAAAGTATTAATAATAATAATTTTTAATTTACAATGAATATCAATAGATGAATACTAACGTTTTAGTTAAAATGTATGAAAATATGAACTAATAATTTAATTGAAACCATTTGAAAATGTATTTGCATGTATATAAAACTAATCAAATGATTCTTTGATTTCTTTAATTTAAAATAAGTATATTGTTATAAAATTTCTTGTAGTTTTTGTTGTTGCAAACAATATTATTAATTAAAAATAATCATATAAAAAAAAGTTACAAAGAAACTCTTAATAACTGATTTAAAATATAATTGTAAAGATGACAATAAATTAAATTTGGAATTTAAGTAATTTTTCAAAAGTAAACAATACATAGATTATTTCTTGCAAAATGTGTCAGTTCTATATTTTCCATATTTCATATCTTTTAACAAATTTAAATTTAATGGTTGCGCAGCTATTTTTCTTGAAAATCGATGCTTAAACTTAGCCAGTTTTTTTGAAAATTATAAATATGAGACAACATAAAAAAGATATTATAATTGTACTATTAACTTTTGATGGATTATTTAAGATTTTACATTTTTATCAACAAAAAAGTTGATCAAAATGAATATTTGATTTTTATTTTAAAACCTAATTGAAATTAATCTAACTTTGTTAGTTATTATAAGCTAATTTAAGAATTTTTGTAAGCATCTTTGATATTGTAAATTGTCAATAAATGAAAAAAACCAAAAAGTGAATAGAATTTATTAACTTAAATTCTACAATTGAAGTTTATTACTTTTAATATTTCTACCCAATTTTTTTAATGTAAAACATTATTTAATAATAAATATAATATAAAATATTATAAGTAAGCGTTTTAAGTTAGTGTGAATTAGGCGCAGGATCTTAAAACTATAAAATATATGTGGAAAATAGATAATGTTTTTGCATTTTAAACCAAATTTAGAACTATTAGCAGAACATAGAATGAGAGCAGCAAAAAACATTGGACGAGTATATCGTTAAACTATATTGCATACTCATATGTTGAACTATATATGCATACTCATATATGTTGAACTATATATGCATACTCATATATGTTGAACTATATATACATACTCATATATGTTGAACTATATATGCACACTCATATCTTCAACTATATATGCATACTCATATATGTTGAACTATTATGCATACTCATATATGTTTGAACTATATATGCATACCCATATATGTTGAACTATATATGCATACTCATATATGTTTGAAACCCACAACAATGTTTAAGTAAAACAACTGAAGGGTGTTACTGTGAAAACATGCAAAACTATAGATTGATTTTTTGAAACTTGAAAATTACGAATATGCTATAGCTACTCTAACACGAATTCTGAATCCATAGCATAATACGAGATAATAATAAATAATAGATTCATGAGCAGAGGTTCTCATAAATAAGAATAATAATGTGCTCGATAAAAATGTATAGATAACTAATCAAAGCTATTTTTTAACGATTCATTAAAAATAATTAAAAATATAAAAAGAGATTTCAATTAAGAATAACTATAAAGTTTTTACTGTTTATTATTCTTAGTAATAAAATATGGTAGATTACTTTAGGAAACTTATATAGAATCAATCTTATAATAATAACAATAATGCCTCTACATACTAAAAAATGAATTATTTTAATAAATTAAACCACAAGTCTTATAAAGTTTCTATAAGCATTTAAATTGATTGAAATAGCAACAAAATTTCTTCCGTATCTGGCTAGGGGTCTATTGAGTTGATATATAGTGTAAGAAAAATTTAATTTATTAACTTAGAAAATTTCAATTAGAAAAAATATTGAATAATTAGAAAATTTAGATTTAATATAAAAGATTTTATTAATACATTTTACTGTGATAACATTAAACGGTTATTGCACATAATTTCATTTTCGTTGCCACGCGGTGCATTTCGGCAATTGACGCTTCAATCGATCGATATGTCCAATCAGATGATTGATGCGCCGGTAATTCATTGGTATTTGAAATGGTGTCAGAGATGGCATCTCTCGTAACTTTTTGTGAATTCTGAATAGCTACAATAGTTTAATATTCAAATCAATTAAATTTATTAAATTGATATAATAATAATTTCAATAAATAATCAAATAATTTATTTATTTTGTAACGATCCCTGTCGTTACTATGCGATATTGCTTTTTCAAGTATTAGGCCGGAAGATACAAAACTTCTTTGAATATGATTAATATAAAATTGTCAGATAGTGCGTTTGAAAACCTCGAGCATAGGGAATACATGACTTGGGAAGACCTTAAAAAGGATATCGAAATAATTACAATAAAGATACTAAGAAATCCATCGAATACCAGAATGAACTAATACATACAGGCTAGAGCAACGGAAGCCGTCCCATCATTCGCGAATAAGATCGAAAAATGTCTGCGAAATATTACAATTAACTTTGATGAAACCTGGTCGGAAGAAAAAAGGAAATATGCTCGCGAATTACGCAGACAACACTCCTTAGACGCTTTCATCACGGGATTAACATCCGAATTAGGATTCTTAGCGCGGACTCAAAATCTCAAAACAAGATGCCGCGGTGGCAGCTGCGATAAGCGAAGAAAGAGAACGAGGAGAGCGAGAGGAATTGTATATGACACAGAGTGCCCAGAAACGTTTAACCCAGCGAAATGAATTTTGCAAATTTTGTAATCAGATGGGACAGTCAAATTCCCGTTGCCTTAGTCAATTCAATTATAATTTCAATAGATACCCTGAGAACTTTAATTAATATACTCCACGATACAATGCCTATTTTGCAGCAAATTGGACATTCAGAATTCGAGTGTCACCAAAAATACCTACGCATAACCTCAACCAAAATACTAAAATAACTTGAAATTAATGCAAAAATTTCGGACACACCATACAAGAATGTCGAAAATTACAGTATATCAATAACACTAATCAATACAGAAATCCTAACCTAATCAACACGCAAACTCTAACCCTAACCGATACAGAATACTAACCAATACACAACACTGACCCTAATCCCAATCAATATATAAATCATAACCCTAAACTACAATCGATATAGAAATCCTAACCCTAATCCTAACCAATACATAAACTCTAACCCAATATAAATTCTAATCAAAACACAACATATGACAACACACAAATCAATCACTCTATAAATGCTTTAAACTTGAACGAATCCCCGATCGCTGCCGAATCGAGGATAATAGCAACACTAAAGGCAGACAAGAACCGAACCCCACTATCAGTAAAATTAAATACTTTAAATTACCTCGCATCACCTAGATACAAAGCTAATGATTAAACTAAATATTAAGAAGGTAATCATCAAACCCGATTTTCTCATTGATACTGGCGCTGGCGTTTCCATAATCAAAATTTCAAATGTAGCTGACGACACTAATGTTTACCAAAACCATAATATAACGCTTAGCGGATTTTCCAATGAAAACATTGAGACATTAGGGTATTTTTTCGCTCATGTAATAATTAACAACAAAACATATAAAACTAGGATATATGTTGTCAAAGATAATTTTCCGATGTCTTGTGAAGCCATACTTGGCATAGATACACTGTTAGACCTAGGTATGATAATAGATCTTGAGGAGAAACATGTCTCCATAGAAAATCACCTGATTCCAATTATAAAATAAAAAATTAATAACAACAATGAAGAAATTCCAACAAAACCGGCTATTCAAAATCCAGAATTTTTAAAGGTATCGGCAAGATCGGAAACCTTTATAAAAATCAAAATTTTAAACCCAGAAGTGCAAGAAGGAATAATAAACAGAGAATTTATAGAAAAAGGATTATATTTATGTAGAAGCATAGTTAAAATTTTGACAATTACACTGCACTTTACATTCACTACTCACAATTAACAATTTCTCTTCATTCTTCACATTATAATTTAATAATCTGAACTTGGGAAAATTCTTCCTCTAACTATGATTAATCCTTGTCACCTAAAATTTTCAGATATTAAAAAAAAAAATATATATATATATAATAATTTTATAATTTTTTTTTATATTTTAAAACGAAATATTCTTTTCCAAACCCATTGTTAGAATATCTTTCTACAAACTTAACACGTGCTAACCTACACCTTGATTGACTCCTGAAATTAAATAATATTAACAAAACATAATTTAAATATTAAAAATCTGTCTTAAATAATAATAATACAAATCCCAAAACAAAATTTGCAAACTCTCATTCAAATTAAACGTCTCGTTCTTTAATTAAAATTATTTAAAACAATAAAACTCTTCCGAACAAAAAGCCGGTACTCCACGTGACTGGGCTCTGTTGCCATTAGACAATAAAATATAACGAACTTTTGACGCGCTTGCGCAATTAATTAACATATATGCGCAGACAATTCAAATTCAAATGACAGTATATAAATTATGTATTAATTATTGCGAACATTACTAAACGTTTATTTACATAGATCATTTAATTATTTAACTAAATAAACACGTACAAACATACTCATACATATGTTTCAAATACATAATCTTATACATATAGAAATATATATATATATATATATTTCCTTTGCATACATTCTACACTGTCGGGTATCCTCTCGTAAACAAATTTATCTATATAAGGCGTACAAATTTTCTGTAAGATTTTAATTGTAAAATCTATACGTAAGCTTTAGATGTAAGAAAATTCATATTAAAATATATTTTTTGTACCAACGCTGCTCTCTATATAAAATAGACAAACGTTGACCAATTGAAACTTACATGCGAAAAATCATATTATATAACGTATCATAATTGTAAACCTCCAAAATTTTTAAAGACAAATAATGTCTTTAATCTGCGGGGGGAGGTGTAACGATCCCTGTCGTTACTATCGCTCGTATTTGTTAACTATTTATTTACGCCTACTAATCTATACTCGAAATACTAATCTATCTCCCGAATATCTTAGACGACGTGACTCACTTATTTTCTTCATCTAACAACAAGATAATGTCCCTTAGATCACCCTAATATAACAATTATGACTAACTTTCTATTGAAACAAGATTACCTTCCCTATCTATTCCTTTCTTTAAAAACTCACTGCGATAGCAAATCTCACGCATTTTTCCTCCGAGTCAGTTGCCATCATATAGACATATATATAATTGTAAGCTAAATTAAGATTCAAAATTGTAAGCTAAATCAAGTTCTAAATAAAGCAAGTGTTGTGGAAAAGAGCAGTGGTAGTTAATTGAAACCTGAATCCTTCACAATTTGTTTATTATTGTATTATTTTATTAGATTTAATAATAGTGAAATAAATTTCAATAAATAATCAAATAATTTATTTATTTTATTATTGTATTATTTTATTAAATTTAATAATAGTAAAATTCATAAGAGTTTAATGACATATTTACGTACGTTATATTCTTTGGAATAACAATAAATTAGGTAAATGAGAACATAGGAAATTTCGTTAAATTATATTGGTATTTAAAGATTGTTAATTTTATTAATTATAAAAATATTATGGGGTCCGATGAACAGCTCGCGTAAGACACATGTCACGAGCATGAAATATTAAAAAAAAACTTAAAAATAGAGAAGATAATGTAGGTGTAAATTTCGAGAAAAAATGAGTTAAAAATATCAGAAAATGATAACAAAAGCAAGCAAAAGTGAAAAGTTATAATCAAGAATATAGAAAGTTTAGTTAAAAGTACAAAAAGTGTGGTTAGGCAGCCATGAGACAAAAGTAAGAAAAAGTACGGTGCACGTGCGCGTAACGAAACAGTGGGAAAAAAGGCGGGAAGATTCAAATACGACAAAATAAATAAAAAGAAGAGAAATAATAAAAGAACAATGGGAATGGTTGTTAGAAGAACGAGAAAGAAAAAGAAAAAGAAACAACGTCACTATCATAGGCTTAAGTGAGGAAGAAAAGTATATGGAAGATGATATAAGTGAATGGTTGAGAGATAAAGTGGGTGTATCAGTGAACATAATGAAAGTATGGTCGGAAGGCAAAGGTGATCATAGGTGGTGGGATGCAGAAATAGAAAACAAAATGAAATTATGTTGAAAAAAGTAGAACTCAAGGGTTCTAATTACTATATAAATCATGACGAGACTTATAAGGAAAAAAAGATTACAAAAATGGTAAAATCTAAATGCAGAGAGTTGAGAGAATATAAAAGAAATTGGTACTATCTAGGGAATAAAATTATTAAATATGAGGAAATGTGGGTATATAGTGAAAAGAAAACGGAATGGATTTAGAAAAAAAGGAATAAAGAGAAAGGTACGGTTCATCCAGTAAGCTTTGAAAAGATATCTAAACAGTATGAAAAATATACGAAGATCATTACATTAAACAGCAAACAAATTAAATAAAAATCTAGAGAATAAATGAAAACTCAAAATTTTAAATCAGATCATACAAGACTATACAGGAACAAAAGGAAGAAAGATTTACAAAAGAGAATCAAATTAAACATAAAAATAAAAAGGTTTAACGTTTAAAGAATAAAAAGACAGATAGGGTAACGTAGAAAAGGTAAAAAAAAATATAGCAGACCATACAAGATTTAATGAAAGAAAGGGAATAAAGATAAGTAAAAGAGAAGTAGACCACACAAGATTCAATAGAAGAAGGGAATAGAGTTAAAATAAAAAGAAAATATCGGAAAGGAGGAGGATAAAATGTTGGAGAAAGAATAGTAAATGAATAAAAAAGAAAATAACATGTAGATATATAAAATTTATAGTATATATTTATTAAGTGATGAAAAATTATTATTGTTATATGAAAATAAGCACATAAGATTATATTATACTTGAATAACAATGTAATATTGTTCTTAAATAAATCTATCTAATTATAATTAAAATTATTATTTATTTATTATGTCTTCATACTGAAAAAAGCCTTAAATAAAAAAAGCATCATTTGTATCCAAAATTTTACAATTTTCTTTTTATATTTACACAAACTATATTTATAATTCTTTAATTAGTACTTTACTAAGTTAAATCTTGTATAATACACTAAATTTTATAGAAATACATACATACTATTAATAAAAAAAATTAGAATAATTTTGTTCCAGTGTTAGTCTTAAATAATCTTACATAACTGTAATCTTATAAAAAAATTTTGACAAATCGAAAACTTTAAGAGTCTTATTTATGTACAAGTACACTAAAAATAAACAAAGTTTGTAATTACATTAGATTGAATTGAAAAATTTTACAAACATTATTCTTTCTTTAGTGAAAAATCTATTGTATAGACTTTTGGTATTATGACTGATCATCTCTATAATTATCGTCTGAATAATAATATTACTAAAAATTATAGTAGTAATAATAATAAAAGTTATAATAAGAAAAATTATAATGTACTGTAATTTATCTCATAAGATTTTGATAATAAAAACCGCTGAAAACGTGTATCAGGGTAATTCATTTTCTTTTTATCCGAATATCTAGAATTTTCGGATACCTATAAAAACAGTTAAATAATAGCATCGTAGTGTCTTTTGGCAAAAGAGTGACGAGTTCTAGATTATATCCTGGATTTGACGAAGAGCACAAATGATTTCAAACGAGGGCAGATGTATTTACGTAAGAAATTTGAGCCGTGGAAACGGCCATGTAGCTTTCAAACAACTACATTTACCAAAAAAACGCAGGACTCAAGGTAGAATGGGTCAAGTAGCGTCGATCCACATAATCCGTTTATATCTCTTAATAAAATCCAAAATGAAGTATGTACAACGTAAATAATTAACCAATAATTCATCGTTTTATAAATTAACAGAAAAATATATTCAATAATTTTCAACACATTTACGTATATGAGTAAATTCTTTTATACAATATTTATGTACTCTTTACAGATACTGAACGAGATACATTTATTTATCTATTTATTTTATGTTTTTTATATTAAATTAACTTCGATAGGTTGACGATCGATTAAAGAAAAATAGGGACTGACATATGACAAGGGGGAGTAACTGTGTGTTAACTCTTTGTCGATTATGTCCTTATTTCACATTTAGTTCAACAATTAAACCCTTACTTCTATTTAAACATATTTTATCATTGCTTATACCCATTCGGTTGTCCAACATGAAATCGAGCCATTTATTTAGAAAACACTTGTGTATATAATAGCTTTGTATTGTAAAAACCTTAATTATTAATTTTAATTTAATTATTTATGTATATATTTAAAAAAACTATAATATATATATATATATTATATTTTCAGCGAAAGGCACAGTATTTAAAAAAAACATCTAAAATTGTACTCCAAAAATACAATGGTGACATTCCTAATAATGTAGAAGAACTTTGTTTGTTACCAGGTGTAGGTCCAAAAATGGCTTATATATGTATGCATATTGCTTGGAATAAAATTGCAGGTATCGGTGTTGATACTCACGTACATAGAATTAGTAATCGTTTAAAGTGGGTACCTAAGCAAACAAAAACTCCGGAAGAAACTAGACTTGCTTTAGAATCATGGCTTCCAAGAGAACTTTGGACCGATATTAATTATTTATTTGTAGGGTTTGGTCAAGAAATTTGTCAATCACGACTACCCAAATGTTTGGAGTGCAAAAACAAAACAATTTGCTCTTATTCTAAGAATAAGTACCAATTTTAATGTTGTATAACTTTGGTTCTTTCATTGTAAAAATATGCGATCCCGTTTCTATAATATTGATAAAGTTTTAATTTGTAAATTGATCTACCTTTTGTATGAATATTGTAAATGTTTTTTAAAAGTTAATTAAATTTAAAAGATATAACAAGAAATATATTTTATGCAGAATGTAAATAAAAAAAAATCTCCTAAAGGGATCAGGAGAATGCATAAAAGATTTAGACTAAATTTTTCGTTGAACCTCTTTTATTATGGCACCACATTATTATATAATATTACAGTATAGAGTTTTTTATGAGAAAGAAACGTGATTTTTAGCTTTCATTTTTTTTTGTTAGTGTGCCTTCTTAAAACAAAACAAAATAAAAAAAAAAAATATAAAAAAAAAAAAAAAAAAAAAAAAAAAAAAAAAAAAAAAAAAAAAAAAAAAAAAAATAAAAAAAAAAAAAAAAAAAAAAAAAAAAAAAAAAAAAAAAAAAAAAAAAAAAAAAAAAAAAAAAAAAAAAAAAAAAAAAAAAAAAAAAAAAAAAAAAAAAAAAAAAAAAAAAAAAAAAAAAAAAAAAAAAAAAAAAAAAAAAAAAAAAAAAAAAAAAAAAAAAAAAAAAAAAAAAAAAAAAAAAAAAAAAAAAAAAAAAAAAAAAAAAAAAAAAAAAAAAAAAAAAAAAAAAAAAAAAAAAAAAAAAAAAAAAAAAAAAAAAAAAAAAAAAAAAAAAAAAAAAAAAAAAAAAAAAAAAAAAAAAAAAAAAAAAAAAAAACAAAAAAAAAAAAAAAAAAAAACAAAAAAAAATAAAAAAAAAAAAAAAAAAAAAAAAAAAAAAAAAAAAAAAAAAAAAAAAAAAAAAAAAAAAAAAAAAAAAAAAAAAAAAAAAAAAAAAAAAAAAAAAAAAAAAAAAAAAAAAAAAAAAAAAAAAAAAAAAAAAAAAAAAAAAAAAAAAAAAAAAAAAAAAAAAAAAAAAAAAAAAAAAAAAAAAAAAAAAAAAAAAAAAAAAAAAAAAAAAAAAAAAAAAAAAAAAAAAAAAAAAAAAAAAAAAAAAAAAAAAAAAAAAAAAAAAAAAAAAAAAAAAAAAAAAAAAAAAAAAAAAAAAAAAAAAAAAAAAAAAAAAAAAAAAAAAAAAAAAAAGAAAAAAAAAAAAAAAAAAAAAAAAAAAAAAAAAAAAAAAAAAAAAAATAAAAAAAAAAAAAAAAAAAAAAAAAAAAAAAAAAAAAAAAAAGAAAAAAAAAAAAAAAAAAAAAAAAAAAAAAAAAAAAAAAAAAAAAAAAAAAAAAAAAAAAAAAAAAAAAAAAAAAAAAAAAAAAAAAAAAAAAAAAAAAAAAAAAAAAAAAAAAAAAAAAAAAAAAAAAAAAAAAAAAAAAAAAAAAAAAAAAAAAAAAAAAAAAAAAAAAAAAAAAAAAAAAAAAAAAAAAAAAAAAAAAAAAAAAAAAAAAAAAAGAAAAAAAAAAAAAAAAAAAAAAAAAAAATAAAAAAAAAAAAAAAAAAAAAAAAAAAAAAAAAAAAAAAAAAAAAAAAAAAAAAAAAAAAAAAAAAAAAAAAAAAAAAAAAAAAAAAACAAAAAAAAAAAAAAAAAAAAAAAAAAAAAAAAAAAAAAAAAAAAAAAAAAAAAAAAAAAAAAAAAAAAAAAAAAAAAAAAAAAAAAAAAAAAAAAAAAAAAAAAAAAAAAAAAAAAAAAAAAAAAAAAAAAAAAAAAAAAAAAAAAAAAAACAAAAAAAAAAAAAAAAAAAAAAAAAAAAAAAAAAAAAAAAAAAAAAAAAAAAAAAAAAAAAAAAAAAAAAAAAAAAAAAAAAAAAAAAAAAAAAAAAAAAAAAAAAAAAAAAAAAAAAAAAAAAAAAAAAAAAAAAAAAAAAAAAAAAAAAAAAAAAAAAAAAAAAAAAAAAAAAAAAAAAAAAAAAAAAAAAAAAAAAAAAAAAAAAAAAAAAAAAAAAAAAAAAAAAAAAAGAAAGAAAAAAAAAAAAGCCGAAAGAAAAAATCTACCAAGATCCCTTCACATCGTGCTTTTATTCGCTCCAAAATTCTTCCCCTTGCATCCTTCTTTATATTTTGTTATTAAATAAATATTCCACTTATATATTATATTTACAGTAGCACTTTGATGAACATATATTTCTTAATTGACTGTCAACCTATAGCTTTACTGTATTTTAACTTATACTAGAAACCTATCTTTTTAAATAAATATTGTAATGTTCAAATTTAGAATGTAATGTATAATAAAAATGCAAGATATTGTTCAATAAAATTAATTAACTAACTATGAATTAAAATCGCTAAATAAGTATATAAATATATTTTATATTAATTTAATGTTAAAAATTATAAACGTATTTGTACTAATTATAAGTGAATTATTTTAGTTGGTACTACTAACTATATTACAATAGATGCAAAAAAGATTAATTTTTACAATTTAAAGCATTTTAACATTAACAAAATTAATTTTTTTTCAAATGATAATTTAAATTCTGAAAAAGTAGTTTTGCGTTTTAACTTTCAAATTTATGATTTTTCTAAAATGTTATTCGCGCATTATCTGAAAATTTTTATCAAATAAAATACTGAATGAAATAAATAAAATTGAAAGATATCTACTTTGTTATTTAGCTATTTTATCTTTAATAATATGGGTTTTTTTTAATTATCGAGAATGCTATATTTTTACGAGTATTTTTATGATAAAAATGATATTAAATGTTATTGACAAAATTATATTTACGAATTATTTCTATTTACAATCTAAGTACACTTTAGCAACATTTTTAAGGCTATGTGCCTAGAATTTATATTTCAAACACCCATAACGTAAAACAAATATTAAAAGTGATAGTTGTACATATAGATATTATAATTACAAAAAAGTTGAAAATTTTGAAAGGACTATTCGTGTAATTTATATTTTTTTAAGATCAAATAATATCTTTTTTACAATTCTTTATATAAACGCGAAAATTGAAAATAATGAATATAAAATCTCAATAATTAATAGTACATAAAAAATATTTATGACTAAATTATGAAGTTTATTAATTATAGTTATATACAATATATAATAACAGGATCTATGAGATTTACTGATAATAAAACGCGAACTAATGCTTGTTGATAAGAAAGCGAAGGCAAGTGTGTAGATTCAAAAAGGATAGTGGAGTTAAAAAAGGTATGAGACTAATGAGGAAAATTATAAAGCTACAAAGAGGCAGTGGACTATTCTACCTTACAAAAAAAAAGAAGTGGTAGACTTTCGAAATTGCGGAACGCCCCAGGTTTACGAAAGAGTTAAATTTGGGGTGCGATTACACGTGAATAATGGGATTCAGAACGACTGTTATTCCTCGAATTAATAGAATTAGTAAGTAGCCGGGAAGAAAATCACAATGTAAAACTGGTAGTGTGGAAAGTTGTTATATTAAAGGTGGAAGTTGAATTGGTGATCCTTTGTGTGCTGAAACGACTGGCAATTGTGGCCTTAATATTAAAACCGGGGTTTAGTCGCTTTGACTAGCTTAAGTTATACGTATCAATTGTGACAAATTTTTGTAAATATTTCTAAATTTGAGTTAGTGATGACTATTTTATTTCCTCTACTGTTCCTATAAATGGAACATCTTCAATAAGAAATTATACATTTCTACCTCTCTTACATCTAAAAGTAAAGTAATTCTCTGACATTGATTTCTAAGATTGGTAATTAAAAACCAACTAAAAAATAAGTAATATATACATAAAATAAATAATTCTATTTGAATTTATTATTACTATTGTACTAAAATAATTAAAAATAAGTAAATATATAAATAAAATTAAAAATATTTCTTATAATAAATAAATAAAGATTTGAAAAATTATTAATTTTATAGTTAATTACCTTTGAAATGTACATAGTTGTAAATTTAAACTTGTTCAAATATACGTATGTATATTTATTATTATCCAACTTATTTTATAACAAATAAAAAAGGTAATATATAATCATTTATTTTATTTTTGTAAATCATCTTTTGATTAAAATTTAATGATTTATCAATATTTTATAATTAATTATTAATTTTAATTATGCTAATTATAAAATTACAAAATTCTACCTTGTACTGGTTATTAAAATGTTAATGTTTTATTACAGTTTCAATGTTTTTATTATAGCAATGAATTTTTATCTATAATATATTCTTTTTATACTATATTATTCTAGATATCATGTATATACAGTAGCATAATATTAAATTAAGCTCAAGCCAGTTATCGTTAAATAGATTTTCTGTGACTTATAACGATTTTCACAAAAATCTATATATTAATGGAATGAAAGAAATATTTTATGAAATTCTACTAAAAATATGAAGTTTTGTGTGTAAAGATATATAAAAAACAATATTCATATCATTTACATATACAATAACACGATCTTTATAGAACAATAAATAATTATGCCGTTATAGATAGCGCGAATGATTTCAGCAGATATGGCAGTTAAAAAATTTGAGTTTGTTATCTTTTATAATTGTCTTTATTGGCAATTTTTTTATTAATAGGTATAGTATACCGGAGAGGTTTAAAATCTTGTATTTTAATGATTGCTGAAAATTTTAAGTTACTGAAACTAATTCTGCCGAAAATCAACCGGAAAAGATTCTAAAGTGATTTGAAAAGGATTACAAAATTAAGCTACTGAGAGATCTGTGTTTGA